>CAKOAT010171599.1:4271-37837 GCA_932364175.1 Eruca vesicaria subsp. sativa
CCTTATAAAACTCTATTTTTTGAGAAATAGGAACACCAAAGCTCTCAAACCTCTTTAATTTTCTTATTATGCTAGTTCATGATGCAGCTATGCATTAAAACAAAATTATTATTTTTTCTATTTTTTCTTGAAATATGTAGGTTTACCCCTTTACGAAAAGATTGAATTTTCTGATAAATACTAACTCTACTATTTAGCCAATTTAGTGTTGTTTAAAAATACCTAACCACACTCCGAATTTATATATATGTATGCTAATCATATTTTCATGGTATTTAGGCACCATTTCTAATCTCCCAATGAATAGTTTATTTAAATTTTATATACCATCTAAAAAATGGACTAACCCCTATAAAACTCTATTTTCTAGAGAAATATGAACACCTAAGCTCTCAAACCTCTTTGATCTTTTTACTATGCTAGTTCATGATGCAGCTATGCATTAAAACAAAAATATTATTTTTTCTAATTTTTCTTGAAGTTTGTAGGTTAACCCCTACGAAAAGACTGAACTTTCTGATAAATACTAACTCTACTATTTAGCCTATTTAGTGTTGTTTAAAAATACCTAACCACACTCCAAATTTATATATATGTACACTAAACATAAATTCACGGGATTTTTCATTATTTCCAAATTTTCAATGAGTAATTTATTTACACTTTATATACCACCTAATAAATGGACTAACCCCTATAAAACTCAATTTTCTGGAGAAATAGGAACACCTAAGCTCTCAAACCTCTTTGATGTTCTTACTATGCTAGTTCATGATGCAGCTATGCATTAAAACAAAGATATTATTTTTTCTTATTTTTCTTGAAGTATGTAGGTTAACCCCTACGAAAATACTGAATTTTCTGATAAATACTAACTCTACTATTTAGCCAATTTAGTGTTGTTTAAAAATACCTAACCACACTCCGAATTTATATATATGTATGCTAAACATATTTTCATGGTATTTGGGCACGATTTTAATCTCCCAATGAATAGTTTATTTAAATTTTATATACAATCAAAAAATGGACTAACCCCTATAAAACTCTATTTTCTGGAGAAATAGGAACACCTAAGCTCTCAAACCTCTTTGATCTTTTTATTGTGCTAGTCCATGATGCAGCTATGCATTAAAAAAAAAATATTATTTTTTCTAATTTTTCTCGAAGTATGTAGGTTAACCCCTACGAAAAGATTGAACTTTCTGATAAATACTAACTCTACTATTTAGCCTATTTAGTGTTGTTTAAAAATACCTAACCACACTCCAAATTTATATATATGTACACTAAGCATAAATTCATGGGATTTTGGCATTATTTCCAAATTTTCAATGAGTAATTTATTTACACTTTATATACCACCTAATAAATGGACTAACCCCTATGAAAACTCTATTTTCTGGAGAAACGGGAACACCTAAGCTCTTAAACCTCTTTAATCTTCTTACTATGTTAGTTCATGATGCAGCTATGCATTTAAACTAAAATATTATTTTTTCTACTTTTTTTTGAAATATGTAGGTTAACCCCTACGAAAAAGCTGAATTTTCTGATAAATATTTTTCTAATTTTTCTTGTATTATATGAAAATAAGTATGGCATACATATAGAGAAATAAGAACACATAGAGAAAAATAAATATTATTTTTTGTAATTTTTATTTTAGTTTTGATGCATATTTGCATCATGAACTGACATATTATGAAGATTAAAGAGGTTTGAGACCTTCTGTGTTCCCATTTCTCTAGAAAATAGAGATTTTATAGGGGTTAGTACACTAATTAGATCGTATATGAAGTTTAAATAAATTACTCATTGGAAAGTTAGAAATGATGACCATGTATCATGAAAATTTGCTTAGCCTACATTAATATACATTGAGAGTTTGGTTTGGTATTTTTAAACAACATCAAAGTGTTGAAAAATTATAGGTAACATTTATTAGAAAATTTAATTTTCTCAAAGGGGTTAACCCACATATATCAAGAAAAAATAGAAATTTTTTTATTTTGGTTTTAATGGATATTTGCATCATGAACTAACATAGTATGAAGATTAAAGAGGTTTGATACCTTCTGTGTTCCCATTTCTCTAGAAAACCATTTCTCTAGAAAATATAGATTTCATAGAGGTTAGTACAATAATTAGATCGTATATAAAGTTTAAATAAATTACTCATTGGAAAGTGAGAAATGATGATCATTTATATGAAAATTTGTTTAGCCTATATTAATATACATTGAGAGTTTGTTTTGGTATTTTTAAACAACACCAAAGTGTCGAAAAATTATAGATAGCATTTATCAGAAAATTTATTTTTCTCAAAGGGGTTAACCCACATATTTTAAGAAAAAATAGCAAAATTTTTCATTTTGGTTTTAATGCATATTTGTATCATGAACTGGCATAGTATGAAGATTAAAGAAGTTTGAGACCTTCTGTGTTCTTATTTCTTTGGAAAATAGAGATTTTATAGGGTTAGTACACTAATTAGATCGTATATGAAGTTAAGTAAATTATTCGTTGGAAAGTTAGATATGATGAACATGTACCATGAAAATATTTTTAGCATACATTAATATACATTGAGAGTGTGGTTTAAAATTTTTAAACAATACTAAAGTGTTTAAAAATTTGAGATAACATTTATTAAAAAAATTCAATTTTCTCAAATGGGTACCCACATATTTCAAAAAAAAATTAGAAATTTTTTATTTTTTTTAATGCATATTTGCATCATTAATTGACATATTATGAATATTAAAGAGGTTTGAGACCTTATGTGTTCCTATTTCTCTACAAAAGAGGTTAGGACGCTAATTAGATCGTATATCAAGTTTAAATAAAATACGCATTGGAAAGTTAGATATGATGACATGTACCATGAAAATATGTTTAGAGTAGATTAATATACACTGAGAGTGTGGTTTGGTATTCTTCAACAACACTAAAGTGTCTAAAAATTTCAGATAGCATTTATTAGAAAATTCAGTTTTCTCAAATGGATTAACCCACATATTTCAACAAAAATTAGAATTTTTTTTATTTTAGTTTTAATGCATATTTGCATCACGAACTGACATATTATGAAGACTAAAGAGGTTTGAGACCTTCTGTGTTCCCATTTCTCTAGAAAATAGAGATTTTATAGGGGTTAGTGCACTAATTAGGTCGTATATCAAGTATAAATAAACTACGGGTTGGAAAGTTAGATATGATGACCATGTACCATGAAAATATGTTTAGACTATATTAATATACATTGAGAGTTTGGTTTGGTAATTTTAAACAACACTAAAGTGTCTAAAATTTTGAGATAACAGTTATTATAAAATTCAATTTTCTCAAAGGGGTTAACCACATATTTCAAGAAAAATTAGAAATTTTTTATTTTTTTAAAAGCATATTTGCATTATAACTGACATATTATGAATATTAAAAAGTTTTAAGACCTTATGTGTTCCTATTTATCTACAAAATAAAGATTTTATAGAGGTTTGGACACTAATTAGATCGTATATCAAGTTTAAATAAATTACGGGTTTCAAAGTTAGATATGATGACCATGTACCATGAAAATGTGTTTAGACTACATTAATATACATTTAGAGTGTGGTTTGATATTTTTAAACAACACTAAAGTGTCTAAATATTTGAGATAACTTTTATTAGAAAATTCAATTTTCTCAAAGGGGTTAACCCACATATTTCAAGAAAATTAGAATTTTTTTAATTTTTCTTTAATGCATATTTGCATCATTAACTGAAATATTATGAATATTAAAGAGGTTTTAGACCTTATGTGTTCCTATTTCTCTACAAAATAAAACTTTTATAGAGGTTAGGGCTCTAATTAGATCGTATATCAAGTTTAAATAAAATATGCGTTGGAAAGTTAGATATGATGACCATGTACCATGAAAATATGTTTAGAATAGATTAATATACACTGAGAGTGTGGTTTGGTATTCTTCAACAACACTAAAGTGTCTAAAAATTTCAGATAGCATTTATTAGAAAATTCAGTTTTCTCAAATGGATTAACCCACATATTTCAACAAAAATTAGAATTTTTTTTTATTTTAGTTTTAATGCATATTTGCATCATGAACTGACATATTATGAAGATTAAAGAGGTTTGAGACCTTTTGTGTTCCCATTTCTCTAGAAAATCGAGATTTTATAAGGGTTAGTACACTAATTAGATGGTGTATGAAGTTTAAATAAATTACTCATTGGAAAGTTAGAAATGATGACCATGCATCTTGAAAATTTGTTTAGCATACATTAATATACATTGAGAGTTTGTTTTGGTATTTTTAAACAACACCAAAGTGTTGAAAAATTAAAGATAGCATTTATCAAAAAATTTAATTTTCTCAAAGGGGTTAACCCACATATTTCAAGAAAAAATAGCAAAATTTTTCCATTTTGGTTTTAATGCATATTTGCATCATGAACTGGCATAGTATGAAGATTAAAGAAGTTTGAGACCTTTTGTGTTCCTATTTCTCTAAAAATAGAGATTTTATAGGGGTTTGTACACTAATTAGATCGTATATGAAGTTTAAATAAATTACTCGTTGGAAAGTTAGAAATGATCACCATGTATCATGAAAATTTGTTTAGCCTACACTAATATACATTGAGAGTTTGGTTTTGTATTCTTAAACAACACCAAAGTGTTGAAAAATTATAGATAGCATTTATCAGAAAATTTAATTTTCTCAAAGGGGTTAACCCACATATTTCAAGAAAACTAGAAAAACTTTTATTTTGGTTTTAATGCATATTTGCATCATGAACTGACATAGTATGAAGATTAAAGAAGTTTGAGACCTTCTGTGTTCCTATTCCTCTGGAAAATATAATTTTTATAGGGGTTAGTACACTAATTAGATCATATATGATGTTTAAATAAATTACTCATTGGAAAGTTAGATATGATGACCATGTACCATGAAAATATGTTTAGCATACATTAATATACATTGAGAGTGTGGTTTTATATTTTTTAACAACACTAAAGAGTCTAAAAATATATTAAATCATATATCGGAAAATTCAATTTTTTTCAAAGGTGTTAACCCACATATTTCAAAAAAAAAATAGAATTTTTTATTTTTGTTTTAATGCATATTTGTATCATTAACTGACATTTTATGAATATTAAAGAGGTTTTAGACCTTATGTCTTCCTATTTTTCTAGAAATAAAGATTTTATAGAGGTTAAGACACTAATTAGATCGTATATCAAGTTTAAATAAACTACGGGTTGGAAAGTTAGATATGATGACCATGTTCCATGAAAATATGTTTAGACTACATTAATATACATTGAGAGTATGGTTTAGTATTTTTAAACAACACTAAAGTGTCTAAAAATTTGAGATAACATTTATTAGAAAATTCACTTTTCTCAAAAGGGTTAACCCACATATTTCAAGAAAAATTAGAAATTTTTTTATTTTTGTTTTAATGCATATTTGCATCATTAACTGGAATATTATGAATATTAAAGAGGTTTGAGACCTATTGTGTTCATATTTCTCTACAAAATAAAGATTTAATAGAGGTTGGGACACTAATAAGATCGTATATCAAGTTTAAATAAACTACGGGTGGGAAATTTAGATATGATGACCATGTACCATGTAAATATGTTAAGACTAGATTAATATACACTGAGAGTGTGGTTTGGTATTTTTAAACAACACTAAAGTGTCTAGAAAAATTGGGAAAATATAATTTTTTTATTTTTGTTTTAATGCATATTTGCATCATGAACTGACATATTATGAAAAATAAAGAGGTTTGAGTCCTTCTGTGTTCTCATTTTTCTAGAAAATAGATATTTTATAAGGGTTAATACACTAATTAGATCGTATATGAAGTTTAAATAAATTACTCGTTGGAAAGTTAGAAATGATGACCATGTATCATGAAAATTTGTTTAGCCTACTTTAATATACATTGAGAGTTTGTTTTGGTATTTACAAACAACACCAAAGTGTTGAAAAATTATAAATAGCATTTATCAGAAAATTTAATTTTCTCAAAGGGGTTAACCCACATATTTCAAGAAAAATAGCAAAAATTTTCATTTTGGTTTTAATGCATATTTGCATCATGAACTGGCATAGTATAGAGATTAAAGAAGTTTGAGACCTTCTGTGTTCCTATTTCTTTGGAAAATAGAGATTTTATAGGGGTTAGTACACTAATTAGATCGTATATGAAGTTTAAGTAAATTACTCGTTGGAAAGTTAGATATGATGACCATGTACCATGAAATTATGTTTAGCATACATTAATATACATTGATAGTGTGGTTTAAACTTCTTAAACAATACTAAAGTGTCTAAAAATTTGAGATAACATTTATTAGAAAATTCAATTTTCTCAAAGAGGTTAGGTTAACCCACATATTTCAAGAAAAAATAGAAATTTTTTTATTTTTGTTTTAATGCATATTTGTATCATTAACTGACATATTATGAATATTAGAGAGATTTTAGACCTTATGTGTTCCTATTTCTCTACAAAATAAAACTTTTATAGAGGTTAGAACACTAATTAGATCGTATATCAAGTTTAAATAAAATACGCGTTGGAAAGTTAGATATGATGACCATGTACCATGAAATATGTTTAGACTAGATTAATATACACTGAGAGTGTGGTTTGGTATTCTTAAACAACACTAAAGTGTCTAAAAAATTCAGATAGCATTTATTAGAAAATTCAGTTTTCTCAAATGATTAACCCACATATTTCAACAAACATTAGAAATTTTTTTATTTTTGTTTTAATGCATATTTTCATCAGAATCTGACATATTATGAATTCTAAAGAGGTTTGAGACCTTATGTGTTCCTATTTCTCTACAAAATAAACTTTTATAGAGGTTAGGACACTAATTAGATCGTATATCAAGTTTAAATAAAATACGCGTTGGAAAGGTAGATATGATGACCATGTATCATGAAAATTTGTTTAGCCTATATTAATATACATTGAGAGTGTGGTTTGGTATTTTAAAACAACACTAAAGTGTCTAAAAACTTGAGATAGCATTTATTAGAAAATTTAGTTTGCATCATGAACTGACATACTATGAAGATTAAAGAGGTTTGAGATCTTATGTGTTCTCATTTCTCTGGAAAATATATATATTATAGGGGTTAGTACACTAATTATATCGTATATGAAGTTTAAATAAATTACTTGTTGGAAAGTTAGAAAAAATGACCATGTATAATGAAAAATTGTTTAGCCTACATTATTGATCGTTTGGTTTGGTATTTAAAAAAAACACCAAAGTGTTTAAAAATTATAGATAGCATTTATCCGAAAATTTAATTTTCTCAAAGGTTAACCCACATATTTCAAGAAAATTTAAAAAAAAATATTTTGATTTTAATTCATATTTGCATCATGTGTTAACAAGTTCAATTTTTTTAAAGGTGTTAACCCACATATTTCAAGAAAAAAAATAGAAATTTGAGACTTTCTGTGTTCTCATTTCTCTAGAAAATAGAGATTTTATAGGAGTTAGTACACTAATTAGATCGTGTATGAAGTTTAAATAAATTACTTGTTGGAAAATTAAAAATGATGACCATGTACCATGAAAAGATGTTTTTCTTACATTAATATACATTGAGAGTGTGGTTTGGTATTTTTAAACAACACTAAAGTATTTAAATAATTGTCACTTTATATTTTATATATGTATATATCTAACTTGGATATATATATATATATATTCTAATTATTATTCCTTATGTAACACACCACTTGGCCTATTATAATATATATATATATATATATATATATATATTATATATATCTCATTCTAATATCCAAAATTTAATAAGCAGTAATTTTGTATACTTTTGAAAATAACGTGAATTGATAAAGATAATACATTTGTTGCCCCAAAAAAAAGATAAAAATAATACATTTTGCATCATACAAACAACTACTCACTAGTGACTCAATTTACTATAATTTAAGAACATTTATAAACTCATTTCTATATTTATCTCGGTAATAACATTAGATATATTTTTTCTTTAGCCTAATTTTACTTATTTCTCTGAAATATAACTACTATTTTTCTCAATATTTAAAGAATAAATAACATTTATCTATTTTATCCTCTACTTATAGAAATGATAATTTATAAGGATACATTGAATCAATTTTAGCTCTATTATATACAGCTTTTTTTCTTAAATAGAGAAAAATATTAAAATACATGGAATATGTCTGAAAACAAATTTGTTTTATAGTTTTGGCAGCAGGTTCGTTTATTTATTTTCCTTCGCGATTATTAGTTAACACTGCAGCGCATCGACCATAATTCTTCCTATGTGAGTCTTCATTGACTCTCTCATATAAGTTATTGATGTTTTTGACACTACTCGAACTCAAGAATTTATCATTTAACAACCTTGACAAAGCGGTCACTAATCTATTCACACATCAGCTGGAATATATAAAACAATATAAAGATAAACAAGAGTATATTTCTAAGTAAACATATTTTAATTCAACTGGACAAAAAACTTATTTTCTTTACTTTATATTTTCCTTTTAAAATTTTGTTAAGCATATTCTTAATTTCTTTTTTTTTACATCAAAAAGTTGATATATTATTCAAGCTTGAGGTGGTCTAAGAAGCTAGACCGGAATAGAACAACCAACATATATAAGCTCTCGATAGAAAGATCGAACAGTTTTAGCTAACGAATCAGAAACATCATTATGTGACCTAGGGACATAGAAGATCTTGAAATCTAGGAAACAGATCCGCAGCGTCATAAGTTTTTTCAATTCCGTTGGGAATCTTGACCAATCATTAGGATTTCTGAGCATCATTATCAACTCCTTGCATTCATTTTTTTAACACTAGATAATTATCCATTACAAACTATGAGAAATTACATAGACGATATTACAGCCGACAACTCTACCTGTCTTATATGGATTCACGTCTGACTGCATCACCCTGAGCTGCATCAACTCCTAGATGTATGTCCCAAAACTTATTTTGAATATGTTAAGCATATTCAAAATCCAATATAGACGTACTTTCATATATCGTATAAGGAAAAGTTACAAATTCCTTCCCAAAATCATAAGGTAGAAGAAGCGAGTGGATGAATATAATTCATGGGCTTATTTGAGCAAATGAGGCCCATAAATATGACAATTGCTGTGGGCTACGAAAGATGAATAGCAAACGATAAACATAGTTTCTCTATAAATGATCCAGTGGTGGTAATAGAATATCTCTGTTCTGTTGTGATAATAACCACAACTTCCCAAAAGACACGACGCCCTTGCAAACAAGTAATAATATGTTCGGTCTTTGATCATACAGTTTTTTCCCAACTCTTATAGCGATTTGACTCTTTTTTTTTGTTTTCTTTTTTAATATTTGGACATGGCAGCGTCATCATCTCTTGTTATCTTCCACAAACTCCCTTGCAGTTTCTGTTTTGGTCCTTCCTCTGCTCCCTCTTACCTTGCTTCCGGACGAAGAAGGAGATTTTGGTCTGTCTCTGCCCCTAAAACTATGTGCGATTTAGTCAGAACCCATGCTTGGAGAGACGGCGAAGAAGAACGGTTTCAGGCGCTGGAGCAAGATGCTTTCATTAGTAATCCGTCCAACGATTTGGTCTCCGATGGGATCAACGCCGTAGCTAATCGTCTGGTTGGTATCTGAATTCTCTGATGCACACAAACTGTTTGACGTAATGTAAACGTTGATGATATACCAAAACCAAAACAGTTCTTTTTTTCTTTTCTTTTTTTGCAATTTGGTAACTTATTATCCTTAAAGATGGCAGAGCAAATGGGTTGTTGCTGCTTTATTTGGATCTGTTCTGCTTTTAAGACATGATGGTGCAGCCTTGTGGGCTGTCATTGGATCCGTTTCCAATTCCGCGCTCTCGGCAGCTCTCAAACGCATACTTAACCAAGAGAGACCGGTTGCCACATTGCGTTCTGACCCTGGGATGCCCTCTTCTCATGCTCAGTCCATCTCTTTCATCTCTGTCTTTACCGTCTTCTCTGGTCAGCAGCTAGTCAATTCTTCAATCTCCCTGTTTCTACTTGCATTTGCTCATCTCTGTAAAAGATGATTTTATTCACATTTATCCAGTTATGGAGTGGCTTGGAACCAACAAACTCTCTCTGTTCCTCAGCGGACTCATCCTCGCATTGGCTTCTTACTTTGTAAGTTTCTCTTCTTAATCTGGCATGAGTAGAATCAATCATATGTAAACAAAATCATTCACTTAAGGCGCAAAACTGATGTTAAGTATTGTATGCAGATATGGTTAAGGGTGTCTCAGAAGCTTCACACGACCAGTCAAGTGGTGGTGGGTGCGATAGTTGGTTCTCTTTACTCCACCTTATGGTACATAACTTGGAATTCACTTGTTCTCGAAGCTTTTGCCTCATCATTCTCGGTACAAGCAGCCGTCTTTTCCGTTGCTGCTGCATCTGCTCTGGCTTTCGCAGTTTATGTGCTACTTAACTGGTTCAAAGATGATTAAAAAACTAATCTCCTTATGTCATTCCTATTGTTTGAGTTATTTATATATTGTAGCAATCTAACATTACCACTTGTGTTATTGTAACAAGGGCCAAATAGTGTGTTTGAATTAAGGATCACAAAATTTGAATCGACTCAAAAGCTCTCTTCATTGCACAATCGTATCTATGAGCCTCAGCAGCAGATACAAGTAATTCCAAGACACTGTATATATCTTCACTTTGTGGATGGGACCGACCCCCAGATGCAAAAGCTGAAACCTGGTCCTTGATCAAAATTGAAGACCATCCTGGCTCTTTGATCAAAATTGAAGACCATCCTGGCTCTTTGATCACGCCTTTTGATTTCATACTCTTCCTTACAATTGCAGCCTCTTTCCATTTCCCTGTGCTTGCATATATATTGGCTAGTGTTACAAGTGCAGTAGAAGAAGTAGGTTCCAGCTCTAAAATCCTCTCTGCCGCTCTTCTTCCACGTTCAATGTCTCTTTTGGCAGTACATGCTCTGAGAAATGTGGTCCATACTACATCATCCTTCTTACATGACATCTCATCGATCATCTTCTCTGCTTCACTTAGCCATCCTGCTCGACATAACAGATCAACCATACAACCATAGTGTTCCTTGGCTGGACTCATGTTATATTTCTCTTGCATCAAGTTGAAATAATGAAAACCGAGGTCTAGCTGTCCCGAATGAGAACAAGCAGTGAGAACGCTGATGAAAGATACAGTGTCGGGTCTGAAACCAACCATTAGACTCTTCTCAAACAGATCAATAGCTTCTTTGCTCTTTCCATGTTCTGCATATCCATTGATAATAGCTGTCAAAGCAACAATATCAGCATTTTCTGTTTCTTCAAATACCTTGGAAGCTTCTACGATACTTCCACATTTCGAGTACATATTAATAAGCGCACTACGTATGGTGGGGTTTTGTTCTAAACCGATATAAAGTGCAAGCGCATGAACCTGCCTGCCTTGCTCAAGAACTGCCATGTTTCCTGAGACACTCAGCAAACTAGCTAGAGCAAAATCCGTAGGTTTTGTCCCTGATCGTCTCATCCATGAGAAATACTCAAAACCTTCTTCCACAAAACCGGCTTGAGAGTACCCTCCGATGATCGTGCTCCATGAAATGATGTCTCTGCATCTCATTCCTCGAAACAAACCAGAAGCAGAGTCTAACTTCCCACATGTTGAATACATGTTCATCATCGAGTTACTAACTGACAGATAATCCCCTATCCCTAGAGAGAAAACATTACCGTGGAGCTGCTCGCCCCAAACAAGTCTAGAAAGACTCGCGCACGCAGCAAACATGGACGCAAACTTATGCTCATTGGGAGTTACTTGAGAGTTTCTCATCTGTAAGAATGTGTTCACCGCGTTTTCCTCTTGACCTATACGACTATAAGCGGTGATAAGACTCGTCCACGAAACCACATCCCTCTCGTTCATACTTTGAAACAAACGCAGCCCATCTTCCATTTCCCCACACTCAGTGTACATTGTAAAGAGAGAGTTAGCCACATTGAGAACGGCACCGAAGCCTTTCAATATCACATGAGTATGAATCCCACGTCCGTATTTAACTTGACGCAGACCGGCACAAGCCTTCAAGGCAATTGCAAAGGTAAAAGTATCAGGTAGTCCTCTGAACCTCGACATCTCTGAAAAGTACATAAGACCTTCCTTGTGACGACCAGAGTGAACCAGTCCCGTGATGATTGTTGTCCACGTTACTGTATTTCTAAAAGGCATTTCACTGAAAAGTCTGCAACTCTTGTCGATCATTCCAGCTCTTTTGTACAAATCCAATAGAACACTTCCGACGTAGACATCGCTAAGGAGATGAGTTTTCAGGGCAAAAGCATGTAAAGATTCTCCAAATGAAATGTTGGAAGTTAGACCACAAGCCTTGAGTGCAACACTTAGAACGTGGGAATCGGCGGAGACGCAAGGATCGGCATGCATTGAAGAGAAGAGAAGGAGTGCTTGGTCATAGTTTGTGGCAGCTATGTATCCCTGAATGATGGTTGTCCATGAATAGACATCTCTGTGTGGCATTTTATCAAACATTTGGCGAGCATCTCGCAGTTTTCAGTTGATCATTCATAACGCAAGAAACCAATTGATTCGAGACAAAAAATCTGTTGGTTTGATGGATCTTGTCCATAAATCAAAGTGTTTTTCTTTCCTCATTGTCCATTACTACTACTATTAAAGTATCATTACCGAGGGAAAATAACTATCACTATAAACTTAGCTTGGACAAGCTCAGATCTTATGATTCGAAACTCCTTTCCAGAACATTTGTTAAATGAAAAAAGAAAGTAATATATTACAAGAAGACTCCCGCTAGTTTTTTTCAGTTTTGAATATTGTTGTGGCCTCCTTTTCTTACTGGTCCATAGCCTCTGGCTCTCTTCCATTTCTCCACATTGATCATCCTTGCCAAGATTTTCCTAATCAAAGTTAACTTGCGCGATTGCTGAGCAATGACGTTAACCGTTGAGGAGCTTTGGTTAAGTATGATCCCATACCCATCTTGAAAATTATCCATTCCGTTTCCTAAAAGTTGCCAGAACAACCCTCCTGCTGCTGGGCCTCCTCGTTTCGCAGACTCGTAAATCTTGCCATACACCGTGTTGAAGACAAGGTCTCTCTGCGCGGGAGAGTAGCCTGCTTTCTTCACTGATTTACCGAACTCTGCTAAAATTATGGGTTTGTGAAGAACGTTCTGAGCGTCTTGGATGTGTGCGTCCAGCCATTTGTTTAAGAACTCCATTTGGGATTGCTCACTTGCGTCTACAAACCTGCATACAAAACATATATTAATAATGACAGCTTGGAACTTTAAAATTCACACTACAACAAAATTATAGTTAAAGAAGTGTGGTTCTTTCTAAATGATTCGGTCTAAAGATACATTTATGGGGACAATATCATTACCATTCGTCTGGGTAAGAATGAACCGTGACAAAATCAATGCCCGGGATGCGATTATTGGCGATGAAATCTGTTCCAAACTGGCCTGGTGGGTTCAGAGTCTTTCTTTGCGGTGAGGACTGGCCGTAGAAACCTTCCAGACCAGCTTCAAGCAGATGGTTTCTGTCTAGTGACTTCACATGAGCAGCCATTTCAGTAATCCAAGCCTGTTTATAATAAACAAACCAACAAGTTTAGATCGCAAGTAAAAAGAAAAAAAAAAAAAGACTGTATGAAAATATGTTTAGGTGAAACCTGAATGGTTCTTCCGGTTGGATCTGAGGGGCAACGAGGCTCGTTCATGAGCTCCCAAGCCATAATAGTAGGGTCATCTCTGTAATGAACTTTGCTAAAAGTATTGAATCTGTTCAGCACAGCCTGCAGGAGATTTCAACAGGTTTAGCTGAGAAAGCCATCACTTCTTCTTTTCTTTTCCATTTTTGCGTTGGGTTGAATTGAATGAGTACAAGTGAGAGAATGAAACCTTAATATGGTTCTTGTAGAAATCTTTAACAAGAGAGTCTGTGAAGAAGTCGTCTTCAGAAGATACAGGACGGCCTCGGCTTCTAGCCCAGACCACATATTGCTTCTTCCCTCCAAAGCTCGCGTAGTTATTGGCAAAGCTGAGTATGATCTTTATACCATGCCTTCTTGCTTCAGCTATCGCATAATCCAAACCCTTTTTCACCAGAAAATAATATTGAAATCTTTAGAAAAACAGAGAATCTCAAACCTTGGCCACAAGATCCACATACTAAAACCATAAACAAAGCGAAATGTAACGTAAAGTGCTTTGATCTTAATAATTAGTTTTGTGAGTATATGTAATCTCTGATCTAAACACATATGTTCTTAGTCTAGTAGTGTTACCTGAAACATATCTTCATTGTAAGAGCCAGGGGAATACTGGAGAGGCCTGTAACCGCCGTCACTGAAAGCCCAGGTTCGAGCGACGGTCAGTCCATGGCGAGACGCTTCTTGGAAGGCGGCGGAGATCTTAGGCCTCTGGGAAGGATCGGAGGCAACGTACATGAGCCAATAGGCATTGAAACCATTAGCGTAATAAGGATAGCCATTGAGACTAAACTGAACACCTTTGGTTCTCACAAACCCATCCCTCGAAAGCGCATCTGCTCCGAGCTTCAAGTAGCTTTGCTGGATCAGGATCGATAGGAATATAATCAGACAAGGAGGCTTCATTTTCTCCTATTTTTGTGGTTGTTGTGTGCTCTTCTCTTACACTCTTCTTCTTCTTCTGGCTCGTCTTTAAGTGGGTATTTATGGACACAAACTATAACCGGTTTTAAAGCACAATAAATCTTATTTAAGAGTGTGTTACTGCACGCACATTCAGGTACTAGCAGTATTTGCAATTTTTGAGTGGTTGATTGTTGAATGGTTTTATTTCTCAAAAAACATTTAAATTGTTGTACTATATAAGGAAAACATTGATGCGTCACTTGAGCTTTGCAAAAAGGTGTTTTACGTAGAAAGTAAAGCAGGTGATTCCGTCAATTTTGGTACCAATCAATCAAAGGTAAAGAAGAAAGCGTGAAACCTGCAACAGAGTCCCACTTAACACGCAAAGCGTAACCGTACACATGCCTTAATGCTTCAGCATCGGATCATGTTACACGTGGCAGCATTTTCCAGGTTCTTATAGCAGCAACCCACGCGTCTTCCCACTTATGGATAGTAGTATAAATATACATACAGAGCCCACTCATGCCCTCTGTTTATTATTATGTGTCGGCGCCTCTCTATATTTTAATTTAGAGGCAAAGAAAGACCATAAAAATACTCACCGTAAAGAAGTCATGTGCCGTTGCTCTTTAGATTTTTCAGTTGGGTTGACGACAAAATGAGCGGTTCTAACTTTCACCGACCCAACTAACACACAGACAATTCAGTCTACTATGTGTATCACCCGCCATAAATTACGGCCAGCTTTTTTAAAAAGTAAAAATTTATTATAATTGTTTATATACTATGTATTAGGTTGAGAAAAAAGGTCAAGTCAAGAGTCTACTTACTACCTGTGATTATGAAATGAGATTCAAATTCTGTGGGTTAGTTAGTGGAACACAAAAATTTCAAAGGAATCGTCGGATTAAGATTATAGACGAAAGCTATGCTGAGGCTTAGCCGTAACGGTTAAGTACAAAACAAAACCAAAAAAGGGAGGAAAAGCTGACCTGAGCCGTGCCATTTGCACTTTCTACCCAATACTTACTACATAGCTCGGATCTGTCCTCCATAGCCATAGTACTTGAGAAGTCCCTCATCTTGTCTCCAGTTCTCCTTCACTCTCACTTCCACCTTCATTCACCATTTTTATTATACGTAATCAATCATGTTCATTTGAAATTCATACATGTAATCAATTTAAGCACCTCAAGGAAGACTTTCTTCTCAAGGAAATCTTCAATGTCTAGTCGAGCAGCCGTTGCTAGCGTTTTCAAAGCCTTCCCTTCCTATAGTATCACATTAAACCCCATTTCCGCTAAATTAGTATTCAGTTGAGACCTTATGATCTTTGAGCAGAACAGCTAATAAACCCAATTTGCAATTTCTTCAATCATTTATATGGTGGTCTGCACTTTTATTATGAATGTCCACAAAACCTAGCTACAGCATTTTACACTAAGATGCCTAAGAAAACAAGGATTACACTTTTATTATGACTGTCTTCAGTTTAGAACTTTTTGATCATTTAGTAGAACAGCTAATCAACCCAGTTTGCAGTTTC
The DNA here is from genome assembly GCA_932364175.1 of Eruca vesicaria subsp. sativa. Lineage (NCBI taxonomy): Eukaryota > Viridiplantae > Streptophyta > Magnoliopsida > Brassicales > Brassicaceae > Eruca > Eruca vesicaria. The sequence goes on from CAKOAT010171599.1 coordinate 20,584, forward strand.
ATTAATCATTTACATGGTGGTATGCACTTAATTATGAATGTTTACAAAACCTAGGTACAGCATTTTTACACAAAGAGGCCTAAGAAAACAAAGATTGCTCAATGGCAAGATAAGCATTTACCATTTGAATGTTAAGGGTGGTATACTTACTTTTCCTATAAGGATGATCTTCTGGGAATTTTTATCCACTACAACTTCTACTTGAATAAAATCTTTTGCAGCTGGTCTAGTTTTGTAGCTCAGCACGTTCACCTGCCACATCGAAGCAATAAGCAAACATGACTTATTAAGCCCAAAAGTTTTTAACAGGACTTGAGAGGTAGACCGGTTGGCAAACTTGACAGCTTACCTGACATGCATAAGGAACTTCATTTCGGTACTGCATAAAAATCTTCTCTCTAACGATCTCAGCAACAAAGAATCTCTCTGGGTGTTCACTCACAATATCCTAGAACGTCCAATACCCGTAAGACATCAATAAAGCAAGCAAATGGTTGCATGTGTAAATGCAAATATAATATTAAGCAAATTAGTGAATAAGCTATACTATACAAAAAAAAGAGAGAGAGTTTTTGGCTTTTTGCCAATAATATTAATACCTTGGGATAATAAGGAGGGCCAAAGGGAAGTTTGGATAAGATCCAGTCTTTGACATCCTCTACTCCATGTCCGTACTTTGCACTAACAGGAATAACTTCATCAACATCTGTGAATTTTTCATACCACTGCAAGGAGAGTTGCAGCATCTATTAAGCAAAGAACATTACCATTACTCTACAAAAACTCGATCTCAAGTTTTACAGTGAAACAACTTCCACCACTGCAAGTTCATCCTAGAATGACCATTATCAAGGTTTATGGACAGCTATCTAGCTAGACACAAGAAACTAACTAACCTCGAGTTTCTTGGCAATCTCACCAGGTTTGATAAGATCTTTCTTGTTCATAACAAGAAGCATGGGTGGCCTCTTCTGGAGGTCTCCCAAGCCCTCTTTCAAGACTTCGTCTATCTAGCACATAAACCGAACAATCCATAGTTAAGAGCAGGAATACTAAACTTTAACTCAACCAAAAATAAAATAAATAAAAAGAGAGAAGCATATACATTAGCAGGGGTTTTACAGGCATCAACGAGAATAACAACGCAATCAGCATTGATAGCAGCATCACGGACATTCTTCATCATCATAGTATCTAACCTGTGCATCAATGACTCCAGGTGTGTCATAAAGTATCATCTGCAACACCAGATTGCATCTTACTTTCTATGTATATCAACAATTTCAGGCAATCATTAGCAGATAATCTTGTGAGAGAGGATCAGCAAACCTGATAATCAGGGGTGGAGCAGATACCGAGAATACGATGCCTGGTGGTTTGAGGTTTATCAGTGACAATAGAGATTTTCTGACCAATCATTTGATTAGAAAGCGTGCTTTTACCCACGTTCGGCATCCCAACCACCGCCACGTATCCTATTATTATATTAATGCCATTCTTCCTAATCAGTTACCAAAATCGATAGGAATATAGATAAGGAGAGGAAGAAAACAAACCGCTGCGATGATTGGTATCAGGAGGAGGAGTGTGGCCAAGCTCCTCCATCTCGTAATCGTCGAGCAACGCCGCCATGTTTCTGTCCGGTTTCATGCTCAACGACAGCAGACTCGCTTCGTCACTCATATCCTCTTGCTCTTCTTCTTCATCTTCTATTTGCCCTTGCTCCACCTCCATTTGCCTAATCCATAGTTTCTTAGAGGAGGAGGCGAATTCCGTCGTCCGAGTACCATAGCTAATATTGGTACCACTGTTCTGCGCTTGAAGATGCGATTTGGTCAATCTCCGCCGACGACTATCGATATTATGATATGGATAGTAATTAGGGTTTTCAACAGCGGAAGTAGAGAATAATTTATAGCGGGAAAGATTGGGCGGCGAAATATGCGGAGAGGCCGCCATTGTTTTTCGAATTTGATAGCTCTCTCACTCGCACTGGTTTGTGATTAGCCAACAACGAAATGTGATCTTCATACGTCGTCGGTTCATCTTTTGCTATTTCAGTTAACACCCCCTATTTATAATTATATAGCAAACTGCTACCTCCATTATATTTTTGTGTGCTCATGAACCCCTTTGAGTATCACTATTTTTAAAAATGAAAAGAAGAATCAGAGGCAAACACCAAACGTTGGCTAACATTGCAAGCAGCCAGTGAAAGACACAAACCAACCAACCAAATTGGTATATGGCCAATGATCTCCTACACGGTTGCAACAAGAAGCTGCTGCTGATTTATTTCCTCAATGCTTCCCGCTTTCTGCTGATACTTCTTAAAGCGAAGCACATGAGTTCAAAGTCAGATCATTGAATGAACTAGTTCTCAGTCGTAGCATGAACTAATTGATGCATGTTATCTCTTAGCATACATGATTCCTTAGGCAAAAACACTACTTAACAACCGAAATAAAACTAGTTATTGATACACTTTAAAATAAAAAGACAAGAGGCTCCAGGGACTGGCTTAAAATGATGGTTTATGCTACGTTGGAAATGTCACACTGAAATCATAACAACTTCTCGAATTAGAATGGTTTTTAAGACCAAGATATCATAAAACTTTCCATCAGATGAAGAGACTTTGTGTGAGTTTCCATCTTCTACATCTTGTTGCTTGTGAAGCTTACTGGTTGATCTTATTAAACTTAAAAATTTAATACATGGATTGATCCACACACAAAAACAAAAACAGAGCAATATTATGACCTTAGAGACGAGCTTTCCACTTTGATACAAAATCTATTTGTAATATATGACAGGTCCATTTGAAGTGGCATCCCAAACCCCTCCTTCTTTCACATACTCCAAGTACCTAGAGAACTCTGGTTTTGCACTCGTTGTGCTCTTCTTCTTCTTCTTCCTCCTCTGTAATCCAACGTCAAAGAAACTCAATAGCGGGTGAACTGAACCTCCAGTTTTCTCCACCGGTTTCTTCACCTCCGCTGGAACGCTTTGCACTTTTCCTTCTAAAAGCCTAACTCCTGCTGCTTCTTCTTCTATCTCACCACCGAGCTTCTTGTAGCTGCCTCGGTCCTTCCTCGTGCTCATGGCTCTAATCATCCTCTTCTCTAATTAATTCTCTGTTGGAGGTTTAGTTTAATCTCTTATTGTGATGTGTTGCTAAGAAACAAAGACAGAGTCAAGTGTGGAGAGTTTTGAAAAGGACACATCTTTTGACTTCTCTTGTCCCAATCCCAACAACCCTCCCTTATCTTAGAACTATCTGTGACACTGCTCTTTCACCTACTTCTAATCGCCGGTCAATGCTGCTCTATGCTGACTATGTCTTCTTTTGGTTTTTGACTTTTAAACAAACAGAAAAGTTTAACAACAACAATGCTTTTAGACTTCAGTGGATTTTTCTGTTTCTTTCCACAATACAGTTGCTCAACTGTAGTATAATAAATATGACGACTGATGCTAAAAGAAAAAAAAAACAAAAGTGATTCACATGAATGAACTGTGTCCTGCTGCTTTAACCAAACCTTTCTTCTTCAAATTTTCCCTCATTTCTTCAACCATATCCCACTTCCCAATCGCTGCGTAGAAATTCGAAACCAACACATAGACGCTTGCCTTCTCATGACCCTTCTCCTCTAGAATCCTCCTTGCTGCATATTCACCTCGCGTTACATCCATATTAAGACTACAAGCACTAAGTACGGCGACCCATATAGCATAAGGAAGGTTTCCTTCATTGTTCACCATCATCAACCTCTCAACTAATCTCCATATCTCCTCTGTATCACCAGCCTTGCTTAAGATATCAATAAAACATACGTAATGCTCTGTTCCTGGTACAAGCCCATACTTCTCCTTCATCATACCAAAACATTCCTTACCTTCTTCAACCAATCCCGCGTGTGCACAAGCCGATAAAACAACGAGGAACGTCACTGAATTGGGTAAAACTCCACTTCTTTCTTCACACATTTCCCTGAAGGTTTCAAGCGCTTTGACGCCATCCCCATTAACCCCATACGCATCTATCATACTCGTCCAAGAAACCACAGTTTTTGACGTAATAGCTCTGAATACAGCACGCGCTTGCACTATCTGACCACACTTGCCGTACATATCCATCAAGCCATTGCATAGCTTTGAATCCGAAAGAAAGCCATTACGCAAGGCGACACAGTGTATCTGTTTACCAATCCACAGATCAGAGTTATCAGAGCAGCTAGCAAGAGAGCTAACGAGCATTCTCACATTGGGTCTCTGCCTACTCATAAGCAATAACGCATCCTTGTAGTTTCGGTTTCGTATGCAACCTGATATCAAAGAGTTCAACATCACCTCGTCCGTGTGAACATTCAGACTGATATAGACCTTCATGGCTTCACTCATCAACCCTACACTAGAGTAGAAACTAATCATCGAAGTTCCTAAAACAACAAGATCGCGTCCAGTCACCACCACCATGGCATGGACCTGCTTCCCTTGCTGCAAAATCTTGAGAGAGGCACACGTTTTAACAACAGAAGACAAAGTAAACTCACTGATTGCTACTTTGTCTCTATACATGGCTGCGAAAACGCCAAGAGCTTCTTTACCCTTACCGTTTCTAAGGAAACCCGAAAGCAGAGCGTTCCATGATACTACATCTTTATCCTCAACGCTCTTGAACACCTTGACGGAATCAACCAAGTGTCCCTGCTTTGAGTACATGTCAATAAGCGCAGTTTTGGATATGGTTCCTGTTTCAGCGCCTTGTTTGATCATCAAGGCGTGAACTTGGCGTCCTGTTTCTGGATAGGACAAGAGGGCACAGGCGCCTAGAACAGGAGTGAAGGTGTGCGAGCTGAGAATAGGGCTGGCTTGATGCATCTTAACAAAGAGACCCAAGGTTTCATTTGGGTTTCCTCCGCGAAGGTAAGATGAAAGTTGAGAGTTAAGCGATGAGAGGTCTCGTTGCAGCAATTCGTCGAACATGTGATGGACATGGTTTACAAAATTACGCACGAGCTCAACTCTCCATAGTAGATTAGTCGATTTACCGGAAGCATTACCCAAACGAGGCAAACATGCAAACATGTGAAAGGAAGAAGAGGATAGAAGCAGGCAGAACCCTAATATAGCAATCTCTATATGAGCAAGCCAACGCAAAAGGTTGCGAGAATTGTCTGTTGCAACCCTTTATTACACAAACATAACAGTAATAGATCCAAAACCATCCTTAAAAACCTTGTCTCTACAACTTCTTTTCCTTACCAGAGAACAAAATCCCCACTCAAGAATCTTTTACAGAGAAATTGAATGTCTGAAAACTTTACTTTCCAAGTAAACGCTGGTCAATCAAAGGACCTTAAGCTCAAAAAAACTTTATTTGAGAAGCAGGAAATGAAGTTCTTTGTTTGTTTGTTTCTTTCAAATCCAACATGAATCAACACTTGTCAAGCTCATTTTGGTACATTCAGAGAGTGATCATTGAGTAAAGAGTCGTATTCTGCATCGCGAGCGTTCTTCTTGTAAAGAAGCTTCTGGAAATCAGTCTCGTCCAAGTTCTTTGCGCTTTCTGCTGCGTGCACTTTAGCTAAGTTGGAGTGATCCACAGCCGAACTGGAGACGAAGGCTCTTTCTTTTTCGGTCACCTTCCTCAGAAACTTAGCTGGGTTCCCTCCCCAAACCTGTGTAAAGGAGATTAGAAGCAAGAGTGATGAGACCATACACTTCACTAGAGCAGACCAACAAAGTTGAGTTTTAAAAAAAAGAATGTATCTAAAGGAATACCTCGCCGGAGGGAATTCGAGTGTTCTGCCTGACAAGAGCTCCAGCCTCAACGATGGCATGCTTTTCTACATGAGCTCCATCCAAGACGGTGGCACCAGCACCAATGTAGGCCTCGTCTTCGACAGTGCAGCCATGTAAAACAGCACTATTACCAACAGTGACATTGTCTCCAATAAGAGTGGGTAAGACCTTGCCGCTTAAGTTGGACTTAGCAACGTGGACAAGAGAGTTATCTAGGATATTGGTCCCAGCTCCGACAGTGATGCTGTTAGCATCTCCTGCAGAGAAGCACACAATATGGCGTTGAAAACTAGTAGGGAATAATAGTGTGAAAGAAAGAACAGTGGAGAATGGTAAAAAGTAGTAACCAACCTCTCAAGACGCATCCATACCAAATGGAAGAGCCAGGACCGAGATGGACATTACCAATGATAGAAGCACTAGGAGCCACAAAAGAGTGCTTATCCACAGAAGGGGATTTATCAAAAACATTCATAAGGGTACGGTGCCTGGATACTGGAAACAAAGAAGAGAGGGAACAAGTAAGACGAAGCAATCATTGAATGCAGTAAGTAGTATGTGGACAAGGGTGGACGACAAGTGAATCAATCACAAATAAATAGCCAAATACAGAGAACACACAAGTAACTAACAAACCAATTGAAGAGCACTAATCTTTCGAAAACATAATTTAATTTTCTGGACAAATAGGAAAAGAGCACGGAGATGGTCTTCAATATTCAAGTTAAGAACCTATAGAAACTAATCAATAACAATGGCATAATCAATCAATAAACTAAGATTCGGAAATGGAAAGCCCCAAAGATCCAAAAGAAAAGACGTACGCTGTTCACGGAAGTGATTTTTGCCCTGGAGGCGACAACCAAGCCGATCAAGTGCTTGACCAGTTTCACGGATCCAGAATCCGACGCTGTAAAATGCTCTCCCGATACTCGACATCTTCCTTTCTCTCTTCCTCACGAGATAGATTCTGATGAGTTAAGGGCTTCTTCTTCTACGCCGGAACTAAGAGGAATAGAGAGAGAGAGAGAACTAGTGCGACTTCGACGCTTTGTTGGTTTGGTTTTGTCCTCAAATTATCCGGTTCTCCTGATTTAACTAATTCTGGTTTTTTCCGGTTCATCGTTGGTATTATTTTGGTAATGTTCTTCTTTTGTTTTCTTTTTTTTGTCAGCTAACACTAATAAGCTGGTACGTTGACTGAAGAGAGTTTAAGATACAGAAATTGTTCTTCTTCACTCAGACTACTACCACTCTTATCTGATAAAATGAAAGAAACACAATTACTCTTGTTATTTTTTTTGAGGGGGGGAACAATGTCTAAACGGTATCCAGAAGTAACTAATCAGGAGGACCCTTCATTCACACCCCCACCAACGCATCTCTTTATCCTCTTTTAACGAAACGACAACAAAAAGCCACTAAGAAGAAGTAGAAGCTTATCTCATTCACTCCCTCCTTTGCCTCTCTGTCTCTGTGTATTTGAATGCTACTCTCACATGGCGCTAACTTTAACTTCCTCCTGCTCCTCTCTCGCACTGGAACATAATCTCTCTTGCCTCCATAAATGCTCCAAGGAGGTTGAACTCAAGCAAGTCCATGCTCGGATGCTCAAATCCGGCTTCTTCCACGATCATTACGCCATCACTAAGTTTCTTTCTTTCTGCCTCTCTTCTTCCACCTTTTCTTCTTATGCCCAAGACGTTTTTCTCAACGGTTTAGATCGTCCAGATACTTTCTTGTGGAATCTTATGATCAGAGGACTCTCCTCCTCTGACCAACCCCAATCTTCTCTTCTCCTCTATCACCGCATGCTCTCCTCTTCCGCTCCTCATAACCCCTACACCTTCCCCTTTCTTCTCAAAGCTTGTTCCAATCTCTCTGCTTTTCAAGAAACCACTCAAATCCACGCACAGATCATCAAACTTGGATACTGGAATGATGTATACTCAGTCAACTCTCTCATTAACTCATATGCTGTCACCGGCCACTTCAACCACGCTCGCCTTCTCTTTGACAGAATCCAAGAACCCGATCTTGTCTCCTGGAACTCTGTCATCAAAGGCTACGCAAAAGCTGGAGATATGGATACCGCTTTAACGTTATTCAGAAAGATGCCGGCAGAGAAGAAGAACGCTATCTCATGGACTACGATCATCTCTGGGTATGTTCAAGCAGGAATGAACAAGGAAGCTCTGCAACTATTCCATGAAATGCAAAACTCTAATGTTCCCCCTGATAAAGTTTCTCTAGCTAGTGCTCTCTCAGCTTGTGCTCAGCTTGGGGCACTCGAGCAAGGGAAATGGATCCATTCCTATGCTAACAAAGCTAAAATCAGTATTGATTCCGTCTTGGCTTGTGTTCTTATAGACATGTATGCAAAGTGTGGCGACATGGAAGAAGCTTTGAGAGTTTTCAAGGACATGAACAAGACAAAATCTGTGCAAGTATGGACAGCTTTGATTTCCGGTTACGCGTACCACGGCCTTGGTGGAGAAGCAATTAGCAAGTTCATGGAGATGCAAAAGATGGGAGTGAAACCAAACGCAATCACTTTCACTGCGGTGCTCACTGCTTGCAGCTACACAGGACTAGTTGAAGAAGGTAAGTCAGTATTCTACACCATGGAGAGAGATTACAACCTGAAACCGACGATCGAGCATTACGGCTGCATGGTTGATTTACTCGGTCGAGCTGGGCTGCTTGATGAAGCAAACCGTTTCATTCAGAAAATGCCTATGAAGCCAAACGCTGTGATATGGGGCTCGCTCCTCAAAGCCTGTCAGATTCACAAAAACATTGAGTTGGGAGAGAAAATTGGAGAGATATTAATTGGAATGGATCCAAATCATGGTGGGAGATATGTTCATATGGCTAACATTCATGCCATGGGAAAGAAGTGGGACAAGGCAGCTGAAACAAGAAGACTGATGAAAGAACAAGGAGTTGTGAAAGTTCCAGGTTGTAGTACAATTAGCTTGGAAGGGACCACACACGAGTTTACAGCAGGAGACAGATCACACGCTGAGATTGAGAAAATTCGAACTAAGTGGAGAATGGTAAGAAGGAAACTTGAAGGAAACGGGTACGTACCGGAGTTAGAAGATATGCCGCTTGATCTAGTTGATCATGAGGAAAGAGAGGCTATTGTCCATCAGCACAGCGAGAAACTGGCTGTAACGTATGGGCTAATGAAGACTAAACCGGGGACAACAATACGTATAATGAAGAATCTCAGAGTATGCAAAGACTGTCACAAAGTAATGAAACTGATCTCAAAGATCTACAAGAGAGATATCGTAATGAGAGATAGGACAAGGTTCCATCATTTCAGAGATGGGAAATGCAATTGTGGGGACTACTGGTGAAGAGTTTTGAAAGGGCATACAAACTTTTATTGCTGCTTAAGAAAATGGATACATTCAAATAAGATGACAAAAGTTAATAAGTACAAAGTTGTTTTCAACTGAGGCTGAGAAGCTGTGTTGCTGTCCAAGACTGTCCAGGCTCTAGCTTGACATCCCCAAGCTGAGAGTTACGAAATGACAAGCCAGAGTTGGAAACTTTTGAGTCTATATAAGTTTTGTAAAGAGTAAAGGCTTACTGACAAACCTTTGCATTTTCCACGCACACAAAGTCTCTGTAACAAGCCTCCATCTGAACGTGCGGGTTCCACAAGACAGCATCCGACCAGCTGCATTTTCCAAATATATTTTTATGAGGCATAAAACAAATTTTGAAATGGAACCAAAAAGCCGCATAAGAGTTAGATAAATCATACTTGGTGTTTTTGATGATTATTTGATCACCCAAGCCATTATCAAAGTGCAATTCATTTGGGGCATCAAGATAGACACAGTCCACAAATCCAGGAAAAGTGACTGCATCCCTGGGATGTTTGAAAATAAGAAGTTAGACGTATGAAATATGAGAAAAGAAAACCAATAAGATCTGTAGTTATGCCAATATGCAGCTTATGAAGAATAGAAACTTAATGAAGGTAAAGAGCTAAAAAAGGGAAGGGAAGAAAGAAACCAACCTGTCTTCTTGACCCTCAATTGGGTTTTTAGGATCAGGATCCTTATTGAGTGTTTTACAACCCTTTAGACCTTTCACAGATGCTCCAGTGACAGAAGCCTGATGAACCCAAGAAAGTTATAAGACGAAAAAAAAAACAATTTCAGTAACAAAGCTGGTTGATCCTGAAACTAGAGTATTTCAAAATGAAACCATTGAGGAGGAAACCTACACGGAAGTAAGTATGCAAGGCGGTGTTAAAAGAGAATGGTTTGTTGTCAGTGTTTGTAACTTTAAGCTCGGTGGAAAGGCTGTCCGCGCCAACAACGACCTAAAGCAACCAAAAACGAAAACGAAAACTATTAAAAAGAAAAGGCATCTTAATAACACACACCAGTGAGTTTGCAATAATCAGAAAAGGGCATTCACAAAAGAAAAAAAAAAGGAACCTTGTAAAGAGCGTGGAAAGCAAAGTCCCACATGGATCGACTATAAGGACCATCCTTGAGCTCAAGAGTAACAGCAGCATTGTCAACGGCATTCTCAGAATCGGCAACAGACCAGTCCATGTTCCTTCCAAAGCCATGCTAAATGAGTAATGATTCATTCCCAAAAAAAAAAAATGGTTAAAAAGCATATAACTCTTCAGGTGGAGGAAACACACAACAAAGAAGCAAAGAAAAAAAAAAGGAACCTGCTGAATAACTCCAGGACCAAACTGTGGGAAACAATGTGGAATCCCTCCGCTAATCCAATAACAAGCATTTCACTGTAAGAAGACAAAGAAGAAAAAGGAAGACATAAAATTGTATAGTAGCAGTTAGTGGTAGTGGAGAGAGACCTGATGGGTTTGATCTTATTGAAGACAGCATCAGGTCTAACAAAAAGAAGATCTTTCCCACTCGCAACTTTCCAGGATGTAACGCATCCTCCAAACAGATATATCTCTGCCTCGCTGCACCCATCCCAATTATTTAAATGCAATCAATCATCAATCTATGACTCTCCCCAAAAAACAAAAACAAAAATGGAACAAGATCGTTTTCTTTTTAACCTCTTGTCGGGAGAAGTGAGGACGAGTTTGGGCAAATTGCCTTGTCCTTCTGTGACTCTCACTCCAGTAGTTGCCATGGCACAGATTCTTCCTCCTCTTTTGCTAAATGTATATGATAAAAAAATAACACTGTAATTTGTAAATTGCCCCCACCCATTTTCGATACAAAGTCAACAAAGCAAAATGGTTACCTGCTGCTGCTATTTCGGAGATGATTGGGAGAATTAACGGCGAGGAATGAGTTGGAGACAGATACCATCATCGCCATCTTTCTCTCCTCTCTCCTTCACTCACTCTAGATTGCAAAATTGTTAAATTACCCCCAAATATTAAAAAACAAAACATATATATACCCCAAATTGCCTCTTCAATTGACGGTGGGGACCCCGACTTTAACGTTGACCTCCTCCGAATAATCTTAACGAATATCCGAAATTACTTGAAAACAAAAAAATAACGCTAGAGGGAGGGGTCGAACCTCCGACCTTGTGGTTAACAGCCACACGCTCTAACCAACTGAGCTACTCCAGCTATTTGTTATTATGTTCGTCTACTTAATCCCTCATAAATTTATTCTGTGTTAGTGGTTAATAACTTGAGAACAACAATAAATAAACGAAGCTAAAGACTAAGAAAACTAACACTTGAAACAAATAAACACAAAAAATTCATCATGGTGGGAGATAAAAATGCCAAATCATCGGCCTTACAATAACAAAATTTCAATATTTCTGACATGCAAAACTGTTGTTGGTATCCAATCTTGAAGCAGTCTAAGTAGATTTATCTCTCCACTTAACTCTTCTTCCATTCCTCTCCTCTCTTTCACCGTTATTCATTGCCTGTATTTTTTCCAAAGAGTACTCAGTGTTCAACTTTGATGCTTTTCGATATTATTAAAGATCATATGTCATGTTCGAGTAAGAGAAAAATGTACCGGTTTTAGACATGTCTGTAGTAGTAGTATCACGCGCCTTCTTCACAGGTTTGTTGGCAGATTCAGCTGTTCCACAAGTGAATGAGAGGTTAGAAACATATTTAACGTTAACAATGTAAGCCGGTTGCCTCCATATTTAACATCATGCTGTCAGATTCTGTGCTCGTTTTTATTTGACCGCATGAAAAATATTCCCTTAAAGACATTTATTTCCTTACCTTTGAACTTTCTCTTCTTCTTAGCTCTCCTCCTCTTTCTCTCTTCCTGTGTAAGTTCAGACTCATCCTTTATTTTGCCTGTCCCCGAAAATATTTCCTCCGGAGCAAGCATTGCTGCATCTGACACTGCCACTGGCGCAACCTATACACAAGTACAAATTGAAGAACCCGCTTACTACAATGGTGCTTTCATCTCAATCAAACAAACAAAAACAGTTGAAAGTAAACAACAGAATTTACCTCTTCCATTGCTATGGCTGGGACGTTTGTCTGTATAGACATTTCTTCAATTACCTGAAAGTTTTTGAGTAAAACAAAACAAGTGTTAGCCCCCAGTAAACATTTTTAAACGTCATCATTTAGGATCTAAACGATAAAAACATACTGGTTTAGGTGTAAAGTGGAAGTGGGAGAGAGAATCCAACTTCAGGCATAGTTTCTTGAATAGCATGCTTGCCTGATTTAACATTTTAAAAGATAAACAAAGCAAAAACCAGTGTGAAATTGGAAGGGAGAAGATCCATAGGTAAACAAAACAAAACAAAAAAGGCAGAAACAAATTTCAAGTGGGAACCTCTTTCTTCAGTTCATCAGAGAAAGTTGCTGGAGCAAAAGACGGATTAGACTTCTGAACGTATTCTTCCTGCAAATAGTGGACCAACACACATTTATAAGTTAAGTTCTCCCTAGATAACTTAAAATAAAAACAAATTCTTGTAGACCATACAAACCTCGTAAACTTCGGCAAGACCTTTCTTGCTTTTATTATCGTCCTGCATATTTCCAAAAGTAACCAAACAGATTATACTGATATTCATCAACTGTCAGAACATGAGAACAAGGTTAATAGCTCTTCAATAAAACTCACCAATTCCTTGGCTTCTCTTTTGGATTTAGTGGGCAGACTAGGTGCTCGTTGAACATCATCAAAACGGGCCTAAGAAACCACCAGATAAGTTATGCAAAAGTCAAGGGGAAGAAACAAAGAAGACTTTTGGTACAGCCCAAGTAGTTACCTCAATGATTCGGCTCTTGATCATATCCTCAAGTGAGGCTGTGACCTCTTCTGTGATAACAGGAGGAGGCCTGGCATTGTGCTCAAAATCTAAATCAACTTCTAGAGCACTATTCTTTGGCCTCTTTGTAGCAGTTACCTTTTAACAAGACAAACCATACATAAACTTAGCTACAGAAAGCAACATTGCAATATTTCTCAGGGTTAATAGTGGAGAAAAACATGGGTGGGTACCTCTCCCTGCATAGTCCAATGTTTAGGATCTAAGTTTGCTTTCTCCATCTGTTCGATCTTGGATTGAAGCTTTAGCAGCTCTTTCTCATGGGTAGAGAGTGTTTCATTTCCCTAATAGTAGAGGAATTAGTTGTACAATTTGACTAACAAGAAATGAAGTCATTGCATATAAGAATAACTAGTACTTGGTTTCCATTTCCCGCTTCCTCATCTTCAATGACATCTTTCATCGTCTTTTTTGTCTCCTTTTTACCACCAAAGAAATCCTCATATCTAATTATAATTGATAGAAACCAAAAAAAAACATTCTTAGAACAAATCCAAAGAAGAAATACTATTAGCCTAATCTCGTTTGTTTCTCCAATTAGCTTAATCACAATATCAGAGAGAGCATAGGATCCATACCTGGCCTTTCCCAAATTGTCTGACTCTTCGTTGTCATCAGCAGCAAAAGCACCAAACTAGAGAAAAAGAACAAATCAAAGATCATTCGATAGAAAAAAAAAACTAAGAAATTTGTAAACACTCAGATCCTATGTCTAAAAACTGTATATGTGCTTACCTCTTCATCTTCCTCATCATCATCTTCGTCTTCATCATATTCATCATCATCACTCAAATTTTGCTTCTGTGTATTGTTTTTGGAGTCGATGCCATACTCTAGAGCTTCACCCTCCTCCAAAAAATTCTCCAAATCTTTGATCTTGAAGAACTTGTCCTCTATTCCTTCATTCTTTTCATCCTCCTCCTCTTCTTCCTCTTCTTCATCCTCCTCGTCCTCTTCGCTTTCGTCAGCTTCTAACTCATTATCTTCATCCCCACCCTCACTATCATCATCCATGTCAAACCCATCCATATCCATATCCATCTCATCATCCTCGTGAGTATCCTCGAGGGCCAAACCTCCGAGCTTGCGAATCTCTTTAGGGTTTTTAGCAAATCGCTTAACTTCATGTCGCAGGCTTGACAACAATGGTTGAGACTGCATATCAATCTGCTGCCAAATCTGCTCCGCGTCAAAACCATCAACCAAGAGCTCTTCAAAAGGAGATTTAAGGTTGTGAGGCTTCAGCTTGGTGAAGAGATACTGAGACGCAACACGAGCCACATCTGATATCGAACTTGGCGCTAGAAAAACCGGTGGTTCCGTTGATTTAAGCTTTCCAAGGGCTTCTAAGCCCCAGTCCTTTACATCCGCCATTGACTCACCAAATCGTTTGCTTCCGAAGCAATGTGTGCCCTCCAAATTAGGGTTTCTACGACGATGAGCAGTGGCGGTTTAAACGGCGGTTAGGTTCAATGTTAATATCTCTAAAACTTTGAGAATTAACTATCCCGCGCAGACAAAGAGAGTTTTACCTTGTTATATGGGCCTATATTTGGGCCTTATGCATTGTGACTAGGCCTAGCTAGCCTTGTTGCTTTTCTTTTTTTCGTCCACCAGTATTTGGACCTTAAGCATTGTGACTTGGCCTATCTTGAGAGTTGGTAGGTACTTTACATAAATTTAAGAAAATAATCTTTGGTGTTCTTATGTTTGTCAAATCTATACATATAGGGTCCAGATTATGTACGTTGAGTATTAATAATATGTCTCCATCGTAGCAGTAAAAAATTTTCTTGTAGAATGGTATGTTAGATGCCAAAAAGTCAATAATAATCTTAGACATGTGAGGCATATTATTTGATGAATTAGTTTGAGTTTAATATTTTTATCAGCCAACTAAATGGAGTTTACCAATAATTTAATTTCTAATGGTTTAAATAATGTGATGATAGTAAAATATAGTTATAAGTCCAAAAACCAAATGGTTATTATGCATGCCATTAATGCAAGTTAAGAGACAAAAAAATGCATTCTAATAAGTCGTCTAAAACAGCGAGAACAAAAATGCCAAAACAAATATGTCTGACGAGAAAATAAATGAAAGTAGACTCGATCCTTGGAAAGTTAGTGCGTAGTAGTACATAATGGTTCAGTAAAATTATGAACCACATAATGCAACTATTATTCTCCGCAGCGCAAATAGACACAAACAAGAGGTCAAGATGAAGAAACTGACAAAACAACGGTCAAGTTACTTACAATAAGAAGACTATAATCATATATAATACGATAAAAAAAAAATTATCAACTCACTACAGTCCAATCCAGACATTGTAAAATCTAATCTACATTATTGGCCCGATCAGAATTTAGATTGGCACTATCTAATTTCAGGTTTTTGTCTACAGAAACATGTTCAGCGACTCAGGCATATGGACCTTAAAACCTCTCCGTCTATGTACTCTTGTGTCTTTTCTTATCTCCACGTTTTTTTCTTATCCCCAAGTTTGTTATGTGAATTTGATATCTATTACTCATGCTCGTTTAAATATTTGGTGTTCGTCTATTTACATAATAACATAAAGTACTTAGTACCATACAAAAGAAAAATAATAGCGTGAATTTGCTGTTATTTATTACTACAGTTTTAAACAAATATTGAAGGAGTGAAAATACATACGTTAGGAATTAATTAATAAGAAAAAGGCTATGATATACTATAGAATAATATCCATGCATATATGAGTAGATATCATAACATCAGAGTATCGTCTCTCTCCAGCTTACCAGTACACTTTTTAGAGATCTATTTGTTTCTTATAGATCCACATGGATACTCTTTTTCCAGATTCCATTATATATCACTGTCCTTTCACCTCGTAAAGTCATAGACAAGACTCGTTGCCGTATCCGCAACGTTAAGTCTCCACGTGTTGGACGTTAGGCCGTTCACTCCGTCGACAGGATCCCGTCGGTAATACTCTCCAGCACCGCCGTAGTAGTCATGGTTGAACATGATCTCGCTGGCTACGAAATTGCATGTCGATGACGATCCATTCTCAACATCATTGTAGTTACTATAACTTGAGTGATGTTGTTGTCCGTACTGATCTTGCGCTCCGGTGCTGCCAGCTGTCACTACAGGATTTATCGTTCTCTTCTCTTCTTTCTTGAAACGAATTCCACACGCATTGCATAAAGACTGCACCGGTTTATCAGATCAAATGTGATCATTTTCTTAAAATGTAAAATATACATATAACTAAGTAAATATAAAGTAAAATACCTTGGGACCTCGAGGACCATTCCTCCATAGCGGCGTAGACGTTGTATCACAATTGGTACAGCGACGATCAAGTAGAGTGTCGCCTCCACCCAAAATGCGGCGGTTGGAAAAGGGAAGGACGCAATACGTCGACGTTTTGGAGGTGTTCTTATTGGTTTCCAGGGAAGAAGAGACACGAGAGAAAGAATTACTGGACGACGACCGTCTCTTCTTCCGCTGCATTTTATTGATAAATAATTATGTTATGAAATATTAACATAATTTAAGTGGTTTTTCTCTTTAATTTTTTAATGTTTATATTGTATATAACATGTTAGTCACCAAAGTGATCTTGTTATATTATATACATAGATATTAAAACTAAATATTTAATTGATCAAAATATCAATGATGCTAAATGACATAAAAGTTTGATAGATAATTAATTTATTTTTTATATTCTAAGAGATTACCCAAAGGTGAATCACTGAAGAAAATTAATAAAATAAAAGAATTAGTCATTTTTTACTCTAGTTGATAATATGTATATCCAAAGATAACATATTTATTTGACTAATGTCTGATTTGATTAATATTAAGTACATATAATTAGCATTAATGAAAGTACTTGTATTTAAATATTGCCCAAAGGTTATTTTAAATATAAGTGTTAAAGTTTCTATTAGTCTGAATATATATTAAAGTTTCAAAGCATTAATGGGTAAACATGTATGAATGCTTGCAGCTTCATCAAATGTGTTTGCATCTGCTAACTCTGTGGTAAAGTTTAATGGCCTCAACTATGGTGAGTGGTTCGAGCAAATCCGGTTTACACTGGGTGTAATGGCTTTGGACTCTGCCATACTAACTGATGAGGAA
>CAKOAT010171599.1:38544-60958 GCA_932364175.1 Eruca vesicaria subsp. sativa
ATATGATTCACTTTATAAGTTCAACCTTGATGCAAAGTTTTCTGAATCCCTATTTAATGTTGAAAGTAGAGGCATTAAGCGTAGTGCAACTAATGAAAATTCTGCTTTCTTGTGGCATCAACGACTAGGTCATATTTCTAAAGAAAGAATTATGAGGTTAATAAAGAATGAAATTCTTCCTCAGCTAGATTTCAGTGACTTAAATGTATGCATAGACTGCATTAAGGGAAAGCAGACTAAACATACATTAAAGAAACCAGCCACAAGGAGCACTCAGCTTCTTGAGTTAATACACACCGACATTTGTGGCCCTTTCGATGCTCCTTCATGGAGTGGCGAAAAATATTTCATCACATTTATTGATGATTACTCACAGTATGGATATACATATCTACTGCATGAAAAGTCTAAATCTGTGAATGTCCTAGAGGTATTCATTGATGAGGTCGAAAGGCAGTTAGATAGAAAAATTAAAGTAGTGAGATCTGACAGAGGTGGTGAATTTTATGGAAAATTCGATGAAAGTGGACAATGTCCTGGTCCATTTGCAAAGCTACTTGAAAGTAGGGGCATTTGTGCACAGTACTCTATGCCTGGTACTCCTCAGCAGAATGGTGTAGCTGAGAGGCGGAACCGTACTTTAATAGAGATGGTTAGGAGCATGCTAAGTAATTGCTCTTTACCCCTTTCCTTGTGGATACATGCATTAAAGACTGCAACGTATGTGCTGAACCGGGTTCCTAGTAAGGCAGTTCCTAAGACTCCTTATGAAATGTGGACAGGAAGAAAACCCAGTTTAAGGCATCTACGTGTATGGGGTTGCCCAGCAGAAGTAAGGCTATATAATCCACATGAAAAGAAACTTGATTCGAGGACTGTCAGTGGATTTTTCATTGGCTATCCTGAAAAATCAAAGGGTACACATTTTATTGCCCTAACCATAGTACGAGAATAGTTGATTCGGGCAATGTTAGATTCATTGAAAACGGTGAAACTAGTGGGAGTGGTGAAACACGAAAGGTGAACATTAATGAAGTTCAGGTTGAAGTTCCTTCACCTGTGGTTACACCTGAGGTAGTTGTTCCTATTGTTGCATCAGAGTTTAATGACACAATAGTACAACATAATAATGTGCCAGTCCCATTAGCTGAAGATACTGTCGATGAACATGTCATAATTCAAGAAGAGAATAGTGAACCACAAATACCTTTAAGGCGATCTGGAAGAGAAAGAAGATCTGCTATTCCAAGCGATTATGTGGTCTACACTATTGAAAATGAATGTGACTTAAGCATGGATGATGATCCGATCTCATTTAAAATGGCCATGGAAAGTGACAATTTTGAAGAGTGGTTTGATGCCTCAAAAGAAGAGATGAAATCTATGAGTGACAATCATGTATGGGACTTAGTAGAGTTGCCCGATGGTTTCAAAACCGTTGGTTGCAAATGGGTCTATAAGACTAAACGTGACTCGAAAGGTAAACCTCAGAGACGCAAGTCTCGCCTTGTTGCTAAAGGTTTCACTCAGAAAGATGGCATTGACTATAAAGAGACATTCTCTCCTGTTTCAAAGAAGGACTCTCTTAGAATTGTTTTGGCTTTGGTGGCTCATTATGATCTTGAGCTTCACCAGATGGATGTAAAAACCGCCTTTCTGAATGGTGACCTTGAGGAGGAAATATATATGGACCAACCTGAAGGTTTCGTGGTCGCAGGAAAAGAAAATTTAGTGTGCAAGCTGAGAAAGTCAATATATATGGATTAAAACAAGCTTCTCGACAATGGTATATAAAGTTTTATGATACCATCACATCATATGGTTTTGTAGAGATCATTGTTGATCGATGTATCTACATTAAAGTCAGTGGGAGTAAGTTTTTGATTTTAGTCCTATATGTTGATGATATTTTGCTTGCTGCAAATGACATGGGTATGTTACATGATGTAAAGAAGTATCTCTCTAAGAACTTTGAAATGAAAGATATGGGTGAGGCATCTTATGTGATCGGGATAGAAATCTTTCGCGATAGATCACAAGGATTGTTAAGTTTGTCTCAAAAAGGATATATCAATAAGATNAGAAATCTTTCGCGATAGATCACAAGGATTGTTAAGTTTGTCTCAAAAAGGATATATCAATAAGATCTTAGAGAGATATAGAATGGAAAAATGCTCTGCAGGAATAGCTCCAATTCAGAAGGGGGATAAGTTCAGTAAAATGCAATGTCCTAAGAATGAATTGGAGCGTAAAGAAATGGATAGAATTCCCTATGCATCGTTGGTTGGGAGTTTGAACTATGTTCAGACATGTACTCGGCCCGATATCAGCTTTGCTGTTGGAATGTTGGGTCGATATCAAAGTAATCCTGGAATGGACCACTGGAAAGCTGCAAAGAAGGTTCTCAGGTACTTGCAAGGCACCAAAGAGCACATGCTTACATATAGGAGATCTGATCAGCTAGAAGTCATTGGATATTCAGATTCAGACTATGCCGGATGCATTGATAGCAGAAAATCGACGTTTGGCTACTTGTTCCTATTAGCTGAGGGAGCAATATCATGGAAGAGTGGAAAGCAATCTGTCATTGCTACTTCCACTATGGAGGCTGAATTTGTGGCATGCTTTGAGGCCACAATTCATGCATTATGGCTGCGGAACTTTATCTCAGGGCTTCGGATTGTCGACACTATAGCCAAGCCGCTGAGAATTTACTGCGATAATTCTGCAGCTGTCTTCTTTTCAAAGAACGATAAGTACTCTAAGGGTGATAAGCACATGGAGTTAAAGTACTTGTCTGTTAAAGAAGAAGTTCAGAAACGGAGAGTGTCATTTGAGCACATAAGGACGGACATGATGGTAGCGGATCCGCTAACTAAAGGTTTACCACCCAAGGCGTTCAATGGCCATGTAGAGCGTATGGGTATTATAGATAAGGCTTTGCTGTTTTAGTTATGGGATGCTCATTATGTATTTGACACAAAGAATTCACATAAAGTTATGTTTCTGATTTATTAATTATGTTATCATTAAAGTATACGTATACACTTATGGTTTGTAGATAACATATGGTTGGTTTGAGAAATAAAGGTTCTTCTCAAATTTAAAGATTAAAATTGGCATTGATTTGTGATACATGGAAGGGACTATGTCGTTTAATGGCATACAACCGCCATGATTCGATCAATTAAAAATTTAGTAAAGATAAGTGAACTTGATATTAGAGTGCACAATAAAGTTATTAAACCCTTAAGTCGACACAAAGGTCAAGTGGGAGAATGTAAGAATATTTTATATTCTATGTGACCTATATGTCTATTAGTTTAATATAAAATTCAAGTTCATATAATGGTTATAAATTCTAATATAAAAGACAATACCGTGATGGATCGGTTTTGATTAATGATTTAGAATCCGGTGTATTAATAACCCTCCTACTTTACCTTATATTTATAAATGTCCTTAATCTCTTTATATATTTGTCAATGGTAATAATAAAGGAATGTATTACCATAATATCTAATACATATCATTATATACACCGTGGTGTTATAATAGTGTTAAATGATCGAAGAGATGTGTTGAAGAGTTGTGAATGGAAAGTTGTGTTCACACAGCCTTTGATTATTATTAAAATGCCTCGTACTCCTCTTATCACAAAACGTAAGAAAAAGGGTCGCTTTGACTTAAAACACACACAATCATAGTTACAATAAAAGAGAGATTAAGGAATATTTGGGATTTCTTGTCCATCAAGGAAATCACCAAAGAGAAGGTTAAAGAGGAGAAGATCAATTGGTGTAATTGTATTCAAGCATGGATCAAGGTTAGTTCTTCTACCTTCTTTAGAAATGTGTGAGGATTGAATTAATTCAAATCTAATTCAGGTCTTGGTGTTGATTTATAATTGAAATCATGAAAATAACTAACAACAGTGTCCTGTACGTTCGAACAGCCGTCTCTGTTGTCGACAAATAAGCACGTTTGAGTATGGTCATGGAACCATCCGCATGATTCGCAATATTTTCCCTGCGTCATCCTCTGAGATGAAAAAAAAGAAAATTTTAATGATATTTCTTTTGAAGGTTGGGGAGAAATGTTTTAATTTGCAGTTGAACTGGTGAATATGGAGAAGGCTGGCCAGAAGAGTCTATTTATAGTAACAAACATAAAAGCAGGCCAGCATCTAGACTTAAACAAGAAAAATAAAGTAAATTAATATGTAGAGTCATTTTTATGGACATATATATAAACAGGAATTGTGTAGATTGTAAATGGGTTGAGAATATTTGAATTTAGGTTGCAATATGACCCTGTGACTGTGAGGATAGTTTGAGAGTTTGACCTATCTGCAACAAACCAAAATCAGTAATCAAAATATGAAAACACCAAAACAAATTCTCATTAATATAACTCTAACAACGTCTTAATGACGCAAAAACACTTGCTTAGTTCTGACCTCAATTTTTTTCAATGTCAATTTTTGTGTTTGAAAGAACGGATGTTTACTTAATTATATGTGGGGGTGCTGAATATATATAAATATCCCTTCTGTAAATACTTTATTAACCTGCGTCGTAAATTAATAAAAAGTACTTAAAATAAGAACGAAAAAAGAAGAGTGATGTGATGTGTGGATGGATGGTCACTGGAGAAGGGCAAATGTTGGTCAAAAGAGCCCACGTGAGGGAGAGGGGGGGGGGGAGTACAGAGTTCAGTCATCAGAGGGGAACTTTCGATCTAGTATATCTGTATATGTGTGATGTTTACTTACTTATTCCTTTCTATTTCATTTACAGCAAGCAAACTAGTATATGTGTGATGTTTTTTCCTAATCTTCTTCGATCCAAACTGTTCTTGTTCTTTTCTGCCTCTCCTTCACGCTCTCCCTTCACTCAAGTCACACATGACACATGTTTAGTATCTCTTCTGACTCTCGCTCACGTGGTTAATGATTATCATTGGTGGTGACGATGATGGTGGAGTTACACATAAATTAAGCAAAAAATACAACGATTC
Organism: Eruca vesicaria subsp. sativa; assembly: GCA_932364175.1. Taxonomy (NCBI): domain Eukaryota; kingdom Viridiplantae; phylum Streptophyta; class Magnoliopsida; order Brassicales; family Brassicaceae; genus Eruca; species Eruca vesicaria. The sequence continues at coordinate 43,564 of CAKOAT010171599.1, forward strand.
GCTATTATAAATTGCTAACTAGCTGTTAGCCAACAGTTACTATAGAGACTTGTCTTCATCCCTAGTTGTATACACTTTCAGTTAATCTCATCCGTAGTTATTATGAAGACATGCACCACTGATTTTTCGTTTAGGGAGGGGGAGGCTATAAGAGTAGAGGGGAAAAATGCTAGATTAAAATGTTTATACTTTATATGATCAGCTAAACAAGGTAGTAATTAATGGTACAATAACTTGACTTGTACCATTAGTTATACACCACATAAGCATTTGTTAACGTATCATTAGATGTATCGTTTGGACCAGTGTAGTCGCAACAGGTTGAGTGTGGAAAACCCAAGAGAATCAAACCATATGCATGTTTTGTTACAACGAGAAGAATGTCGTTGATATATGTAGGGTTTCAGAGACAGAAAAAGCCTATGAATGGTGAAAAACCATTAGTTAAAAGGCAAATCCCTTCTATAATCATATCTCAAGTTATTTCCTCCTGTCCTACAACTAGTACTGGACAAAATATCCATAAATTTTGATTCGAACCGAAAAATCCGGATATCCGTAACTCTATGAATCAAAGCAAATACTAAAATGTGATATCCGTAAGAAATGAAGCAAATCACAAATACTAAAATTTTTAGGAACGAATATCCGATTCGATCCATTATATACATATATATATACATATATATTTTAAAAGTTATATAAATATTATATTTTATTTAGTTTTTACAAGATTTTTATTTACTAAATTTATTATATTAGTTATTAGAATTTTAAAAATAAATTGTATTTTGTAATAAAATATTAATTATTGTATATTATTTTGAATTTTTATTTATTTTAAACTTTTTATTATTTTTTACGTATCGAATCGGAGATCCGATAACAATTTAAAATTTTTCGGATATCCGGAGCAGTGAATATTCGGATGGCTACGAATCGGATCGAATCGGATAATTGACTATTCGAACGAAACGAATCGGATCACGAATAGCTTCGAATACCCAGATATTTGTTTCGTGCCCACCCCTACCTACAACTGCAACCATCAAATTAAATAACGTATGTTTAGCAGTGTATACGTAATTGTATATATATTTTTATGTACGATAGCTTTTTTGTTCATGTCCCTTCAAGATTTAGCAGGATGTAGATTTTGATGTTGAATATTTGAGGGAATCTTGAGGGGTCAAAGAAGACGTTCTCTATAAAGTAGAAAGAAAAGGTCAAAAAACTAATAATGCAACCCATTAAAACGATTTTCATGAAGAGCAAAAGTAAAAGTTTCTTCTTGGTCCTAGCGTTATATCATCACATTTCACATATACCGTTTCCGATACACTAAATCAGTTTTCTAAAACATTACGTGTTTATAGTAGCTATCTTATCTACAATAGAAGTATTTGGTATATAATTAGAAACAGAGTAAGTAGTAATTAGACGTTATGGATATGCTTTACGTACACTTAACTTGATACTACGTGAATGTGATGATATACCTGAAATTAATGACAAGTATAGAGTTAATAATTTGAATTAATCTTCAAAGCTGAATGCATGTATATCTATATCCAAATGATGATGATGGCGATAACGTCGGCTCGTTGGATTTGACGGGGCCCCATGACTTCAAGAGTTCCGAGGAAAATGGCCGGAGGTGGATTTTCCTCACGCATGCATCATGCATGCAAAAGCCACCCCAAGTTTCGAATTGATTACACTATTAGATTAATTACTCTTAGATTAATAGCATGTTGTTCAAGTTGGGAATCACATTGGGGACATTCCTAAAAAGTTATATAAAACATACATCCAGAATCTCTCTTATTTTCCTTTTTGCTTACTTTTGATACTTCCGAAACAAATCATAAAAACAAAAATAAACGAGAGGTACGTTTTCTCATTAAAACAAAGTTCATTATTTTCCATTATTGAATTGTTCCAGTTTAGGAACACGAGAGAGAGAGAGAGAGAGCTCGGCCTCCATTAATTTGATTATGGGGTTGCTTCATGTAGTAACCAAACCAAGCTCAGGATCACTGAATAAGTGAGGAGAGAGAGAAAGAGAGACCTTCGTATTTTTATATAACAGTCTGTATGTTTGTTTGTCTACTTAGTGAGGGATCGATCCTCTGGTGGGGTATTATTATTTTCTTCAGAGGATGATAATAGATTTTTTAAAAGACAATGTCGAAAATGTTGTTGTTCAATTTGTTTGAATCTACATTTTATTAATCATTTTCAAATGTCTTTTTTTTTTAATCTCATCAATCATTTCTCATGAACGTTACAAACATTATTTTATTATCCCATTCAAACAATGAAAACAGGGGTTGCTTTTTCATTACACCACATGACATTGGGATTAATACTTTTGAGCATATTACAAGAGATGTTTGTACATGTTACAAGTAAGGACATAACAATCTCTGCCATTTCAGAAATAGATGAAGATGAATTTTCGTCTCTGTTGTTTTCCATCACAAATTCACAATCTGCAAAACAATAACAGTAGGCCAATGATTCAGGAAACCAAATAGTAAATAGAGCGAATAAGATCACTACAGTGTATATACACGAACCTTGCAATGCAAAGGTGGTTCATAAGGATAGTCAAATTCCTGTCAAACCTGAAGAAAAAAACATATAAATTAGCTAAAGAAATCAAAGAAGTTGGGGTTATTAAGTTAAAGAAAAACAGATGCAGAGGAATATATTACCTTTGATTTTCCCAGCTCGTGCACGCTTATTTATATATGGAGTGGCACATCTATGAACACCTAACAAGAGAACTTAAGGTTTAAGTTTTAATTTTGATTCTGGATTCACATATATGGATTTTGCAAACACCTCCATAAAATCTCCTGGTGGTATAGCAAAACAATGCTCTGGTTCCTTTTGGTAAGGAGAGATGAGACTAGCAATACAGATAGATCAGCAAATAATTTAGCGACTTCACTAACTCTACGAGTGTTTTCAGCTTTGAAACTAAGAGCATCCATATCAATGAACCCCAAGATGGGGTTCATTGAATCAATTTTTTATTATTAAAATTTTTTTGTTTTCTTTTTGATTTTCTTTTTAAGAAAAAAAAAAAAAACCTAAACCAATCCCGGGCCGCCACATGGTGAACCTTAGGAGAGAAGGATTCACCCGAGAGAACTTTAGGAGAGAGGGGTTCATAAAATTTTGTTATTTTATTATATTTTTTTCTTGATTTCCGTGTGAAACCCCCCCCCCCCCATAAACCCTCAATGGGGGTGCTCTAAGATCGCTGTTTAGACCATGTGGAACATTGTTGCCATATGAAAGGCTTTCCACGGTTCTACAAAGCTCAGCTAATGAGCAAAATGCCCAACTACTCTTCCCTGAAAAAGTAGAAACATTAAAAAATATCCCAAGTAAGTAATCAAGTAGGAACTTAAGAGAGAGATATTGTATTACTAGCTTAAGTCGTTCAGGTTTGGTTGTGATTGATATCTCTCTCTCTTAAGTTCCTAATTTCAGTACCATACAATCAATGATAAATTATAACACATACCTTGTATGAAATTGAGAAGAGAGGTCGACAGCATCTTCTTTATATCCAGATAAGCCTTCAACGTCAAGTTCCCTAGCGCAGCATCACTGACTTCTAACCTGATATACACGAGAAAAAAAAAACAAGAAACACACAAACAAACGACAAACAAATGGGGAAACTCTTAATTACCAAACTGATTTTGAGTGACTAAATGATCACAAAGTGTATAAAGGCAAATGACTGCATTTCTATTTGTTTCACACATTATGAATTTAGTGTCTACCAATCCAAAAAACTAGAATTTGATACTGGTTTTGAGTGACCAAATATGACAAATGTGTAAAGACAAAAAATGAAACTTAACGATTTCTAACGGACATATTGACTGCACGCTGCATTTCTATTTTTTTTACACACTATAAATTTAGTGTCTACCAATCCGCTTATCTAGACAATCACGGTTACTGGTTTTGAGTGACCAAATATGACAAATGTGTAAAGACAATAACGGACAAATCAAAGACTGGACGCTGCATTCTATTTGTTTTACAAATTATGAAAATTTAGTGTCTATCAGTCCAATAATATATAGAATTTCCCCAAAAAAGAAAAAGAAAAAAGAGGATTCCATACCTTCCTGTGAAGCTCACCTACGAGCAAAAAAATAAAAACATCAAGAGAAAAAAATATGAATTCAAAAAGTGCAGTAAGAAAAAAATCTTTGAATTCAAATTATACAATACGATGCCTAAGGTATTTAATAATCATATATGTCTTTCAACTTCTTGATTAATTCGACAATATAGTAGAATATGTAATTTGATTTGGTAAAATTAGACTTACATACATTGTTTATTTATTAATAAATATAAAAAGTAAAGTTTTAACTATCATTACTTATTTATTTATTTAGTCTTTCTTGTTTAAACTGTGAAAGTAAAAAAAAATGGAGAACTGACCTTTTTAATCTTGTAGCCATCTAGTACTAAAACAAGCAATTGGAGAAGCAGCTTTAGCAAATATATTTATGTCTGCAAGATAAAAAGGAAACTTTGTTATTTTACACTCAAAGATCTAGGGAAAATTTCAAAATACTTAAGAGAATCCATCAGCCACAAACCAAAGACTGTCCTAATTCATTTTGCTTCATTATTCTATATCTCTCTGTGTGTCTAAAGCATTTTTTAACAAGCCATGACAACAAGCTACTTGAGTAAAAGAGAAACCAGATGCTTTACCTTCCAAAAAAAAGTCTCTGATGTTCTTTGAGTAGATGTTGCTCTCACCGCTGAATAAATCTTTGCAGATTTGAGTTGTTGTTGTCGGGTTCTCTGCTTGCTCACTCACTCGTTGATGTCTTCAGCTTCTTCTTGGACGAGCTCAGTGTTCCAAGGGAAGCACCAGTTTTATTTATTTATTTATTAACAGAAAAGAGTAGCTTGTAAGCTGGTTTATTAATAACAAGAACAAGTTTGAAAGGCTGTAGCCTGTGTAAATCTGTAATGGATAGAGAGAGAGAGGAGACTGATCTATAGCACATACCTTGTATGAAATTGAGAAGAGATGCAGAGAAATCAGAATCTCACGGCTGAGATGACAAGTAGTGCTTAATGTGATTTGAACTCATATATCTGCAAAGCAAAACATAGAAAAATTTGAATATCAAACTAAACAATACGATTCCTAATAAGGCTAAGGAAAATCAAAACTATCCAAACAGATCTCTAGTACGTACCTCTATCTATCAGTTGATGAGCGAATCAGTTGGATCCGGTCTAGCTTCGTACATTAAATAGCTCCCGGTTGTATCTAAGGAACGGAGAAGGGAACGCCGTTGAAGTTTCTTCCGAAAAGTTCTCTCCGAGAGAGAGAGAGAGAGTGGGTGTGGATCTGAATTTATAGGCGAAAAGAATATATCCAGCAACGGCTACTTCCGATTTGACTACTGACTCTACTCCCTTTGGCATGGCGTATAATAGAAGACAGTCGCATAACCCGTACCCGGTTCAATTAATGGGCCTTATTTTCAATTTGGGCCGACAAATTTAAGCCTGATGAATAGCGAGTTGGCACCAACTTAGCTAGCCCCATATATATTTATCTTATTCTCATTCTCAGATCATCCAAAACAATGTCATGGAACGTTACAATCTTATGATTTTATTAGAAGAAAACCCTTTTGACTTTTTTTTTGCGCAAAATACAATGTTCAATTACTTTTTCGATTTGAACAGTTACTTATGTTTCACACTTTATAAGAAACACAGTAGTTAGTGAAAGCAACTGGGACACAGCCGTATTTCTCTTATAGTTGAACCAATTAAGAAGAGAGTTTGCTCTTCTCTAGGTTCAGAAACTTGAACACGTAGCCGGGACTCTTGTGGAGCTGATATCCTGCGAGTGTTGAGATCCGGCATTTTGAATACCACGTATAGAAAACTACATTCACTACTAGACATTGTTGACAAAGAGTTTCTGAGTTCATGTTGGGATTAAAGATCCCACATCGGAAATATGAATGGGACATAAGTAATATATAAGGGATTTGGGCCAATCCAATAATTACAAATTGGTTTTAAGTTGAAAGCCCAAGAAACTTATCATGGTATCAGAGCCCGCCCACCCCCTGACCCATTAATCCACCCCGAAAAGTGGCCCGATCAACCCATTAGCTGATGGCCCAGAGAAAGCTCAGTTCTATCGAGATTGCTAGAAGAAAAAAGCATTGTCTCGGTATCTCGAGGGAGGGTGTTGGTATTAAAGATCCCACATCGGAAATATGAATGGGACATGAGTAATATATAAGGGACTTGGGCCAATCCATTAATTGCCAGTTGGTTTTAAGTTGGAAGCCCAAAAAACTTATCAGTTCAACACACATATCATCGGGTAGACGAGAGAGTTTGAATCATCAATACTTGGGATAAGGTAAATTATGTTTTACTCACTTACAACATATATACAATTTGATTAGAGAATAAAACAGAAAAAAACTTAAAATCTCAGAGTGAGTATCACTATGGCTTGAGCTAGCTACAACACATCGCTAATGAATTTTTCTGTGAGTTCCTTAGGAAGTCCCATGACTGTATCAACTCCTCCCACCTACAACATTAAAGAGATGTTTATATATGTATTATTAATAATGTTTCTGAACATATAACTATCTATTTATCTATCTAGCTAAGCAAATATGGAGAAAACAAAAAAAATATGCAAGCTTATTATATCGTGATGCTGACTGACCACGGTGTCGATAAAGGGTGAAATGAGGGGATGCTCCAGGGTTAAACCTCCAGCAACCTTGAAAGTTATGGCATCATCAATCTGAAGATTGAGAACACAAAGTTATAGATGTTAAACAGACTGAGTTGATAGTAAGAAATTAAAGCAGAATGGGTTGAGGTTTTACAAGATCGTCAATGACTTTTTCTGGTATCTCATGGAAATAAACCTGTCACATGATTACCATAAAATCAACACAACCCACAAGAAATCATTTACTTTTACTCTTATGATAAAACAAGTAATAAGATGGAAAGAGAAGAGAATTAAGCACATGTAGTCATGTTTAGGTGTGTACCTCAGCTTTGTCCCATCCGCCTCTTCTCACACCAGTTTTTAAGTTGCTTACTATAACAGAACCAACAACGCCACCGTGTGATCCGGAATAGTCTGTATTGGTTTCATACAGAAAAAGGGGATAGCTTAAGTCACATCACATCCTTTTATTTGCATTTACTTAATTAATGGCTACTCTACTATTACAGAACAAACTGAAGTTGCGCAAAGAAAAAAAACAAAAGAAGGTGACCTTTGATGAATAGGCGAGCTTCTTCTTTGGTGGTTGGTTTTTCTCTGATGGCACCTTTGTACACAACAACCTAAGAATATACCCTCCCCCCATCAGCTCAAGATAAAAGAACTAATCACAAGAGAATAACTTATAATTTAAAAAAAAAGAAAATCATAAGCAATACAGTGTCAGCAGTAATCAACAAGGTTGGTTGAGGATCCTGAGCAAATTGGCTTTGACCTCCCAGTTTCGATATTATCTCATCTGCCTAGTTATAGACCAATATAGACAAACAAAAAAAAGAGACATATATTTCTCAAAACCAGTAAGTAAACAATATATTAGACGAGGAGGAGAGTACCTTGGCTTGAGCGAGGGCGACAACCAAGTCTTCAGGATTGTCTCTCCTTATAGCTTTCTCATCAATGTCTGCAGTCTTCAACATACCATACATAATCACTTGAGACTGTTATACAGCCAAAGTGAAAACTAAACACTAACTTAATCAAAGAAGCGTTACCACGATAGTGAAATCATATCCCATTTCATCCATAATATTTTTTCTGGCCATCGATTGAGATCCCAGAATCACCTGTTTTCGTACTCGTGTTCATTAGAACAAGGAGAAGAATAAATATATATATTTTAGCATCAGCAAAAACTTTTTCCATTCCATAATCAAAAAAAGCAAAGAGACCTTGAATCCTCTCTCCATCACCTTCGTCGTCGTCGCCATCCTCGTCTCCTTCTCTATGCGGAAGACTGAAGAAGGAAATATTACAACCAACAAAAATACACAAAGCGAATGTTTGACGACCATCACTAGTTTATCTTTATTCTCCACTATTTCAACTCTCTTTTTATACTTTTCTCCGATTTTCTTTTTGCTAAGATACTTTTTTTCTAGAATATTTGCAACTCTTAACTGTATAGTATGAGCCATGTATTGTAATTTCTCAAGTATATGTGGACTGTATTACAAGTTATTAAATATAGTCTATAGATTGGGAATAAATAAATACTGTACGTACTAGAAAGTAGAAAGGGGGCACATATTGTAAATATTAATAGGATATGGGGCTTGTTTTTGTATCAAACATTATGTGTTTAGTGAGTCCTACAACTAATGGGCCTATTTTGTAAATTATGAAAGCTATGTGAGCTAAAATAAAGCCCGAAAGAGAGAACAGCTGTGTAATTGGACTACGAGTTGACCGCGTAGGATTTCTATGCCGGAACTCTAAACTTTCAGGATTAGTTTCCTTAATTACGTTTAACTGTTATGGTTCCATGAAGGACACTTCAAGGCTACACGGTGTATTCTACGTATAAGTCCAAAAGATAATCCAAGAAAACAGCCTCTAAAGAAGGGAACCTCTTGCGCCCATATACTACTTTTAGTTCCTGGCATTAATTTGTTCTTCTTTTGGAGTTTTTTTCTTTATTCTCTTGTGTCTTGTCACTGCCTCTCTTTTGTTTTTGTTTCGTACGTACATGTGGTCAAAGATTTCGTTGACGGTTTGTTAACTACTATAATCGTGTGAGCTAATGATAATCGATAAATATACTCTCACAAAATAAATAAAATTGAACTTTGAGTAACATTGTCATGCAAAATAAATGTAATTATGAACGGAGATGCTAACTTATAATGGTGTAAATGGACGACACGATCTGTATAGTATGAAAGATTTAAGAGGTTTGAGACCTAATATTTTCTCAAGAAAATATAGTTTTTGTATAGGTTACTCCAACTATTATGTTGTATATGAAATTTAAATAAATTGTTCATTGAAAAATTAGAAATGATGTTATGTACCATGAAAATAAGTTTGTTATATATATATATATATATATAAATTTAGAGTGTGGCTAGAAATTTTAAACAACACTAAAGAGGCTAAATAGTATAGATATCATTTATCGAAAAATTTAGTCTTTTCGTAGGGGTTAACTACATATTTTAAAAAGATTAGAAAATATAATATTTTTCTTTAATGCATAAATGCATCATACACTGACATATTATGAAGATTAAAGAGGTTTGAGACTTTAGGTGTTTCCGTTTCTCTAGAAAATAGAGATTTTATAGGAGTTATTTCACTAATTAGATCGTATATGAATATTAATAAATTACTCGTTGGAAAATTAGAAATGAGTCTCATGTAACATGAAAATATGTTTAGCATATATTAATATACATTTAGAGTGTACTTAGGTATATTTAAACATACATTAATGAGACTAAACTTTAGGATATCTAGCATTTATTGGATTTTTAAAAAATATTTTATTAAGATAAATTAGAAAATATGATATTTTGTTTTAATGCATAACTTAATCATGCACTGACATGTGATGAAGGTTAAAGATATTTGCGACCTTAGTTGTTCCGTTTTTAAAAAAATACAGATTTTATAGGGGTTAGTCTACTGAATTAGGTGGAATATGAAGTTAAATTAAATTACTCATTAAAATATTAGTCACGATGCCTATATACCATGAAAGTAAGTTTAACATACATTAATATAAATGTATAATGGGATTAAGTATTTGTTAATCAACAAGAACGAGCCTAAACTTCATAATATAATATTTATTAGAAAAACTCACAAATTTCAAGATAAATTACTCATGAAGTTTTACTCATGAAGTTTTATTTTTAGTCTACTGAATTAGGTGGATCATGAGGTTTTATTAAATTACTCATTAAAATATTAGAACTGATGCTCACTTACCATGGAAATAATTTTAACATACATTAATATAAATGTTTAATGTGATTATGTATTTTTAATCAACAAAAATAGCCTAAACTTCAGAATATAGTATTTATCGGCAAAACTCAATTTTTTATAATTCTATATTTTTCTAATTTATTTTGAAATATTCTCAAGTTTAGGCTCTTTTTTGTTGATTAAAAATACCTAATCACATTCTACATTTATATTTATGTATGTTAAAATTATTTTCATGGTAAATGAGAATTAGTTCTAATATTTTAATGAGTAATTTAATAAAACCTCATGATCCACAAAATTCGATGGGTTAAGCCCTATAAAAAATCGAGTTTTTCTGATAAATACTATATTCTGAAGTTTATGCTGTTTTTTGTTGCTTATAAAAAACCTAATCACATTATACATTTATATTAATGTATGCTAAACATATTTTCATGGTACATGGTCATCATTTCTAACTTTCCAACGAGTAATTTATTTAAACTTCATATACAATCTAATTAGTGTCCTAACCCCTATAAAATCTCTATTTTCTAGAGAAATGGGAACACATAAGGTCTCAAACCGCTTTAATATTCATACTATGTCAGTGCATGATGAAAATATGCATTAAAACAAATTACCAAATTTTCTAATTTTTCTTGAAATATGTGGGTTAACCCCCCTACGAAAATATTGAATTTTCTGATAAATGCTATCTATAATTTTTAGACACTTTAGTATTGTTTAAAAATACCAAACCACACTCTCAATGTATATTAATGAAGGCTAAACATATTTTCATGTTAAATAGTCATCATTTCTAACTTTCCAACGAGTAATTTATTTAAACTTCAAATACGATCTAATTAGTGTACCTATAAATTTACTATTTTCTAGAGAAATGAGAACACATATTGTTTCAAACCTCTTTAATTTTCATACTCTGTTATTGCATGATGAAAAAATGCATTAAAACAAAAATACCATATTTTCTAATTTTCTTGAAATATGTGGGTTAAGCCCTACAAAAAAATTTAATTTTCTGATAAATGCTATCTATAATTTTTAGACACATTAGTGTTGTTTAAAATACCTAACCACACTCGAAATGTATATTAATGTAGGCTAAATATATTTTCATGGTATATGTTCATCTACGAGTAATTGATTAAACTTCATATACGATCTAATTAGTTTACTAGTCCCTGTAGAATCTCTATTTTCTAGAGAAATAGAAAAAGTAAGGTATAAAACCTCTTTAATATTCATACTATGTCAGAGAATTATGAAAATATTTATTATAAGAAAAAACCATATATTTTCTAATTTTTCTTGAAATATGTGGTTTAATCCCTACGAAAAATTGAATTTTCCTATAAATGCTATCTATAATTTTTTAAAACTTTAGTGTTGTTTAAAAAAGCACACTCTCGCTGTATATTAATGTAGGCTAAATATATTTTCATGGTAAAGGTAAAACAAAAATAAAAAACTTTCAAATTTTTCTTGAAATATGTGGGTTAACCCCTTTGAGAAAATTGAATTTTCTGATAAATGCTCTCTCAATATTTTAGACACTTAAGTGTTGTTTAAAAATACCAAACCACTCTCTCAATGTATATTAATGTAGTCTAAAAATATTTTCATGGTACATGGTCATCATATCTAAATTGCCAACGCGTAGTTTATTTAAACTTGATATACGATCTAATTAGTGTCCAAACCTCTATAAAATCTTTATTTTCTAGAGAAATAGGAACACATAAGGTCTTAAACCTCTTCAATATACATAATATGACATTTAATGATGCAAATATGCATTAACACAAAAATAAAAAAAATTTCTAATTTTTCTTGAAATATGTGGGTTAAACCGCCTTTGAGAAAATTGAATTTTCTGATAAATGCTCTCTCAAGTTTTTAGACACTTTAGTGTTGTTTAAAAATACCAAAACACACTCTCAATGTATAATAATGTAGTCAAAACATATTTTCATGGTACATGGTCATCATACCTAACTTTCCAACGCGTAGTTTTTTTTTACTTGATATACGATCTAATTAATGTCCAAACCTCTATAAAATCTCTATTTTCTAGAGAAATAAGAACACATAAGGTCTCAAACCTATTCAGTATTCATAATATAACAGTTAATAATGCAAATATGCATTAAAACAAAAATAAAAAAATTTCTAATTTTTCATGAAATATGTGGGTTAAACCACTTTTGAGAAAATTGAATTTTCTGATAAATGTTCTCTCAAGTTTTTAGACACTTTAGTGTTGTTTAAAAATACCAAACACACTCTCAATGTATAATAATGTAGTCTTAACAGATTTTCATGGTACATGGTCATCATATCTAAATTTCCAAAGCGTAGTTTATTTAAACTTGATAGACGATCTAATTAGTGTCCAAACCTCTATAAAATCTCTATTTTCTAGAGAAATAGGAACACATAAGGTCTCAAACCTCTTCAATATTCATAATATGACAGCTAATGATGCGAATATGCAGTAAAACAAAAATAAAAAATTTCTAATTTTTCTTTAAATATGTGGGTTAACCCCTTTGAGAAAATTGAATTTTCTGATAAATGTTCTCTCAAAATATTAGACACTTAAAAGTTAATTAAAAATACCAAACCACACTCTCAATGTATATTAACGTAGTCTAAACATATTTTCATGGTACATGGTCATCATACCTAACCTTCCAACGCGTAGTTTTTTTTTACTTGATATACGATCTAATTAGTGTCCAAACCTCTATAAAATCTTTATTTTCTATAGAAATAGGAATACATAAGGTCTCAAACCTCTTCAATATTCATAATATGTCAGTTAATGATGAAAATATGCATTAAAACAGAAAAGAAATTTTTTTGAAATATGTGAGTTAACCCCTTTGAGAAAATTGAATTTTCTGATAAATGCTCTCTTAAGTTTTTAGACACTTTAGTGTTGTTTAAAAATACCAAACCACACTCTCAATGTATATTAATTTAGTCTAAATATATTTTCATGGTACATGGTCATCATATCTAACTTTCCAATGCGTAGTTTTTTTTTACTTGATATACGATCTAATTAGTGTCCAAACCTCTATAAAATCTTTATTTTCTATAGAAATATGAATACATAAGGTCTCAAACCTCTTCAATATTCATAATATGTCAGTTAATGATGAAAATATGCATTAAAAAGAGAATATTTTCTTGAAATATGTGGGTTAACCCCTTTGAGAAAATTGAATTTTCAGATAAATGCTCTCTTAAGATTTTAGACATTTTAGTGTTGTTTAAAAATACCAAACCACACTCTCAATATATAATAATGTAGTCTTAACAGATTGTCATGATACATGGTCATCATACCTAACTTTCCAACGCGTACTTGATATACGATCTAATTAGTGTCCAAACCTCTAAAAAATCTTTATTTTCTAGAGAAATAGGAACACATAAGGTCTCAAACCTCTTCAATATTCATAATATGATAGTTAATGATGCAAATATGCATTAATACAAAAAAAAAATTAACTTTTCTTGAAATATGTGGGTTAACCCCTTTGAGAAAATTGAATTTTCTGATAAATGCTCTCTCAAGTTTTTAGACACTTTAGTGTTGTTTAAAATTACCAAACCACACTCTCAATGTATAATAATGTAGTCTTAACAGATTGTCATGGTACATGGTCATCATACCTAACTTTCCAACGCGTGGTTTATTTAAACTAGATATACGATCTAATTATTGTCCAAACCTCTATAAAATCTTTATTTTCTATAGAAATAGGAACACATAAGGTCTAAAACCTCTTCAATATTCATAATATGACAGTTAATGATACAAATATGCATTAAAACAAAAATACTTGAAATATGTGGGTTAACCCCTTTGAGAAAATTGAATTTTCTGATAAATGCTCTCTCAAATTTTTAGACACTTACGTGTTGTTTAAAAATACCAAACCACTCTCTCAATGTATATTAATGTAGTCTAAACATATTTTCATGGTACATGGTCATCATACCTAACTTTCCAACGCGTAGTTTTTTTTTTACTTGATATACGATATAATTAGTGTCCAAACCTCTATAAAATCTTTATTTTCTAGAGAAATAGGAACACATAAGGTCTCAAACCTCTTCAATATTCATAATATGACAGTTAATGATGCAAATATGCATTAAAACAAAAATAATAAAATTTCTAATTTTTCTTGAAATATGTGGGTTAACCCCTTTGAGAAAATTGAATTTTCTGATAAATTCTCTCTCATATTTTTAGACACTTAAAAGTTAATTAAAAATACCAAACCACACTCTCAATGTATATTAATGTAGTCTTAACAGATTTTCATGGTACATGGTCATCATACCTAACTTTCCAACGCGTAGTTTTTTTTACTTGATATACGATCTAATTAGTGTCCAAACCTCTATAAAATCTTTATTTTATAGAGAAACATGAACACATAAGGTCTCAAACCTCTTCAATATACATAATATGACAGTTAATGTTGCAAATATGCATTAAAACAAAATACTTCAAATATGTGGGTCAACCCCTTTGAGAAAATTGAATTTTCTGATAAATGCTCTCTCAAAATTTTAGACACTGACGTGTTGTTTAAAAATACCAAACCACTCTCTCAATGTATATTAATGTAGTCTAAACATATTTTCATGGTACATGGTCATCATATCTAACTTTCCAACGCGTAGTTTATTTAAACTTGATATACGATCTAATTAGCGTCCAAACCTCTATAAAATCTTTATTTTCTAGAGAAATAGGAACACATAAGGTCTCAAACCTCTTCAATATTCATAATATGACAGTTAATGATGCAAATATNATATTAATGTAGTCTAAACATATTTTCATGGTACATGGTCATCATATCTAACTTTCCAACGCGTAGTTTATTTAAACTTGATATACGATCTAATTAGCGTCCAAACCTCTATAAAATCTTTATTTTCTAGAGAAATAGGAACACATAAGGTCTCAAACCTCTTCAATATTCATAATATGACAGTTAATGATGCAAATATCCATTAAATCAAAAATAGAAAATTTTCTAATTTTTCTTGAAATATGTGGGTTAACCCCTTTGAGAAAATTGAATTTTCTGATAAATGTTCAGTCAAACTTTTAGACACTTAAGTGTTATTTAAAAATACCAAACAACACTCTAAATGTATAATAATTTAGTCTAAACATATTTTCATGGTACATGGTCATCATATCTAACTTTCCAACGCGTGGTTTATTTAAACTTGATATACGATCTAATTAGTGTCCAAACCTCTATAAAAATACCAAACCACACTCTCTATGTATATTAATGTAGTCTTAACAGATTTTCATGGTACATGGTCATCATACCTAACTTTCCAACGCGTAGTTTTTGTTTACTTGATATACGATCTAATTAGTGTCCAAACCTCTATAAAATCTTTATTTTCTAAAGAAATAGGAACACATAAGGTCTCAAACCTATTCAATATTCATAATATGACAGTTAATGATGCAAATATGCATTAAAACAAAAATAAAAAAGTTTCTAATTTTTCTTGAAATATGTGGGTTAACCGCTTTGAGAAAATTGAATTTTCTGATAAATGCTCTCTCAAATTTCTAGACACTGAAAAGTTAATTAAAAATACCAAACCAAACTCTCAATGTATATTAATGTAGTCTAAACATATTTTCATGGTACATGGTCATCATACCTAACTTTCCAACGCGTAGTTTTTTTTTTACTTGATATACGATATAATTAGTGTCCAAACCTCTATAAAATCTTTATTTTCTAGAGGAATAGGAACACATAAGGTCTCAAACCTCTTCAATATTCATAATATGACAGTTAATGATTCAAATATGCATAAAAACAAAAATAAAAAAATTTCTAATTTTTCTTGAAATATTTGGGTAAACCCCTTTGAGAAAATTGAATTTTCTGATAAATGCTCTCTCAAATTTTTAGACACTTAAAAGTTAATTAAAAATACCAAACCACACTCTCAATGTAAATTAATGTAGTCTAAACATATTTTCATGGTACATGGTCATCATACCTAACTTTCCAACGCGTAGTTTTTTTTACTTGATATACGATCTAATTAGTGTCTAAACCTCTATAAAATCTTTATTTTCCAGAGAAATAGGAAGACATAAGGTCTCAAACCTCTTCAATATACATAATATGACAGTTAATGATGAAAATATGCATTAAAACATAAATAAAATAATTTCTAATTTTTCTTGAAGTATTTGGGTTAACCCCTTTGAGAAAATTGAATTTTCTGATAAATGCTCTCTCAAATTTTTAGACACTTAAGTGTTGTTTAAAAATACCAAACCACACTCTCAATGTAAAATAATGTAGTATTAACAGATTTTCATGGTACATGGTCATCATATCTAAATTTCCAACGCGTAGTTTATTTAAACTTGATATACGATCTAATTTTTCTTGAAATATGTGGGTTAACCCCTTTGAGAAAATTGAATTTTTTTATAAATGCTCTCTTAAGTTTTTAGACTCTTTAGTGTTGTTTATAAATACCAAACCACACTCTCAATGTATATTAGTTTAGTCTAAATATATTTTCATGGTACATGGTCATCATATCTAGTTTTCCAACGCGTAATTTATTTTTACTTGATTAACGATCTATATAGTGTCCAAACCTCTATAAAATCTTTATTTTCTAGAGAAATAGGAACACATAAGGTCTCAAACCTATTCAAAGTTCATAATACGACAGTTAATGATGCAAATATGCATTAAAACAAAAATAAAAAAAATTCTATTTTTTCTTGAAATATGTGGGTTAATCCCTTTGAGAAAATTGAATTTTCTGATAAATGCTTTTTCAAAATTTTAGACACTTAAGTGTTGGTTAAAAATACCAAACCACACTCTCAATGTATAATAATGTAGTATAAACATATTTTCATGGTACATGGTCATCATACCTAGCTTTCCAACGCGTAGTTTATTTAAACTTGATATACGATCTAATTAGTGTCCAAACCTCTATAAAATATTTATTTTCTAGAGAAATAGGAACACATAAGGTCTCAAACCTATTCAATATTCATAATATGACAGTTAATGATGCAAATATGCATCAAAACAAAAATAAAAAAAATTCTAATTTTTCTTGAAATATGTGGGTTAACCCCTTTGAGAAAATTGAATTTTCTGATAAATGCTTTTTCAAAATTTTAGACACTTAAGTGTTGGTTAAAAATACCAAACAACACTCTAAATGTATAATAATGTAGTCTAAACATATTTTTATGGTACATGGTCATCATACCTAACTTTC
>CAKOAT010171710.1:0-58327 GCA_932364175.1 Eruca vesicaria subsp. sativa
AAAACGATCTTCGAGTTTTTATAAAACGATCTTCGAGTTTTTATAAAACGATCTCTCGAGTTTTATAAAATGATCTCTCGAGTTTTATAAAACGGTACAAAGTCATTTTATAAAATGACTTTGCGGAAAATAATGGTTCCATCTTTTACAGAAGCTATCGCAGACGTTGATTTCGAGATTACGGTTTTCGACACCAACATATGGAGAGATTATGCCAGCTGATTGATAAAGCTGTGGAAGATAAACGTTGGACACCGATAAGATTGACGCGAGGAGGCCCACAGCTATCTCATATTTCCTTTGCTGATGACCTCATATTGTTTGCGGAGGCATCGGTGACACAGATTAGAGTGATAAGAAAAGTGTTGGAGCAATTTTGTAAGGCGTCGGGTCAGAAAGTAAGTCTCCCGAAGTCGAAAATCTTCTTTTCTAAAAATGTTTCAAGGGAAAGGGGAGAGAGGATAAGCAGGGAAAGTGGTATTGCAGCGACAAGAGACCTGGGTAAATACTTGGGGATGCCAATTCTACAAAAGAGAATTAATAGAGAGACCTTTGGGGAGGTACTGGATAAAGTGGCGTCGAGACTATCATGATGGAAGAAACAAACTTTGAGCCTCGCAGGAAGAGTGACTTTGACAAAAATGGTTTTATCTTCCATCCCAGTTCACTCAATGAGTACAATAAATTTGCCAGTGTGTACTCTGGAGAAGCTTGACGCTTTAGCGAGAACTTTTGTGTGGGGCGGTGGGCAACACCTAATCTCGTGGGAAAAGATCTGCAGACCGAAGATTGATGGCGGTTTGGGGATACGAGTCTCAAGAGATATGAATAAGGCTCTTATAGCGAAGGTGGGCTGGCGATTGATGCAGGATAACGAGAGCTTATGGGCTCGTGTGTTACGCAGCAAATATGCTGTAGGAGATATACATGATAGATCTTGGATGCAAGGGAGAAAGTCTGGATCGTCAACATGGAACAGCATTGTAATGGGCATACGAGAAGTGGTAACTGTAGGCCATAGATGGATTGTTGGTGATGGAAGGAACACAATGTTCTGGACAGACAGATGGATATCAGATAAGCCACTTATGATGGAAGTGATCGCTGAGCTACCAGCGGGTTATGAGAATATCACAGTTCGTGATATGTGGGGGGATGGCGGAGGTTGGGATTTTAGCAGAGTTGTCCCATTTGTTACAGAGGAGAAGAAACTCGAGCTTATGACAGTTGTGGTGGATACGGTAACTAGATCAAGAGATCGTCTGTCATGGGGCCACACTCCAGACGGAAAGTTCACAGTGAAGTCTGCGTATGCAATGTTAACCAACGATGAGACACCAAGGCAGTATATGGGATTGTTCTTTCGTGGAATGTGGAGAGTGGTAGCATCTGAGAGAGTTCGTATGTTTCTCTGGCTAGTAGGAAACCAAGCAATAATGACGAACGCCGAGCGATATAGAAGGCACCTAAGTGGAACTGACATGTGCCAAGTCTGTAGAGGAGGGATAGAAACTATAATGCACGTGCTCCGAGACTGTCCTGCGGTGAAAGGCATATGGGAGAGGTTTGTGCCGAGGAGGAGGAGGAATGCGTTTTTCTCAATGCAGTTATTCGAATGGCTTTATAACAACCTGAATGAGAAGAGTGTCGAAAGGGGCATCCCGTGGGCTACGACCTTTGCGTTGACTGTATGGTGGGGGTGGAAGTGGAGGTGTGGGAATGTGTTTGGTGACACGAGGCTGAGGCGAGACAAAGTAAAATTTCTTCGCGATCAAGCGAAAGAGGTAATACTAGCGTATGAAGTAGAAAACTCAAACTCGAATGAAAGGAACGTGGATGAAGTGTTGGTAGGATGGACGCTGCCGAGGATTGGGTGGATGAAGCTGAACACAGACGGAGCATCTCAGGGTAACCCGGGACCGGCGGCTGCAGGCGGAGTAATAAGAAATGGTGAAGGTGAATGGTGTGGAGGATTTGCACTAAACATAGGCAGATGTACGGCACCGTTGGCGGAACTTTGGGGTGTGTACTATGGCCTCGTGGTTGCTTGGGAAAGAGGGGTTCGGAGGTTGGAGGTAGAAGTAGACTCGAAGATGGTGGTACCCATCCGCTGTCTTTCCTAGTACGTTTGTGCCATGGCTTTTTGACAAGGGACTGGTTGGTCCGGATCGTGCATGTGTTTCGAGAAGCAAATCGTGTAGCTGATGGTCTAGCTAGCCTTGCTTTCTCTCTTCCTTTTGGTTTTCATAGTTTCGACTTTGCCCCGCTTGAGCTTGTTTCTCTATTACACGAAGATGTCGTTGGACCTCCACGGCCACGACAAGTTCGAATTGTGAACTGAGTGCCTTTTTCTTTTTAATCAAAGTTGGGAGTGACCCTCCCATATTCCCACCACAAAAAAAAATGAAAATATGTTTGTTGTTAAAAATAAAGATTTTTGTAACAATGACAATGGTACATAGTTAAGTACTTGTAGCAAACAAGTGACAATGACTCGTGTTTTTTGATTGAGTACTTGTAGCAAACAAGTGGGTATCAATTAGTGTGGAAGAAGAATGGACACATAACTTAAGCGTAGTTCATATAAAAACTATAATAACGGTAGCAGCTAACAACAGCAAAAGTAATTAAACAAAGAATTAAGGTAAGAATTTTTTAAAATACAAGTTGTAGTAAATACTCCTGCGATTATTAACATTGACATCGTTTTTTTCCCAACAATTAACTAAACTATGTTGTTTGCGCTATTGATTCACCTAACCAATCCGGAGACACAAAATCGACATAGAACATAGCATAAGAAAATTTCTAGCACCTCGTGAAAGTTTGTCCGCCACTGAATTATGAACTCTTGAAATATGTCTGATCTTGAAAAAGGGAAAGAAAGTTTTACTACATTGGAACTCCTCCAAATGTATTGAAAAAGCTGACTCTTCTTCAGGTGACGACACTATCTTCACCAATTGAGAACAATCAGTTGCAAATACTACGTCTGAAAAATTAAGGGTTTTCATACACTCCACCGCCCATATCAAAACTTCACATTCTGCAGATAAAGCTGATAGACTACATCGGATATTCATCGCCCCCATCATGTTCTCATTTGACCTTACGGTCATACAGAACCAACCTTGTCCCGAAAACTTATCTTGCTCCTTCCACACCCCATCGATAAAACACACCCTAAAAAGTTCTAGATATTTCCAATCCCACATTGGGGGAGGGGATTGTGCCTTTCAGGAACCGAAAGTTGAGCCTCAGCCAATAATGTACCCTCCACATTCGCTATCCGAAGTATCTCTTGCAGATTACCATTTCTATTCTTATAAATCTTCTCGTTCCTATTCTTCCAAATATACTACAAGATCCAAGGAAAGGTAGCAAAATCATTTTTTTGGAAGTCTCCAAAAAAGATAATCCATGTTAGTAAAGATAGTTCATATTAGTTTAACATTTTTCCTTCACAAGAACCCTGGTCTTCCAAGAAAATGCACATGGCTGTTCTTAAAGACAACAAATGAGTTTAACATATATCGTTAGAGATGATTGGTAATTATAGTAACACCTCAAAAATTCTAAACAATTCAATACTTCAAAAATTATTACCCCTAGGTGATAGTCTGTCCTGCGCAGAGTGAAACATATTTTTGAAATGTTATCATATTTTACGTATATTAAATAAATTTGCATGAAATAAGATTTATTTTTCTTTAATTATGTAATTATTGCATGAAATTTTCTATAATATTAAATATTTACATTTAATATTTTAAGGTGAAAAAGAGTTTTCTCAAAAAATTAATTTTATTAAAATTAGTGTAGGTTTTACATATTTTGATTAAATCTAAACAATTTTGAAAATTCTGCGTATTGCGTAGAACGAATATTGTATATATAGATTATTTACGTATTAGTATTTATTTTTTGGAAAACCTAACTTATAGTATAGTATGTGGTCACATATATTTTCTTTGTAATTTTTTTTCCACGATGACCTATGATAAAACTTGATATATATACACAAATTATACTCAAGAAATTTTCTATTTCTTATTTTATAGTTTTATGATATACTTAACAAAATTATATTGGCTTATATGATATACTCAAGAAAAATTATATTTGATTTTTGAACTTAAGGATGATTATCACAATGAGTGAGTGAAAATATTTAATTGTAAAATATTTGGCCTATTTTTTTAATATTGTTATTAATGAATTTTCCCCATAATTGTTCCTATAATCAATGAGAATTTTGAATAATTCGAATTTACTCAAAATTAATTACTCGATTGAAGTTGACTTTTCTACGTATTTAACACTCTTTTACTATATTGCTTTACTGAATCACTTATCTCTTTGAATTTTAAAATCGTCATTATCTAACCGAATAACCCAAGACCAACCATAACAGTGACATTCGTATTTTTGATGATGTGTGGCTATATGTATGAATCTTTGAATACAAATGTAATAGGTTAAGAATTCAACCAAAATTTTATATGAACATCTATATGAAAATGAAGAACCTAAAATGTCTTGTGGTTGTTTATGTGATGGATTGCGGTTTATGAATGAGTGAAATAGTTCATTTGTATATTGGAATGAACATCTATATAAAAATGTGTATATCCAGACCAGAATGAGGTTAAATCTTCAGCAAACTTAGCTCTTTTGTTACACAAAGCAGTTGGTAAATTTGGTTGCTAAAAATGTGGAGACACCATTCACTTTTTTTTTGTGAGTGATATTTAAATTGTATTATTACGTATTTTATATAATTATTAATTCAAATAATTGATAAGTACGGTTTCTCATAATTCACATACACTTATGTATTTTAATATTTAAATGACAATTTAACGATTTGATTCTATAAACATGTTATTAATAACACGGTGTAACATTACATCATATTAAAACATAGGTCTATGGTATTGAATTGTAAATACTCTAGTAAATTATGTTTATTTTTATAAATGGGCCGGGAGTACTTGTAAAACTGTCACATAAATAATGATAATTTTGTTGATCACACATAAAAAAAAACAAAGTTATTTATTAAAACTGCTCCTCAAATAATATATAAGGAATAATATATAATCTAAGCTAAAATTATAATTAATTTTTATTTTAATCATTAGGGGCACACTCATAAGTGATAGCAAAGCATATACACCTTTAATAAATAACTATAGAAACATAGTAATGCTATTTTGAGTAAATCCCTAAAAACAGAGGAGAGAGAGACCATCTTCGTCTTCTTCAACAACAACATCTCGTAATTCACAAAACGAAAGAGAACAAATGAATCATTTGGTGAGAAACTCGAATTCCAAGCGAGTCTTAACTCGCCCAGATTCTCGATTTATCCACTATTCACAAAACATCAATGTTATTTTGATGTTTATTGAAGATGAAATTATCTCGAATTTAGTATTTTGGTGTTTTGTACAACAATTATAAGAAGCATGACACATAAGAGTATCTCTAATGGGGATTTTACCCGTTGGGGTTTTAAAGATGCATATATGTATATGTATGTGTTATATATGTGTATGTAGGTGTTGGATCTACAAAATAGTGTAGAATTCTATTCAAAGTTTTTAAAAACAAAAATTTTAGAAACAGAGTAAATACTATTTTGAACCTTTGGATAGGGGTTCTACACTATTTTGTGAATTCCACATTTAGATACACATATATAATATATACATACTCATATATGTATTTTTAGAACTCCAATGGATAGAACTTCTTATTAGAAGTGCTCTAATATATAAAAGCTAGAATAAATTATAGGAGCAAACAACTAAAAAGATATTAATTAAAAAAAATCAAAGGTAAAAGTTTAAAAATAAAAGATGTAGTAAATACTCTAGTAACTAAAGCATTTTTAATTTCATAGTAAATTTTACTGTAAAATGGAATGAAAAATAGAATAATGAACAGATAAAAATGATTACTCTATATATAAAATAATAAAAAGTTTTGTTTTTCATTATTTTATTTCTAACTCTATTTTGTAATAAATTATGGAGTGGAACTAGAGATGCGGTTAACACTAGCATCGTTTTAACCTGATTTTCCTTCACGAGACGAGACGATGTTTTTCTCGAAAATGCTCATGGAGTCTCGTAAAACAATACAATCATCGAGTTTAATATGTTACCTCTAAACAGAACAATTTAAAATGGCAAGTTGAGATTTTGAACTTGTTTAGTCTTTGTTTTTTTTTTCTTTGAACAGAAACATATGATATCTTCGAGAAATGATTACTAATTATAGTAACGCCTCAAAAACCTCTACGATTTAATACTTAAAACAATCATTACCATATAATCTAATCTAAAATTATTAAAAAAATATTTTAATCATTAGACGATGTAAGACTTAAAAAATTATTAACTAAATTTTATTTTAATCAGTAGGGGGCACACTCATAAGTGATAAAGCATATAACTAAATATATACATATACGGCGACGATAGAAACAAAGTAAATGCTATTTCCAGTAAACCTCTAAAAACAGAGGAAAGAGAGAGAGATAGAGACACCATCTTCGTCTCCTTCTACAACAACCAACATCTCGAAATTCGCAAACCAGAGAGAATCAACTAATCAACAGGTGAGAAACTCGAAAATCAAAAGCGAGTCCAACTCGCCCAGATTCTCGATATCTCCCCCCCCCCATTAAAGACTCTATCTTTACCCCAAAACCCATCAAAAAAGATTCAAACTTTCTCCCTCCCAATGGCGGATCTCACAAGAGGAACCTCCCTCCCAAAGGAACGAAGCAGCCCACAACCCCTAATCCTCGGCCGCTACGAAATGGGCAAACTTCTCGGCCACGGAACCTTCGCCAAAGTCTACCTCGCACGCAACGTCAAAACAAACGAACACGTCGCCATCAAAGTCATCGACAAGGAGAAAGTCCTCAAAGGCGGTTTGATCGCACACATAAAACGCGAGATCTCCATCCTCCGCCGCGTCCGCCACCCAAACATCGTCCAGCTCTTCGAGGTCATGGCCACCAAAGCCAAGATCTACTTCGTCATGGAGTACGTCCGAGGAGGCGAGCTTTTCAACAAAGTAGCCAAGGGGCGTCTCAAGGAAGACGCCGCTCGCAAATACTTCCAGCAGCTTATCTCCGCCGTCACGTTCTGCCACGCTCGCGGCGTCTACCACCGTGACCTCAAACCGGAGAATCTGCTCCTAGACGAGATGGGTAATCTTAAAGTCTCTGACTTTGGGCTCAGCGCTGTCTCTGATCAGATGCGTCAAGACGGGCTTTTCCACACTTTCTGTGGGACCCCTGCTTACGTGGCGCCCGAGGTTTTAGCGAGGAAGGGTTACGATGCTGCGAAGGTTGATATTTGGTCTTGTGGTGTTGTGTTGTTTGTTTTGATGGCGGGGTACCTCCCGTTTCACGACAGGAATGTTATGGCTATGTATAAGAAGATTTATAAAGGGGAGTTTAGATGTCCGAGGTGGTTCTCGCCGGAGCTTACGAGGTTGATGTCTCGTGTTCTTGAGACGAATCCGGATAAAAGGTTTACTTTCTTGGAGGTTATGGAGAATCCTTGGTTTAAGAAAGGGTTTAAGCATGTTAAGTTTTATGTGGAAGATGATAAGCTTTGTAATGTTGATGATGATGATGAGGAGGAGGCCTTGGAGACTGGTTCTGTCGAATCAGACCGGTCTTCTGCTGTGTCTGAATCTGAGATTGAGTATTTGGAGCCTAGAAGGAAGGTTGTGGGGTTGCCTAGGCCCGCGAGTTTGAATGCTTTCGATATTATATCGTTTTCGCAAGGTTTCGATTTATCAGGGTTGTTTGATGATGATGGGGAAGGTTCTAGGTTTGTCTCGGGAGCTCCGGTTTCGAAGATTATAGCGAAGTTGGAAGAGATTGCGAAAGTTGTGAGCTTTACGGTGAGGAAGAAGGATTGTAGAGTGAGTCTTGAAGGTTCAAGACAAGGAGTGAAAGGTCCTTTGACTATTGCAGCGGAGATATTTGAGTTGACACCAACGTTGGTTGTCGTGGAGGTGAAGAAGAAAGGAGGAGATAGAACAGAGTATGAAGAGTTTTGTAATAATGAATTGAAACCCATGTTGCAGAATCTGAGAGCTGATGATGTTGAAGAGCCTGTTACGGTTTCGGCGGTTGATGAAACTGTGATATCTCCACCGGTTTGTTTCTTGCCTTCTGATACTGAATAGATGATGAAAGGCCGAAAGCTACAGAGATCGTTAGAGAAATGGGATATGGACTTTGAGTTATGTTTGTACTAACCTTTTAGCATTTATTTCTTGTGTCTGTCTGTGTGGGAGAATTGTAAACAGTTTCGCAGCAGGTCGTTGATATGTATAAAACAGTGAAATGAAATAGAGAAACTTGCTTTCTTCTTTTTAATGATCTTTTAGTTATCTTTATAATGGGTTTGTCTGTATTAAAAGCCACAATGCATCAACACCAAATCAGGCTTCGATCACGTCTAAGGCCGAGACGTCTACTTCAGTCCAGCCTCATCAGTTTAATCACACTACTGCCTCTATCAACGGTAACAAAAGAGGTCCCTCAGCTGATATCCAACTATTCAGCCGTTTTGATATCTTAGAATTGTGTGCTGTCATGTGCTGAGATGTGACGTGTTTTACAGTTGGATCTTAAGAAATAGGGTATTTCGGATTTGATAAGGATATTTTTGAATCTTTTTTTTTAAAAAAAAGATAAAAATGACCATTCGCAGACTACCACTAGGGATTTTAAGGATCGAATCTTTAATTTTTTGTGGGATCTACTGATTATTTAATTATTTTTTTCCTAAGTACTCCTCCAAGGACTCCCGTTGGAGGTGCTCTAAGACCACCCACAACGCAGAATTTAACCAAATCCTGAGCACGTATACCTAAGTAAATCAGATTTAAATAATAATATTTAATTTGCTTAAGTTAAGGAAGAATCCTTAACTAAAGAACTTAAGGACTTTATCCTTAATGATGTGGTAACGTCCGATTGTTAAAAATTTTATTTAAAAAAAAAATTAAACCCTAAGACAGAAATCCTAACCCCTAAACCCCATAACTCTAAACTCTAAGTCTAGATTATTTAACCCAAGAGGTATAAATATGTTACACTCTTTAATAAAGTCTATTTTGGTAATTTTTTCTCCTTATAGACTATATTTGTGACAAAGAAAAATTTTAGGCATTTCTAAGTCATTTTCTCATAAAAATTTTAGTTTCACATGTTTTAAAATTTAATATTTTTTTCTAAAAATTTCAAAATAGATAATACCATTGGACGAACATTTTTGATTAGAATCTTTAACTATTCAAAAAAAAAAAAGTTTAATAATACCAAGAACTCCAATAGTGGTAACACCATTGAAGATGCTCTAACTGAGTACACAATCTATCTATATATTTGTATGCTCTGAAAACGTTATTTTTCAAGTTGAATATCTTGAATAACAGAATTATCGTCTTCTCAAAGTTATTAAGTTTTCACCAATCTTTCACGGTATCAGAATCATAGTGGACTTACCAGATCCTTTATTTTCTTCTCCGTAAACCATTACTCAATGTGTTATTTTGAAGCTCAATGATTTTAACTAATCTATCATGGAAATTTCAGTTTGAGTGATTTCTCAAGAGTCTGACTCTTCTCGCTACGTCAATTGCTGATAATATTTTTTGTTAACATCAATACTTTATTAAAATCAAATCGTAAATTGATGATACAAATAGTTAATTAACCAAACAGGAGGATAATGATAAAATTGAAACATATGAATATCTTCTATTCCTTTAAGTGAGATGATGTCTGCAGCTTGATTCTTCTCTCTGTTAACATGATCAATCGAACATTCCGGGAGTTGTCTCATCCACTGATGGATATCAAACATCACATTACCCAAATCTGAATGCCAAGTTTTTGAGTTTATAACTTTAGTAAGTTCCAGGTTATCACTTTCAAACCAAACATTTCTCCATCCTCTAATCCACATACTTTGGCAGACAGTAACAAGACATCATATGATTTTTTAATGAGGTAATTACTGATTTGATGATCACTTCCTTTCGTCCTTTAGTAAAGAACTTAAAATTCCAGCCATTAACCCTACTTTTCAAACGTTCCTGCACAAATCCAAAAACTTGTACCTTGGACCCTCCAATATTTTCAGTTAGCCCCAAATAAGATCCCATTCCAACTAAGTTCTGAACTCCTGCATGCTAGATTCCTCTCTCTTATATCCGAACTGTATCGATGATTTTGAAAATTAATTTGTTGACCTGATACCACCTCGTACTCCTTTAATATTCTGAGGATGGTTTGACATTTCTCCTTTTGTGCCCTGCAGAAGAAGAGATTATTGTATGCGAAGAGTAAATGCAATATCGATGGGCAAGCTCTTGCTACCTTCATTCCGGTCAATTGTTTCTCCCTCTCAGCCTTTTTATATTTGCAATTAATGCTTCAGTACACATAATGAATAAATAAGGCGATAACGGATCTCCTTGGCGTAGCCCTCTATGGGAAATTATGAGACCGTGGGGTTGTCCATTAAGTAATACCTGGTATTGGACCGATGATATACATTCCATCATTAATTTAATCCAATGCGTATCAAAACCCATTTTCCGTAAGAGAGCCTGGATAAAATCCCATTCCACTTTATTATACGCTTTACTCATATCCGTTTTGATAGTCATATATTTGTTCTGGCATGCTTTGTTGGTTCTCAACCAATGAAACATTTCCTAAGCTATAAGAATATTATCCGATATCAACCTTCCAGCCACAAATGCCGATTGAGTTCCCAAGATAAGTGTAGGAAGACATTGCTTCAACCGCTGACATAATACATTCACGATAATCTTATACCCAACATTACACAAATTTATTGGTCGAAGTTCTGTCATTTTTGTGGGTCGTTCTGCCTTTGGAATCATACAAATATTGGTAATGTTTAACCTTGAATCCATTTCTCATGACACCAAGAAATTATTCACCATCTCCACCAGATCATGCTTAATTATATGCCAAGAGTGTTAAAAAAATAGAACTGTCATTCCGTCTGGTCTAGGAGCCTTCTCTGGAAGCATCATAAAAAGAGCCTGGTGGACCTCTTCCTCCCTCGCGATACGCAGCAGCCTCTGATTCGTCTGAGAGGTGATAGACGGTGGTATCTCCTCGAGGAAGCTATCAAACTCAGACGGAGAGGTGGTAATAAATAGTTCCTCGAAATAATCCACTGCCACTTTCTCCACCCCGTTCTCCTTTGTGACCCAACTTCCGTATTCATCGTAGAGCCCTACAATCCTATTACGGATCCGCCGTTGCTTTGTCAAAGCATGGTAGAATTTTGTGTTAGGGTCTCCGGATATATACAACATATTCCACCTTTTTTGATACCAATAATCTTCTTCATCTTTATATGCCTTCTGTAATTTCCTCGATACCTTGAGTATTTCCTCTTGAGATCTATTGTTATCTGTTTATACCTCTTTGAGAGATTTTTGAAGTTCGTCAATTTTTTCTTTTCCGTATGGTTTATTATTTTTCCGCCATTTAACAATCTCATGGCAATAGTCACTGATTTTTTAAACGAAATCCTTTGCGCGATCTCCATTATTTTCTGACCATCCTATGGCAATTGATTCTATGAGGCCGTCCTTTCCGATCCATCGTTATCAAAACGAAACTTCCCTCTTCGCCTAGGGACCTTATCTTGTATATATTCCACGACTGGCCGATGATCCGATGCAATCATCCCAAGATACTTCGTGTAGGAACATGGAAAGAGCGTATGCCAATCTTCATTAGCTAGAACACGATCCAGGCGACATCGAACCATCATTGCCCCTTTCCCTCTTCTTTCTTGCCAAGAAATTTTGTTTCCCGGAGCCGGAAACTCCAATAAACCACTATTTCTTATCATGTTGTTGAAATGCTCGAAGGAGGTGGCACTCCTCAGGGATCCTCCCTCCATTTCATGATTCCTAGTAATCTCATTCAAGTCCCCAATAATGAACCATGGTTCGGATCTCACTAACTCATATTTAGTTAAACGGTCCCATACTTGCTCTCTTAACTATTACACCGGGTCACCATAAACGAAAGTAAGAAAGACGTGTTTACCAAGAGTTTCTGCTTCCACATCTATCATTCGGTTGCTAGAATATAGTACCTTAACCTGATACTCATTATTATAGATGAGGGCGAGTCCTCCACTATTCTCGATTGGGTCCACAGTAACCAAATTATCGTAATCAAAATGTGATTGGAATCCTTGCACAAACTCAAAATCTTGTTTCGTTTCAGATAAAAATAAAAAATCTGGTTTATGTTTATGCCATATTTTCCGAAGGTAACTAATTGTCCAACTACTTTCCATTCCTCTACAGTTCCAACTTAGTATTCTCATTTAAAAATGATTGAGGGATTGCTCCTTTGAACTATGTAGTCGGGTATAAAGAGTCTCTGAATGAACTTTAACCAATTTGATCCCCATAACAGTCTCGTTGCTGATCATGTCCAAATTGCAGTATAGTTTAGAAAACCTGCTTTCCATTATGTTTAATCTATTATTACGTATAATAGTCCAAAGTAGTGGCATAATTAACCTTACAACATTTGCTTTTATCCACACAATGATCATAAAACGAGTTTCTAGATTTTTACATGAGTTTAACATTTTCATAGTATATAAATTATTATAAAATTAATGGCAGCTAATTTTTAAAATTATAGAAAGTATAATAACGTTTAGTTATTTTTTTTTATTTATATACTGCATAAAATGAATATAAAAAATTAATAGCAATCGATATAAGGATTTCATATTCATATAAAATATAGTCGTATCTATGGTAATTATTAATCTCTTGTAGTGTATGCTTTACAAATATTTAGGCTCTAAAGATTGGACGGATTATATTTAACGAAACATGTGAGAACTTTGATTTAATTTTTTTTTTTTGCATTTAAGTAAAATAATATAGTGAATAAGGTAATGTTATGATTGAAAATATTCTAAGATGGATTTTTGGTTCATTGATTATATATTTTGTATTACTATTTATAGATAAATAAATATTTGGAAAAATATGTAAAAATTAGAAAAATGCTAGCAATAATTTAACAAAAAGACGAATGATAACGAGAAAAATAAGAAGAGGCCAAAGAAGATGCATAATATGTGTTAGAGAAGTTAATGTGATAATTACATACATAATATAATTCTACAAGTATTTGTTAATACTAAATATTCATCAGTTATTTTCACATCAATTTTATGGAAGCTTTACGACTGATTATCAAACTATTTGAAGTTAAAAATTATGTTTTTAATATTTCTAATTCTTATGCAATACTATATATTAATTGAGAAGTCACTTAAGTGATTTTATTTATGTGTTAATTATATGTGAAGTTTTAAGATAATTGTTATAGTTTGATTAGTCGATGATTTTTAATTTTCATTTATGTTAATCAAAACTAAAAGAGGTGAAACCAAATGTTAGTTGCCAAAGAATCTATATGATCTTATGCATAATCATTTATAGTATTTAACTGTAGCAATTATAAAAAAATTATATGATACTTCTTAATTTATATGGATTCACTCATAATCTATTTATAAATTATATAGAATATATGTTTAAAAAGTAGTTAATAAAACTAATTTACTAACTTTATTTTTCTATTATAAACAGTGGTAAACGTAGTTTTATTTTCTTGTTCAGAGTGTTTTGATCAACAACATGCTCTTCTTTTGCAGATTATTTTGGCAGTGGGCACAGCTTCAACTCATCATCACAAAGATGGCTTTAGGGATAAGGAATAAACAGATAATTGTTTAAGGAATTCCACTTGTGAAAGTCAGCGATGAATACTGTAAGTGCAAAGATGACACCACAATAAGGTAGTACAGAAGATAAACCAAGAGACAAAACACCAATAGCTTTATTCAAATCTTCTTTAAACAATCTTTACAAGACCTTGTTTATTCAGCTTTACACGTCTAGTGTTAACACCCTAACACACGTCACTGAAAGATTCCTAAGCTACTCACTTATGTCTCTCTGCCGTCAAATACTTCAGCCTCTGCTTCAGCACGACCCAAGAACACCTTAAGAGCTTCTCTCTCTCTATAAGATTAGCCTCCGTGTCTCTGTCTCTCTACAGATGACCCCCTTGCTGTCTTATACTTATTCTCCACGTTCCCAAAACCCTAGTCTTCAAGGAACACAATATGGACATCTTCCATAACATTAAGTGCAACTTTCCTTTTCTTGAAATGCACTTATTCCTCTTTCTTTAAGTCATAAACTTGCTCCTCAAGTTTATTCCTCTTGCCTTTTCTCCAAGTCTACACGACTCCAGCTCAGCATCTTGACTCCACATGGTTTTCACCACTCAACACGACGTCTGCCTCAGCAACTACGTCAGCGACTAATTCAGGGCGGACATCTTACATCTTTAATCTCCCCCTTTTAGCTTTGTGTGCCAATCAAGCACAACATCCTTCTGGTTCAACAACCACGTTCCTCACTTGAAACTTTCCATACCAAATGTGCTTTTCTCCCCCACGAGATGTGCACCACACCATGCTTTTCTCCCCCATGAGATAAGCACCATCTACTTCAGGACGTCCATCACCATGCTCTTCTCCCCCATGAGATGTGCACTCCTTGGACTAGAACGTCACCACTTCTCCCCCTGCTTGATTGCATACTAAGCTAAAACACAAATGCTTAGATGTCAAGCCTTCCATCACAGTAATCATGATACAGCCCCTGCTGCAGCGGAATAGATTACAAGTACTGCATCATGATCTGACGCACCTGTTGAACTACCTTTCGACCCACTTCTGTTGAGGACTTGGCTTCCTTCATGCGTCGTCTCCTTGACCATGAGCCCCTCCTCATCCACCCCGAGTGCTCTCTGCACTCGTTGCTATTGTCTTGGAGTGATTTCGCTATCACCCTCCTGAAGATCATCTCGCATCACTTCCTGACGCACTTCGATCTTCTTCCCCTTTGAACCACAAACAACTCCGTGTCCTGGCTCCACACTTGATGCTTCTTGATCAACCTCAAGATCACTCTCACTAGAGCTGCACCCTTCTTGTGATGTCCTTTTCTTGATCTCATCAAGTAAGCCACTCTTGGCTAAGAACACCTCTTCAACCCCCTTGGGTTTAATGAACGTCTTGTTCACCTTCTTTGCCATGTTTCTGCTCTTCTCACGAGCAAAACACTCCACCTTCTTGTGTCCAACCTTCCCACAGAACCAGCAGCACATCCGATGTTGCTTCTTCTTGGGCCTGACACAGTTACTGATGCACCGATCAGTCTCCTTCCTTGTACCAGATGCACAACCATGCTTCAGAACCTCCTGTCTGACCTTCATGTTGCTGCACTGATNACTCCACCTTCTTGTGTCCAACCTTCCCACAGAACCAGCAGCACATCCGATGTTGCTTCTTCTTGGGCCTGACACAGTTACTGATGCACCGATCAGTCTCCTTCCTTGTACCAGATGCACAACCATGCTTCAGAACCTCCTGTCTGACCTTCATGTTGCTGCACTGATGTACCACTTTCGGCTTGTTACTCACAGCCACACGCTGTAGAACTTCCTGCCGTACTCCTTGTCGTACGTCCCGACGTACTTCCTGACGAACATCTTTGGCTTCACTTTTTGAAGTGCTCCCTTGCACGAACTGTGACCGCCCCTTCTGCTGTACTCCAGTACTCTCAGCTCCTCGGTATCCCAGTCCCCAATTCGCCTTGGCTGGTTGTCCCATTGAGAGTATTTTATTCAACTCCTTGGATCCACTATTGAGCATTCTGATATGTTTGTGATTCTCAGCCAAATCACGTTCCAGCTTCCTTGCTCTCTCTTGTTCACCAGTAGCAACTCTTCTCAGCTTGCTAACTTCCTCTTCAAGAGACTCATTCTTCTCTTCTACAGCCGCAAGTTCTTCACGAAGTTCTTCAAGCAACTCATTTTGCTTCTGAGCCACATTCTCCAATCTCAGATTCTGATCCTTGACCCTCAACTACTTGTTGAGCAGCACATGATACTCCTCATCATCTGTACTGCGATCTGAATCAGTGGATTCACTAGATCCCTTCTTGCGTGCACCAAATGCAACCATGTTCTTCAACACCTTGTCATCTTCTTCAGACTCTGAATCATCAGACGACTGAGCTCCTTTTCCTTTCTTTGAGTTTGGACATTCGCGCCTTGTGTGTCCAACACCTCTGCACTCAGAACACTTAAGTTCCTTTCGTTGTGCCATAGGACAGTCAGCCTTCACATGACCAACTCCTTCACACTCGTAGCACTTGATAAAGTCTCTTCTTCTACCATTGTCACGATCACCTCCTTGACGATCCTACTGATTTCTGCCACCAGAATGAATCTTCCTACCAAAATTCCTAGCCAACATACCCACAGTATCTTCAAGCTTCTGGAATCTATCACCATCTTTGTCAGCTGCAAGCGCTATACTCCCTGGCGCACCGCTTGACGTAGAGACTGAACTACTATCTGTCTCCATCTCTTGTGCCTTCAGCATACCCACAACCTTATCAAACTTGAGCTCATCCTTGTTGGTAGTCATCTGCAGGACTGCCTTGTGAGCTTCAAACTTCTTTGGAAGACAGCGTAGTAACTTCTTTACCAGCTTCTTCTCCTTGTACTTCTTCCCAAGAACAAATGCTTCATGCGCCATAGCACTGAGTTTGGCACTAAAGCTCGCCACAGAATCAGCATCCGACCATCTGAGATTCTCAAACTGCGACCCAAGATGATCTACGCGTGTCCTTTTGACACTCTCATCTCCCTCAAACGAATTCAGCAGGATCTCCCACGCATCTTTAGCTGAAGTACTCCCCTGAATCAACTGGAACTGCTCTGCTTCAACGGCTCCAAAAATCACTGACAACGCCTTTGCATTAAATTTTGATGCATTGCGCTCTGCCTCTGACCAATCCTCTTTTGGCTTAGGCTTCTTCTCATCTCCTGTGACTATGGTAGGCTCCTCCCAACCAATCTCTACAGCTGTCCACGCATCTTCATTGATTCCTCGAATCATCTGCTTCATGCGGGCCTTCCAATGACCATACTGGTCCGCATTCAACATGATTGCCTTCTGCATCGTAACAATCGTGTCCATCTTCACCTTCAGGATTACACCGGTAACTTAGGTGCCCCGCTCTGATACCACTTGTAAGTGCAAAGATGACACCACAATAAGGTAGTACAGAAGGTAAACCAAGAGACAAAACACCAATAGCTTTATTCAAATCTTCTTTAAACAATCTTTACAAGACCTTGTTTATTCAGCTTTACACGTCTAGTGTTAACACCCTAACACACGTCACTGAAAGATTCCTAAGCTACTCACTTATGTCTGTCTGCCGTCAAGTACTTCAGCCTCTGCTTCAGCACGACCCAAGAACACCTTAAGAGCTTCTCTCTCTCTATAAGATTAGCCTCCGTGTCTCTGTCTCTCTACAGACGACCCCCTTGATGTCTTATACTTATTCTCCACGTTCCCAAAACCCTAGTCTTCAAGGAACACAATATGGACATCTTCCATAACATTAAGTGCAACTTTCTTTTTCGTGAAATGCACTTATTCCTCTTTTTTTAAGTCATAAACTTGCTCCTCAAGTTTATTCCTCTTGCCTTTTCTCCAAGTCTACACGACTCCAGCTCAGCATCTTGACTCCACATGGTTTTCACCACTCAACACGACGTCTGCCTCAGCAACTACGTTAGCGACTACTTCAGGGCGGACATCTTACATCTTCAAATACTTTTGGTATGGGTGTCCACAACCGATTCTCCATCTTCTCCATTTCTCACTGTTTCAGGTAGAAACATGAATAATCACACATCGACATGTTCTTTCATTTTGTAATTAAAATTGTGTGTTTTCTCTTTGGTAGAACGCGTTTCATAAAACCTATTACTTCTGGATGTGGGTAACAAACAACTTATATATCTCTTTATTTGGAGTTTATTTTGTTACACAATGAAATGATGAATGACCAATCTCCTCTGTTTCTGTGCAATAGTATACCTTTCTCGAAAACTCTTGCTGCCATCCAGACTTCAAATTTGTACTTGTAAAAGTAGTGATAGCGTACGAATCAACAATTTATAGTCATCGATATTTCATATTCATATTAAAATATAATCGTGTCTATAATAATAATTAATCCTTTATAATATATGATATATAAATAATTAGGCTTTGAAGAATGAAGGGATTACATTTAACAAAACATGTGAAAATTTTGTTTTAAAAATGTTTTGCATTTAATTCAAATAATACATTGAATAAGGTAATGTTATGATTGAAAATAATTCTAAAAATGGTTTTTTGGTTTATTGATTGTATATTTTTTTAAAATGATGCATCATTTGAGATTATTTTGTTCATTTTGATATACCACCAAAAGTTTCACAAGGTTCAAAAATCTTACAAACCTTATTATAGTAATCTTAGGCATTCTTACTAAATATAATAATTATCTTAGTTATACATGTATAAATGCATATAGTTATTAATAGATGATATTTTAATAACTATATATTTACTTAAGAGTTTTAAAATTTTGTTTTTATCTTAAATTTTATTGAATTGTTAATTTATATTAGCGTAGTCTAAAATAATATAATCAACATGCATTTTTTTATCTATTTTATTGAATATATATGAAAGACCAATATTTCAAGTTCGATTCCCTTCAATATATATTTTTAGTGAACAAAAGAAAATGTAAGACCAATAACACACACATAACTAGAAACTCGTGACACGAGTATTAGACCATATTTATCCCACGTACCCTTAATGGGTCTCTTGATTAAATTTTAATATTGTTTACAAGGAATAAAGTAGGTGAAGAGACTTAGTGAAGAACCTTGATATATTTATGTCTCCATTGTAAGTCTCTTGTTTTGAGAGTTTTTCAAAATAAAACAATATTAAAAATTTTATATTAAAATTAAAACAAATTTTATTAATAAAAACATAATAAAAGATAATTAAGACATTGATTTTTAAATAAAAACATGAAAACAAAGTTTATTAAACTAAAACGACATTTTTTTGAAAGATGCATCCGAGATCAGTTGTTGTCTTCATCAAGACCTCCATATTTAAGCCAAACATGTTCAACCAAATCAGCTTTCAGTTGATGATACGTTGGTGTATCACGGATTCTTCTTCGAACACCTATCATATTGGTGATATTTGAAAGTATCTCTTGCTGAAAATCGAGATCGACATGTGAACTTCCGATGTGTTCTCCTTGTTGGAACTCTGAAACATTAGATAGAGTGTATCCATCTCGTTCGTTTTCTACTATCATATTAT
Organism: Eruca vesicaria subsp. sativa; assembly: GCA_932364175.1. Taxonomy (NCBI): domain Eukaryota; kingdom Viridiplantae; phylum Streptophyta; class Magnoliopsida; order Brassicales; family Brassicaceae; genus Eruca; species Eruca vesicaria. The sequence continues at coordinate 19,410 of CAKOAT010171710.1, forward strand.
GGAGAATGATACATGCTATCAAAAAAAAAGAAAGAAAGATTTAAACTTTGAATCAGAGACAAACATCGTTTAACATCATAGATATAAGCAACATATCATATTATCAGCAACTGACTCCCAAAACCAAATCCGAATTAATCAAATAACAGAGTGAATTCCTATGATTTTTTTTTCGGGAACTAAACTAAAAGCCCAGAAGAGAGGTAAATGAGAATGTGTAAGACTCACCGGTACGGTAGATAAAGTTTTGAGCTTTATATGGAGTTGGAGTCAAGAAATGAGAAGAGCTCCGTCGCCATTGATACACCAAATCGAACCCAATAAACCAAAAAAAAACAAATCAAAATTGAGATCACAACAAGTTAAACATACAAAGAATCCCATGCAAGATGAAACAATAGAAGAACTGTACCTTTTGATTAAAGTCACCGCGGGAAAGCTCCGTCGCCGTCGAAGAGACACACTGAAAGATAGATTCAACCGATTAGAACAAGAAGAGGCTCTAACACATGCATCATCGATCATATCGCCAAACAAATCACCATCGTCGAGAGGATTCGAGAAAGAGAGAGATAGAGAAAAACAATTTTGATACGCGTTTAACGGGTAACCGATCCACCACCCTCTCGTTTATTGACACGCGTCCACCAATATATAATCCTTCGCCAGCCAACAAATAACCTGTCTCTTCTGCTTTCTTCTTTTTTCAATTTTCTTTTAATCATATTTAATTCAAGAAACAGGTTAAATTAACCCCGATAAAGATGGTCTTAGTTTTCGCCTTAAGTAATTTTGTTCGAAATTGCATGTAAACAAAACTATTTTCCCGTTGTCGCGCGGGTTGTTTAATATAAATTTCATCTAAAAGAAAATGTAGAAGGTGGCATACATTTTATCTACAGAAAAACCAAGCCTTGTTACTGTGTTAGTCCTTTTCCATTCTTGCTGACCACGTGTTGGGAACTAGTTGTGCAGTTGCCACGGTATCTGTTTACATCATTCCGGAGTCGAACATGTCACTGAACCTTCGAGTCCTTTGATTTGTTTGATGCATAAATATCTCCTCATCTTTTTGCCCACTTGTATATATATCTAATGTTCATATGCTTTATTCTTTTACTTTGGATACGGAATCTAAAGAAAAGGAATATTCAAATGTTATAAAGATTCAACAACAGCCAGTAACCTAACTTTCACAAAATACCAGTTCCCAATATCCACTTGACTTATATAGGATTTTACCTTTTAATGAAATATGTCAAACTTTGAATGTATCGTCTGTCAAAAGTATCCATTAAGCTTGGCCATTATTACAGTTAAGAGTTAAAATACTCCTTGCATATAAAAATAGCATAGACATTTGCACACAAAAATCAATCAAGGCAAAAGAAAATCAAGTTTGCAAAGAAAAACAAAATTAATTGTGGCGTTGTTAGACAACTTATTTGTATATGCGTAATGAAAGAAAAGTAGTCTCTTGACGTTTTACAGCTTTTGTTATTCCTTGTATAATACAAAGCAAAAGCGTAGATACGTCACACAAGCACACACCTAACACTTAACATTTTCTCACGCACACCTAAAGACACTTAACATGTCTCATCTCCACTTAGGCCAAAATATAATACAAGTTTATATATCAAACCTTACAAAACTCACCCTCACATATCAACAAGTGGCCGATCTCTTTGACTTCCCGGCTCCGCCCCTTGCTGCTGCTGCATCGGCAGGTGCTCTTCTCCATTCATGCAAGGACACTTGTAATCTTTTCCCGGAGAGCAAGAACTCCGCCGCTTGAACCGGAGTCAAAACGTCCACAATACTCCTAAGCGTCTCTAGCCTCACCTTATCAGCCTCCACCATTATACCAGCCATGTTCTCTTCATGCTTATCTAAAGCATCTTCAACCGCCACGTCAGCTTCAACCCAATCCCTCGAGAAGGCCGTGATGGCGACTGGCATATCCGCAACATCCTCCTGCAAATTTGCACATTTTTTAGTTATCTTATCTTCTTTCTCTATCACCTCTATATGTATTTCATTGATTTTCTCAAGCTGCGTCCCCGTGAGATCACTCATAGAACTATCACCAACATGCGCATCATCGACCTTTTCATCCATTTCGAGGATATACTGAGAAAGATGAGTTTCAACATGGGATCCACATAGAGCGTATATAAGTCTAATAAAAGATGAAGGACGACATCCTCCCATCCATAGAAGACCATTCTCTAGAGAAGAGTTCCAGGATGGTGCAAAGTAGCTAGAACAGCTTCGGTCTGCCAGCTCCGATCGTTTTTTGGCATAGCTTTGGAAGTCGTTGATGATTTTACCAACGAGGTGTTCGAGTAGGTAATGATCGTCATTGGATCGTTGGCTCATGAGTGCTTCTTTGAGATCAACTATGTGTTTGGCTTGTAAACTCATCCACTCATAGTAACATTCTTTTTGAAGGTGCTCAATCCCATAACTCGACGAACTACTACTCGCCATCTCTCTTCGTTGGATAGTTCGTGAATTTTGTTGAACGTTACTCTAGAGTATTATATTGGATTGGTGCATGTATGTATACCTTACAATTATACTAGGTGTTTTACCCGCACATGCGGGCATAATTTTCGTACAATTTATTATTAGTTTATATTTTATTAATTCAAACCAATATAATAAGTTATGATTTATGTTTTAAAATTAATTATAAATGACAACACTCACATAACAAAATATTTTAAAAAAATATTTTTACAAATGTGTTGCTTTAATTTATTTAATTAATAATTTTTTTCTATCTTTATTTTTTATTTCTATAATAAATAATATATTTTCAAGATAACAATATAATACATAAGAAGTATCTTATTTTCTCAAAATATAATTTTTAATAGAAATTAGTTTTTATTTTATAATAAATTTTATATGAAATTATTAAAAAATGACAAATAATCAAAATATATAAATCATGGAGAAATTATAAATCAGATAATTCACTTAAATTTTCTAATAGAAAATATATGTTTAAGATAACAATCTAATACATAAGATTTATCTTATTTTTTAAATATAGTATTATTAGTATACATTTGTTTTATTATTTAATAAATTATATATGAAATTATTAAAATATGATAAATAAGCATTGATTTCTTAATATTTAACTATTAATATTTTAACTTAATTTTTAATTTCTATGATTTTTTAAAAATATATTTTAAAGATAAAAATATAATACATAAGAATTATCTTATTTTCTAAAAGTCTAATATTATTAATAGAAATTTTTTTTATTATATGATAAATTATTCATAATTTATTAAAAATATAACAAATAAGCAAAGTTAAAAAAATCATGGAGACGTCACAAATCAATTAGTAAATTCACTTGAATTTTATAATATAAATATATTTGTAATATAAAAATTTAATACAAAATAAATATTTTCTAAAATATAATATTATTAATATAAATTCGTTTTTATTAAATAATAAATTGTATATGAAATTATTTAAATAAGGTAAATAAACAAATTTACCTGAAATTAAGGAGAAATTGACAAATAAGCAAATTTACTTCTTATATAATAGTATAGATTATACAACTAGAGTTTCACCCGCACATCCGTGCGGATATATTTTTCATTTTATAAATATATAACTAAATTTTTAAATATATGATTTATATTTTAGTTTTAATTATAATAATATCTAATAACGAAATAAAGAAATACTTATTTTATAAAAAGAATATATAATTTGTTTTCAACAGATTTTGTTATATTTAAATTTATTTATTATTAATATCCTTATTAATTATTAAGATATTTTGAAGATAATATATACTTGACTGGTTAATGTAACAATCAAATATGTCAAATTAAATAATTAATGACATAGTCCAATATGACTTTTAAATAGTATATAAATTTGGTACTTTTCTTTTAATAGAGAAGATATATGTGCGTTAAGTTAAAAACTGTAATGATAACAACATGCATATTAGCATATACGGCGGGTACGTGAGATCACAATACGATGGTTTTTTTTTGTGAAATCGTGGTTTAACCTTTACGAAATTGGATGTTTTCGCTTTTCGTTGGTTAGTTAGTGAATATTATTAAACGTTAGCTTTAGGGATCCTTAGCTTTAATACATATGCAAATGACCATTTAAAAATAACAAAACAATTTCGTGAGCCAAGTATTGATCCTTGAATAAGGAGTTTAAGGATCAAATCCTTAAGTACGTGGCATCCTCTCCCAATCTCTCTTTCTGACCTTCGATTGAATTCTCCTCTCTCTCTTTACCACTTCCATCTCTCTCTCTGTTTTCCCTGTTTCTGATTTTTCCAGATTGATTGTTGAAGATGGGGAAAGGAAGGATTAAGATAAAGAAGATTAAGAATGTGAACCGTCGATTGTGGACAAGGTCGCCGTCATCGTCTTCTCCGGCACCGGCAAGGTTTACGATTTCTCTAGCGACAGGTAAAAAGATGACTCTTTTGTTGCTTTGGGTTCATTTGAGATTTGTAAAAATGTTCACTTTATGGGTTTCTGTTTCTAAAGAAAGCGATTTGAGAACATAGTAGGTTCTGTTTAGGGTTGATGGTGAAGTCTTAATGTAGAAAACACAGACTTAGGAATTCACGTGTGTTTATTCAATAAGAAGCTATGGCTTTAAATAGCCTTACAAAGCAACAGAAACAGAGCAAAATACGAAAACAAATCTACTGCTACTTCTACTCAACTAATCCCGAAAGACTAGGACATTATTGACTCACGTTTAATACTTATTCAACTCCATATTATGCTAACAATCCCTCCCTTAAGCTAAATTCCCTTGAACTTAGCTTACTTCACCAATGTCAACTACACCAAGCATTGCACGAAGCTTCTCAAACTGTTCTAACTTCAACGCTTTTGTGAAAACATCTGCAGTCTGTTCATTCGTCGAGCAATGGTTCAGCTTCACAACTCCATTAGTCACCAACTCTCTTAAATAGTGAAATCTTACTTCAATGTGCTTACTTCTTCCATGAAGGACTGGATTTTTGGACAACTGAATGGTGGAGCTGTTGTCACACATTATCTCTGTTTCTGCTTCTTCTTCAAACCCAATTGTTGCTAAGATTCTTCTGAGCCAGACTCCTTGACACGCACATGATGCTGCAGCTATATACTCCGCTTCGGTGGTAGAGAGAGCAACAACCGGCTGCTTCTTCGACATCCAAGAGATAGCTCCAGAATCCAACATAAACACAAACCCGGATGTACTTCTGCGATCATCTAAGTCACCAGCATAGTCACTGTCCGTAAACCCAACCAGCTTCAGATTACCATCTCCTATTTTGTAGAAAATTCCCAGACTTGTAGTTCCATTCACATACCTTAAAATTATTTTAGCAGCAAGCCAATGTGACATTCTTGGACTACCCATGAACCTGCTTAACAAGCAGACACCATACATCAACTCAGGTCTGGTCACTGTCAAGTACATGAGACTACCAACAAGTTGCTTGAACAAGGTTTCATCAACCTTAGCACCATCATCGTCTTTATGCAGTCTTGTTCCAGGCACAATCGGGTTCTTCACAGAATTGCACTCATCCATTTCGAACCTTGCTAACACCTCCTTTGCATATCTTCTTTGGCATATGAACGTCCCATTCTCAAACTATTTCACCTCTATTCTAAGAAAGTGCTTCATCTTTCCCAAATCAGACATCTCAAACTCCAGCATCATTGAGTTTTTAAACTTATCACACATGCCTCTATCATTCCCAGTAAATATTAAATCATCAACATAGAGACTGACAATTATGAATTTACCTCCTTTCGTTTTTGTCAACAATGTGTGCTCACTGGGACATCTTTCAAATTTCTCTCGCATGAAATAGGCTTCAATCTTGCTGTACCAAGCTCTTGGAGCTTGCTTAAGGTCATAAAGAGCCTTGTTCAACTTGTAGACTTTTTCTTCTTCCCCTTCCTTTATAAATCCCTCAGGTTGTTGCACAAAATCCTCTTCTTTAAGCTCTCCATGCAGAAAAGCACTCTTCACATCAAGTTAAAACACATTCCAACCAAATTCTGCAGCAGTCGCAATGATTGTTCTGATAGTATCAAGCCGTGCTACTGGGGAAAACACTTCAGCGTAGTCAACACCATAACATTGTGCATATCCTTTAGCTACAAGTCTTGCTTTGTACTTCTCCACATCTCCATCTTCATTGAGTTTCGTCTTGTATACCCACTTTACTCCCATCGGATTAATCCTTTTAGGCAGTGCAGTGAGCTCCCATGTTTGATTTTTCTCAATGGATTCAATCTCAGACCTCATTGCTTCCTTCCACCTTGAATGCCTATCTGCTTCCGTGAATGAGATAGGATCAATCTCTGCTGCCATCATCATCATCATCATAGCATTCAAGCCATCACTTTCTGAAGGATCTCCTGTCTCGTAATCAGCCATCCATCCTGGTGCTCTTCTTTCTTGCATTCTCCTTCCTCCAATAAGACCACAATCTTCAGTGTCTGTGTCATCTAGTTGTGATGCCACAACCTGCGAGCTTAATGGAAGACTTGGATCACTTCTCACATTGGCTAGTCTTTCTCCATTACCAAGTTCTTCGTTCTGCTCATCTGCATCATCTTCCCACTCCAACACATCCTTCCTTATTTCTTCATCGGATCTATTCCAGTCCCATGCCTTTTCTTCTTCAAACACAACATCTTTGCTGACTATAACCGTCTTTGAGATCGGGTCATACAATCTCCATGCCTTAGACTCATCACTGACACCAAGAAGAACGCACCTTCTACTTTTGTCATCCAACTTACTTCTACCTTGATCTGGTATGTGGACATGAGCAATACACCCAAAGATTCAAAAGTACTCCACCACTGGTTTTTGTCCACTCCATGCTTCTTCTGGTGTCTTGTTCTCAAGTGCTGATGTTGGACTTCGATTTTGAGTATGCACACACCATCTAACAGCTTCAGACCAAAAGGTTTTAGGGACTTGTCTCTCATTCAGCATGGATCGAATTGCATTCATGATTCTCCTATTCTTTCTTACTGAGACTCCATTTTGTTGTGGTGTGTAAGCAGTTGTTAGCTGTCTGCTGATCCCTTGAGACACAAAATTCCTGAAACTCTCTTGAGTTGAACTCGCCACCACGGTCTATCCTCAGACATGTTATGAATGCATCCATCTCCTTCTTTACATTCACTTTAAAGTTCTTGAACATAGTGAAGGCTTCTGATTTTTCATGTAAGAAATAGACCCAAGTCTTGCGAGTGAAATCATCAATAAAGCTCAAGAAGTACCTCTTGCCACTGTGTGAAGCTGGTTTGATAGAACCGCATACATCTGTGTATAAGCTGAATGGGCTTAGATGCTCTCCACGTGCTTTTCTTTGACATGGACTCGCTATGTTGCTTCCCAACTAAGCAGGTGATGCAGATTTCTTTAGCCGGCTTCAGACAAGGCCAGCCAATCACCATTGCTTTATGAGACATCATCCTCAGTCCTTGATGATTCAAATGGCCAAATCGACAATGCCACTTGAATTTCCTTCTCTAAAGCCTCCTCTTCGACTTGAAAACATTTGGAGTCCTTCTGTGGCTTGGATGCGAGCAAATAGCACATCCTGTTCCCACTCATATTAGTTTGCATGATCAATCCTTTCTCAGGGTGAAAGACCTTGCAAGTTCCATCTTGAATCAAAATAGCCAATCCCTTTTCTTGGAGCTGTCCGATACTTAACAGGTTGTTCTTAAGCTCTGGAACATAGTAAACATCAGATATCACCTGAGTTATGCCATCGACTTGCACTCTTACATTCCCTTTTGCAACCACATCCATTCTCATGTCGTTTCCAAGCTTCACGGTACGACTGAGATTATGTTCCATCTTCACAAACCATTCTTTATTTCCTGTCATATGATTGCCACACCCTGAATCAAGAAACCATGCTTCAGGCTTCTTGGTTTCATCTGATTCTGTTTGAGCCAACAACAGAATTTCTTCATCCATTTCCAACTCAGCATAGTTGGCTCTTCTGTCCGCATTAGGACACTCATATTGGTAGTGTCCCACTTTGTGGGATCTGAAGCACTCGATCAATTCTTTATTCAGGGGTTTTCTTCCTCTGCCCCTGCCACGTCCTCCTCTAAACATGCCTCGTCTTCTTCCTCTGCCGGTTCTGTCATCTTGAGCCACCTTGAGGACGTGCTCTTCCTCTTGACCTCCAAACATACGTTGTTCATGAACAAGTAAACTTCCATGAAGTTCATCAATGCTCAGTTCACTCAGATCGTTCGACTCTTCTATTGAGCAAACAACATAGTTAAACTTGTTTGTCAATGATCTGAGTATCTTGCTCACCACGGTGCTTTGCTCCATAGTTTCACCGTTTGTCTTCATCTTGTTCACAACAGCCAGCGTTCTCCCAAGAAAGCTGTCCACTTTTTCTCCATCTTTCATCGCAAGTAACTCAAATTCTCTCCTCAGTGCCTGCAGCTGAGCTCATTGTACTTTCGTGGACCCTTGATACTTCTTCTTCATTGAGTCCCAAATAACCTTAGAAGTACCTTTGTCCAGAATTGTCTCCAAGATTTCCCAATCAATTGCTTGGAACAAGAAATTCTTCACCTTCAAATCTTTGAGCTTAGCATCTTCCACCACTTTCTTTTGTGCCTCGCTAGCTCCGCTGGCCATAGCAGGGATCCCTTCATCCACCAGATTCCACATCTCCTTGCTTCTCAGAAAATTCTCCATAGTCATTGACCAATAATCGTAGTGGCCGTCGAACTTAGGAATAGCTGGCTGGACAAACTTTTCTGGGATTGACATCTCGTACTTTATACTCTTTCAACTCACTCTTCACACTTGATGCAAGGCTCTGATACCAAATGTAGAAAACAGAGACTTAGGAATTCAACGTGCGTTTATTCAATAAGAAGCTATGGCTTTAAATAGCCTTACAAAGCAACAGAAACAGAGCAAAATACGGAAACAAATCTACTGCTACTTCTACTCAACTAATCCTGAAAGACTAGGACATTATTGACTCACGTTTAATACTTATTCAACTTCATAATATGCTAACACTTTGTTTATGGGTTTTGTGTTCATCCCTTATACTTTCAGGTCTAGGCTGGAAAAGAAAGCTTAACAATCTGGCTATTCAACTTCGGAAGAACTGCAACCATCCTGACCTTCTTGCGGGGCAAATAGATGGTTCATGTATGTCATTGGGCCTTCTTACAAACGAATGTTTTTCTTTCCTATTTTGCTGATCTGTCTTAGTTATTTTTTGTTCTCGACAGATTTCTACCTTCCTATTGAAGATATTGTTGGACAGTACGGTAAATTTCGCTTACTGGAGAGATTGCTTGTTCGGTTATTTGCCAAAAATCACAGAGTATGTTTCAGAAGCTCCTGGCTCGTAGCTCATTTCCCATGAGACCTTCTCTGATTTTTTTTTCTGATGAGCAGGTCCTAGTCTTCACCCAATGGACAAAAATTTTGGACATTATGGATTACTACTTCAGTGAGAAGGGGTTTGAGGTTTGCAGAATCGATGGCAATGTGAAATTGGAGGAAAGGAGAAGACAGGTTTTGTCCTTCTCTTATGCTGATTTTGCAAGTAAACAATATTCTTACCATGCATATCATAACCACAAGGTCTCTCTCAATCTTATGAAATAGATTGACGAATTTAATGATGAGAAGAGCAGCTGTAGAATATTTCTTTTCAGTACCAGAGCTGGAGGACTCGGAATTAATCTTACTGCTGTTGATACATGTATCCTCTACGACAGCGATTACGTAATGAAAATTAGTCAATTTTCTTAAGAAATTCTTCCCAGGTCTTGTTTCTGTCTAACTCTGTGGTTACCTCATCATCCTCCAGAATCCTCAAATGGACTTGCAAGCCATGGACAGATGCCACAGAATTGGTCCGAAAAAACCTGTTCATGTTTACAGGCTTGTGACGGCTCAGTCAATAGAGGTAAAACTCTACACTGTTTCATTAATCAACTTGTACTCTAGGTCAGTGAGATTGTTGCCTTCTGACACTAGCTTATGACATTTTGCGCAGGGCCAGGTTCTAAAAAGAGCATACAGTAAGCTTAAGCTGGAACACGTGGTTATTGGTAAGGGGAAGTTTCATCAAGAACGTGCTAACTTTGCGTCTACTAACGTCCATGAAGCATCCCCAAAGAGTGAAAAAAAATCACAAAGACCGTTACTTTATCCAGACAATTGTATGTCTTTTTGTGCAATATTTGTTTATTCTTTCATGTTTGATTTTAAGACATAAGCTTACCCTTTTTTGTTTCAAATGTGTTAAAGTATGGAGCATATTCTGTCGAGATATGGATACAGTGCTACTACGGCTGATCATTCAGATTACCTCTGGATCACGAGAGTTCGACAAAGTTCGTAAAGGTCGGTTTTAGTTTTCTATTACTTCTGGATCACGAGAGCTTGATCACTTGTGAAGTAATAATCATTTTTTTTTCTGAACATACCACTCAGCTAGTGTTGCTTATCTAGTAGGAACTTGAAAAATTCTTAGTTGTCGTTTGCAACATTGAGAAATATATTCAGATTGAGGTTTGTGTTTGAACATTTGAAGCAAAAACCAACTTCTTAAACATGGAAAATGAGATATATAATATCTTTAAAATTTAAATATTTTTATTTTCTAAGAACTCCATTGGACACATATTTTTGATAAAAATCCGTCACAATTCAAACAAAGAAAATTAGAAAAAAAATTACTTTAATATATCTAAGGAATCCAATGGTGGTAACACCATTGGATATGCCCTTACTCTATGGGGCTTAGAGCATCTCCAATAGTGAACCCCACTACAGTCCTTAAATCTTTTTTTTTAATTTTTTTTTCAGATTTAGAAAAAGAAAGAAAAGAATATCAACAAATCACGGATCGCCACGTATCGTGGGGCCCGCAAATAGTGTAAGGATTCACTAAAAAAGAATCCTTAAAACCCACAAATAGTGTAAGGACTAAGAAATAATCCTTAAAAAATATCCGAATAGATCTTGTAGAGTGATACAACATATACATGTTATTAACTAAATACGAATAAACCAAAAAAAATCTAAAATTAGTAATCAATATAAATATTTAAAACATATATAACTATTTCAAATACTCAATTCAGTATTTAATTTGATTTGATATATAATAATAAATATTAAAATTTAAACAAATACCTAAAATACTCAGTTATTTATATATAAGTACTTCCTAATTTGTTCACTGAATAACAAGTTTACTCTATTTATAAGGTAATGTCTATTGCTTTAAACTATGTTTGTTTTGATGCTTAATTTAACACTTTGTTATTATTTTATCAAACTAATAAAAATTAGAATGAAGTCTACTAATGTAAAATCGAAAACCCAAAAATCTAAAGTATTCGATTCGAACTTGAACCCCTAACTGTCTAATTATAACTGCATGAATAAACGGTGGGTGCATGGAAATTTTTTTTTCGTCAATAGATATTATTAAGAACATCTTAAAACCTTACAAAACCAACAGATAATAGAACTCTCCGTGGTTACCTAAACCGGCAGAAAACAGAGAAATCTCCGGGAACTAGAACCCACTACGGGTGGCATACAAGAACAGAACAAACTACTAACTCAGAACATTAGAACAGGTAACTCAACTTTCAAACCTCTAGAACAGAACAAACAATTACAGGGATGACCATCTATTAGAGAATTTATGAGAGATGCTTAACGGAAATGACCTCGGCCAGACCACGGTGGGTGCATGGAATCACAATATGTTTTTGTGAATTAATTGTTTCATTTGATTAAATTAGATGTTTTCTCTCTTGTTTTGTCACAATACAATGTGCTTGTTTTGCATCCTAGACGGAACCGGACAAAGGGGCATGGTTGAATGTAGTACCTAGTAGTGCCTGACAAAAATAATTTGGCCCTACCTTCACTTAAAAAAACGTGTACAAGATACATGAAAAGTTAGAGTAAAATAAAAACATATAGTTTTAGATACAAATTATCTTCGTAAATATTTTCTTCTGGGAATTCCGCAAATGGTTAGCAACCAAAGGACATAAATATAAAAAATCCCAACACAAAAATAAATTTTAAGATAATTTTTAATTTAAAAAATAATACAAATTTCTAGAATTTTTGGTCTTGACCTTTATTTTATAAGTTAGGTTAAATTCAAACTTAACTTTAGTCTTAATTTTGCAAGCGCGGAATATTGTATCATGAAAAATTTATTTAACAAATATTTTAGTAATCTGAAATAATTTATTTATTTAAAATAATTTTGCATTTAAATTAGTGTTTTTAAATTTACTGAACCACTATTAAACCGGTGATCCGATAATTCAAATTTGATTTATAAAAATACTAAATTTTGAGACTAATGGATTGGACCGATGGATAACTGATATGTAATATTTAAACCTTTAAAATAAGTTTAAGAATATAATATTTGAATTTTTTAATCTATCTAAATAATTTGAAAGAAAACTCTGAGAAATTATTAAAGAGTGAGATCTAATATTTTGTATCGTTTGGACATAAGAATAATTATAGTGTTGTTTGGAACATGAATAGTAGTATAAAAATGAGTATATTGTTTGGACATAAGATTAATCCCCTATATATTAAAAGAGAATCATTTAAAAAGTTGTAACCTTAAATTCGTAAAAATTAAAAATAACCCCAATCCTATGTGGCATAGCTCTTTGGCTTCTATTTTAAATCCCAAGAATTCTAGAGCATGTGATATAATGTATAGTTTAAAAATTAGATTCCCTAGCAATATAATATTTTGTAGGCTATAGTTGGTCGCATATATCAAATATTTATTGTTTCGCATGCTTTCCTTAAATAAAACCTACGGAATTACCTAATGTGATTAAAATATATATATGACAATTAATGATTCTAAACAATAAAGATTTGATAATAATCTGTATACTTTTTCTCATTTTTCTTATTTCTTTATTATTAAAATGAATTACACAATTACATTAATCATATAATAAAAATCTAGATTTTTTTGTGTATGTTGTATTTCGAATTTTTCAAAATGAGTATAAATTACTAAAACTGTTAAAAGTCTCACACAAACTTTTAGGATCAAGGTTTTAATTTTTTTTTCTATATTAAAATATAATGATTATAAGACCATATGAAGAAATAATTTTAGTTTATATATATTTCATATCGTTCTTATTAAACTATACATCGTATGAAAATACGTACTTATATTTTGAGATTTGCCTTGAACATATATTGAAAAGTTAATACTTAATTTTGAAATATGTCATTGTTTTTTTTAAATGATTATAAATTATTGAAACTACTAAACATCTCACATTAAAAAAAAAATCGTTGGTGTAAAGTTTTGTTACACAAATATGCAAATAATCATAAAATCATATGAGTAGAAACCTCATTTAATAAATATCTATATTAAAAGTGTGATATATTAATATGTTTATATCATTTAAATTTTATTATATATCATATACAATATATAAGATTGATTATTTTGATTTATTTACCCTAATTGCGAATAAACAAGAGTGATAGTTAAATTTATATGCATACGCCAATTTATTACATAATAGTAACTGATTTCTTAATTATTTAATATATATATATATATTATTTGATAATATGCATAAAAATATAAAATAAAGAATAAATATAAAATACTTATTTTGCACAAAGTGCAGATCTTGACCTAACTATGTATCTCTTTAATTATTTTAAATCTTAAGTATTTTCTATATCCCAGGTCAAAACAAACCAACCAAATGAGAATGAATTTCAAAGTAAATATTTATATCGAGTAATAATCAAAATATAAAAAACACAACAAGAGAAAAGAATTGAAGATAAATTGGATTGACACGTGAACGTAAACTTCTCATAACCATAATTAATTTTTAAATTGTTAAATATAAAACTGAGTTAATTTTTAATTTGTTAATTTTTAAATTATTTAATTTTTTAAATCATTATGGTTATGTTAAATCATGACCATAAATAATTTTAAATTGTTTATTTGTATTTGAAAAACTTAAAATATAATTTTAAAAAATAATTTAAAACTTAACTTAAAATTTAACTTAATTTTATATAAAATTATTTAAAATAATAATTTGTAAGAATATAATTTTATAATATTATTAGACAAATAAATAAATTATATTAAATTAGTTTTAAAACTTTATATATTTTAAATGCAAAAATTTTACCAACTGTTTCTTAAAAAAACATTAGAAAACTTGCTAATACTCTACCAATCAAGTCCAATGACACTCAGTTTATTTTCCATCACTCGAACATTGAAAAATGGAAAGATATATGAAACCGAGTCCATTAAATTCTAAGATATGATCTACAGTTCTAATTACAATCGTTTCTGATCCTACGTATAGATAATTATATAAAAATTCTAAAATTCTAAAATTTCAAATACATATAAAAACAATCATATGTAAATTTTAAATTTGTCAATACTAAAATTTTATATTTTAATTATATATATTCACCCTGCGCAAGGCGCAGGTCTTATCCTAGTTATAATGTTATTTGGAAACAAAAATAGTAGTATAAAGAAATGAGTATATTGTTTGGAAACATTGATAGTAGTATCAAGAAATAAATATATTGTTTGGAAGTATGGGTAGTCGTATAAAGAAATGAATATTTGTGATTTAATGTAGGTTTAACTGTAATGTAGAAAGATGTATTCATTTAAAAAACATGCAAAATAAATGTTAGATCAAACCTAATGTTTCTGATTTAATAAGATAGATGGAACAATTGTTCTTATGTTATCTCTTGTTAATTATTTCTTGTTTGTACTTTTGGTAGTCGTTGACGGTCTTAGCAATGAGTTCTTTGAGTACGCGATGATCGTTGTTGCTTGATCGTTGGCTCATGAGTGCTTCTTTGAGATCAACTATGTGTTTTGCTTGTAAACTCATCCACTCATAGTAACACTCTTTTTGAAGGTGCTCAATCCCACAACACGAACTATGACTCGCCTGTAGTGGCCGGAAAACAAATTGACAGAAACAATAAAAATAAATACGATGTTAAGAAAATATACGACTGGAAAGACAAATTAAAAAAACCGTTAAGAAAACGTTTTCGAAAATGAACCATGGAGTCAAGACGAAATTCTTTCTTTAACTCGTAATGAGACAGACATGTACGAATTAGAGTCAAATGATACAACCATGATAGACGATTCACGTTCTACTCGTGAACGCCCTAACAAACTAATAATTCTTCTAAACACTCTCTAGAACTTACGCTGGGATATTTTCTGGTTTTCAATGTGTAAACGTAAAGAATGAATGAGGAGGAGACTAGATTTTCATGAGAAGAAGACAAGCCACTTTCCGTAACTGCTGTAGCACGTTAGTGAAAATCTGGCGAAGATCTCGGAGTTGAGGCGTTATGAAACTTACTCTGCAAGAACTTTCTCGTTTTAATTTTATCGTCAAGAGAAACAGCCTGTTGTTTTTAAACAAACTAGATATAATTTTACAATAAAAACATCCTGTTTTTTTCTTAAAAAAAATGGGCAAAACGTTAGGTTTAACTTGATCCAAAAAATCTTATTGCGCCGAAGACCCTCCACCAAGACCAAAACCAAGATCAAGACCAAGCCGGACAGCGGAGGCCTCCTTTGTCTCCAAGCCATGGTAATGAGATAACATTCTCTGATACAGCTTTTGCCTGATGTGGGACTTTGGCAGTTTTGTCACTTAGACAAAAGTTACAGTATTTAACAAACACTTTAAGCTACCCACTTCTTTGCATCATTACTCATTCAATTTGAATCTGTTTTTGACATATGAATATACTAGATTATAGTACTCATTGTAAGCATTATGATGCGCTATTGATCCGGCAGAGACGACCACCGGTGTGGCCGAAAAAGTTGCTGGAAAACTCTAACAAGCCAGTTTGTCAAAATCTGTGTTCTAACACCGCGTTCGATTTCTCTTTGTTCGATACTCCGTGAATACAGTTCGTGAATATTGTTAAACTTTAATCTATAGTATAATATACATTGGATTGGTGCATGTATGTATGTATACGTTAGAAATTAGAATTATATTATACAATATATGTGCTTTACTTAGACCAAGAAATGTATGTGTGTCACGTCTTTTTTTTTTTTACATCAAACGGCTTATTACTCAAACTTGCGGTGACCTGGGTAATCAACCTGGAATAGAATAACCAACATAACATAGTTTCCTATGAAAATATCTTGCATTCTTAGCTAAAGAGTCTAATAATCCGTTTTGAGCTCTTGGAATATGGAATATCTCGAAGTCTGAGAAACATATGAGCATCGGCTTTAGTGTCTCCAATTCTGTTGCAAAACTCGGCCAAGCTCCATGGTCCTTTATCATCGCGACCAGATCCTTACAATCCATTCCAAAGCACTGACATGAAGAATCTTGAAGCATGTTTTCCATTTCCCATCGCAGTGTTTCAACTTCCGAATGCAACGCTGACTCTCTCCTTCTTAAGTTCCTCATTCTCATAAGTTGAACCTTCCCAATATTATCCATCCAACCCCAACCACATCCACTAAACTGAGCATTGGATTTCCATGAACCATCCACCATACAAATATTGTCCAGGCTTATGACCTGAAGTTTGTCGCCACTATACTCTTGTGGAACCGCGGAAACCATCTCGTTTGCATGAACCAGGCCTGGCATTCGCTCTCCGCATATCGGACTAATTCCAAAGGATCTCTGTCGTTCCCTCTGAATAATTTATCATTTCTAGTTTTCCAAATATATCAGATTATCCAGGGATAAGGATCCATGTCTAAATCAGGTTCAACAATGTTGTTCTCCTCCAGAATAGGCAATCCATATCTGCAAAATTGCATATTTTCAGGAAAATATTAGGACAAGAAGGTGTTGCTGATAGTGACCAGACTTTCAAAGCTTGAGGACACTCAAAGATGACTTGCGAAACAGATTCCTCTGGTCCCCCCACATCTTAGACAATAATTGTCACATCTCATATTCCTGTAATTTAAGTTTTGCATAACAGCCACATGACCAGATATCAGTTGCCACAAAATATGACGTATCTTCTGTGGTACTTTTACTTTTCAAGCAGAGTCTTGGAGCTTAGTTATATTTGGCTCACATAGCTTTGTCTCTTCCTCATTCTTCAATAATTTTAGTCATCCAATATTCAGATTTCACAGTGTACTGATCATTCTTAGTCTAATTCCAGCAAAAAGTGTCGCGGTGATGTTTTGAACTTTTAGCCATACTTCTTATGAGAGGTATATCTTCTAAGGCCACACAATTATCCAGTAGAACCCTATCCTATTCCTTCGATTCTTGATAAATAAGATCACTCACTTTCATATCGGATGCAATACTGGAGTTGTAGAATATGCTGGTCTAGCTTGTAATGTCGGGATCCAAGGGTTCTCCTACACCTTGACCTCATACCCTAAATGAATTTTCTGTTTGATTTCCAATAGCAGAAGGCGTTAAACCGCGGAGATGCTAGCCCACACATAAGATGGACTACTAACTCATTCTATAGTACTCCCCCTCAGAAATCGAGCCACTAATGAGTCAGGGAACTGGGTGAGTCTCCATAGTTGCTTTTCTAGTAAAGCCAAATTGAACTCATGAATCATGCGGAAACCAATCCTTCCCTCCGCTCTCGGTAGGCAGACTTTATCCCATTTTTTTCAGTGAATTCCTCTCTTTGGTGGGTTTGAACTCCATCAAAATTGTGCAATGGCACTTGCAGGATTTTCACAAATCTCTAATGGAAGCAAAAAGTATGACATCACATATGTCGGAAGAGCTAGCAAAATAGATTTAATCAGAACCTCCTTCTTTCCTTTTGATAGCCACCTGTCTGTCCAACCGTTTACTCTATTTCTTAGTCTGTCCTTGAGGAATGCAAAATTTTTGCATTTAGAACCGCTAATATTTTATGGTATGCCTAAGTATATTCCCATCTCACCTTTATTTTAGATATGTAGTTCATCTTTAATGTGTTGTTTCACATATGTGTCAATTCATTTGCCAAAGAACAGAGAGGATTTATCAAAATTTATACATTATCTTGAAGCTTGTCCATATTTACTAACCATTTTAACTATTTTTTACATTTACAAGGTTGCGACTTATGAAAGAAAAGATTATCATTAGCAAAAACACAATACATACCGATGGACTTTATGTTACGTTAAAAGCTGTACTCATAACAACATGCATATTAAACATATATGGCGGGTATGTGGAATTGCAATATGATGGGATTTTGTGAAATCATGGTTTAGTAAGAGTATGCTTATTGGAGGTTTTTAGGTTGGGTTTCTTAGTGTAATATAAGAAACAATCTCTTAACTTTTAACTAGAAAAACTAAGAGATATCTCTTAATTTTTCTAGTTAAAAACTATGAGACTATATCTTATATTACGCTAAGAGACTCAATCTAAGAAACCTGCAATAAACATGTTCTAATAACCTTTACTAAATTGGATGTTTTTTGTCTTTTCGTTGGTTGGTTCATCAATATTATTAAACATTACTTTAGAAGTTTATATTCACGAGTGAATTCTAATTTTAACACAATTTTGATATTACTTTCTAAATATATATATATATATATATATCTTTATAATATTATTTAAAAAATCAGTTTTATACGTGTTATATTCACGTTAATTCTTATTATTGTTAGCTACAAATTATCCTCAATAAATTAAACATTATACATAACTAATATTATTATAACAATATTGTTCCTGTTTCTTTATAAATTTTGATTAGACATGTTTAATAAAGTAAATATCTATAAAGTACATAGATTTTAAACATATACAAATTTAATTTAGTTTAATTTTTATTTAACTAGGGTAAACCCGCCCTACGGGCGGATAAGCAAATCAACATAAAATATATAAATATTTTAAATTGTAATGAGTATTTATAACATAAGTGTACTCTTGTAAAATTACTTGTAACATGTTTAAAGTATTTTTTATATATCATAAATACACCTTATATTTTTTTTCAAAATCATGAAAACATAATTTATAAAATATTGTTTTTAATTATGAGATTAAGTAGAATATTATTTTTTGAAAATGAAAGCATTAAAACGAAAAGTATTTGATAGTTTTTAATTTTTTTTCCATTGAATTTACTGATACTTTTATTTTTTATAATTACTATTTAAATGAAAAAAATAAATTAATTTTCAATTTTGTGTACCACTGAATTTTTTTTAACAATTGATAAAATAATAAACAGCAATTATTTGAAGATCTAATATTTTGAAAGCTGTTCACTAATTAAAATAAATTATTTTAAAACAAAATAGCTGAATTAGTCAACTGGAAATTTTTATTTTATTTACATTATAGTGATAATATTAAAATATATTTCTTTACTTTACTTATTCTAATAGTTGAGTTATTAATATATTTATAAAGATCATATTACCTGGAAAACATTAATTTTAATGTTTATCATTAGTTATTTGTTGTTCATATTGTAAGTTTTTGGTTGAAATCTGGTTGAACTTATTCAAGTGGACCTATGAAGTTGCAGCCCGCCCTACGGATGAGAAAAAAATTAACAAATAATTTAAATAATTAAATATTATGTTTTTATTATTATTTGA
Source organism: Eruca vesicaria subsp. sativa (assembly GCA_932364175.1). NCBI lineage: Eukaryota > Viridiplantae > Streptophyta > Magnoliopsida > Brassicales > Brassicaceae > Eruca > Eruca vesicaria. Next base: position 39,151 of record CAKOAT010171710.1, read on the forward strand.
ATTTTGTATTTGTTATTGTATTCGAAGAATAAATAAACCATGCTATCTGAATAATTAGTTCTAGTTTTAAAAAATAAAATACTAATTATTATTTTTAGAATATGATTTTCTAAATAACAATGTTATCTGAATAATTTGCTATGATTTGTTTTAAGAAAATTAATACTACTTACTATTTCTTAAAATATGATTTTTTAAGATTATTTTATTTTGTATAGCAATCTATGTTATAAAAATAATATACATGTCAGCTTAAAATTTTTATATTTATTATATTTGAAATCAAATAAACCATGTTGTCTTAATAAATGATTTTGATGTCGAAATAGATGTTATTTACTAATTCACTGATGATATAAAATTAACAAATAATATTTAATCACTAAACCAAGCCAAAACCCAATCTAAACCAAAAAGCTAACCATAATTTTATTTCTTGGTCTTCTTCACCCGGTTCTTCTTTAGTTTATGATAAAGCCATTTTGTTATAAATCATATTGTGCATTTCCATAACCAGAATCTTGAACTGAAACCAGAACTGGAATCAGAATCGTACCGGACCGGCCCATTAGATGTTCTAGGTCGGCGAGTATTCCTAATCCTTATTGGATTAGGATTTGATGTTTTCCTAATCTATGTTGGATTAGGATTTGTATATTTCATACTTTTTGTTGGTTTAGGTTTTTCGTTTTCCAGGATCTTGGAACTCCCTATATAAAGGCACCATATGTTTATGAATAATATAGAAGAAGTATTTCCCCATACTTTCACAACACGTTATCAGCGCGAAAAGTCCCTAAATCTCTGAGCCAAAAATATGACCAGAAACCCTAACCCTAATTTCTCTCTCGCGAAGAACCCTAGACGGCGCATCACTCTTTTACGGCGAGAACCACCGCAAAACCCTAATCCCGATCAAGAACCACCACCCGTATTCAAGAATTTCCCAATCTAAGCTTGTTCGCGACCCGATACTCAGAAAAATCCCAATCTGACCTCGATCAGCAGCTCCACCCGATTGAAGCAAGCTCGATACGCGACCCGACCTCAATCCGCGATCCGATCTCAAGCACATTCCGGTTCTGATTTGCGACCCGAAGGAGTTCCAAGTTGTTCTATCTTCTCTTGTTTGGTCTATTCATCTCAATTGGTGATTAAGGTAATTTTGAAACCCTAATTTAAAGAATCAAAACTCTAATGGTTAAAATAGAAACCCTACATTCAAAACCCTAATTTGTGAACTCTTATAGAACTGTTAGGTTGAATGGTCCGTTTAGGTTGTTAGTTGGAACCCAATGATGTTTTGCTTGATTGGTTGATTGTTTTGAATGAAATTTACATAAACACTTAGAACCCGGGTGCTAGGATTGTTAAAACCCTAATTCGACGAAAATTGTTAAACCCTAAATTGTTTGCATGATCCGAGATTCCATGATTCATAATTTTTTGATTGTTTACGGTTACTTGAAAAACACTTAGAACTCGAATCCTAAGCTTGTAATAAACTCATATGACCGCATATAGTAATTTCTCATTAGGAATGTCTTGTTTGGTCGATCTGATTAATAAACATATTTTCTAAGTATAAAATATATGATTTCAGATGTCGAAAATCAACAACTTGGATTTTGCTGCCATGAATCTCTCATGAGATAATTATTTACAATGGGCACTTGATGCTAAGATCATCATGAAATCAAAAGGACTCGGTGAATGTATCACCGAGGGTAATAATGCAACTGAGAAAGATAGATACAGAGCTATCCTGATCATTCGCCATCATCTTACTTAGAGTCTCCAAGATCAGTATTTGACAATTGAGAATCCTCTAGACCTTTGGACAGAGTTGAAAACGAGATATGATCACCAAATAACGGGTTATTACCAAAGGCTAAGTATGATTGGAGGAATCTCAGAATCCAAGACTTCAAGTCCGCGGACGAGTATAACTCAGCCCTATTTAAGATAGTTTCTAAATTGAAACTGTGTGGTGAGGTAATAACGAATAAGGATATGTTAAAAAAGACTTTCTCAACCTTCCACACAAGTAATGTGTTGTTGCAACAACAATACCCTGAAAAAGGCTTTGAGACATATGCAAATATGATCTCATGTCTATTGCTAGCTGAGAAAATAATGAACTGTTAATGAGGAACAATAAATTGAGACCTCTTGGATCAACCACACTACCTGAGGCAAATAAGGCCGCCGTAGAGGAAAAGAAAGAGGCTAATAACGTCCGGAAGTATAGCCAACACAGCCATGGTCGTGGAAAATGGCAAGGACGTGGTCGAGGTAACTACAACAACCAAGGGAACCATTATGGGAACCAAGGCCGCGGGTACCAACCCAATTTCAGCCGTGGTCGAGGCCGGGGACAAAGGCCGTGGTATCTCCTTTAAACCACAACACTCGACCAACTCGACCAAATCAGTATGCCATAGATGCGGAATGAATAACCATTGGGATAAGACATGTCGGAATCCCAAACATTTATGTGACCTCTATCAAGAGAGTTTGAAAGGGAAGAATCCAGAAGCCCACTTGATCTATCAAGATAATGACGATGATGTGGATCATGGACAAGATGATCATATGCAGTATGAAACTTCAGATTGTTTAAAAGAATCAAGTTTATTTCAACCATCAAATTTTTGTGTTTTCTTTGCTTCATGTTTTCTTTGTTTCCATGTTTTCTTTGAACTTATTATGTTTCTTTACTTAATGAATGAATGAACTTTATGATTCTTGTTTTGAAGAATAAAAATTGCATGGATATATTCGTGGTGGATAGTGGATCAAGCCACACAATCTAAAGAGACAAAAGATACTTTGTCAATCTAACATCTAAAAGTGTTAACATAAGTACCATTGCGGGTATGGCCAATCTAGTATATAATTAAAATTCAAAACAATAAAGCAAAATAAATGTTTGTTTTAGCAAACAACAGTTGGTTGACAAAAAAAAAGAATCACCTCAATTGGAAGGAAAAATATAATGCAATATACCCAAAAGAATAATTAATCAAATCAGTTGTTTACAAGAAAAATCACATATCTTTTTTTAAAAAACTGTCTTATTTAATTTTGTTACATATAAAACTTTTAAAAATTGAAAATAAAATACTAATCAACTGTTATGATTTAAATATTTTATAGCATGATACAAGAGAAATACCTAGTTTACATTTAAAACATTTTCATAAATAAATTAAGTTTGTGGAGTAGGAACTAAACTAACCCTCTTAAACTATTTAAAAATGATTTAAATGATTTAAAAAAAATTATATAAGTTTATAAAATCAAGCCACTCCCTAAATAATAAATCCTAAACTTAAATGATATGTTATTTTTGCTTTAAATTAGTATTAAAAATTGGTATCAGTATTTCAAGTAATTTCTCTATATTCATTGGATTGGTGCATCTTGTACACCGCTTAATAAAATCGATATAATATAAGTGCGTTAAGTTAAAAACTGTAATTATATCTACATTGTTATAAAACTAGAGAAAGAGAGAGCATTTCGATTGCAAGAGAGAGAGAGATGTGAGGAATGTTGTATCTTCTCATTAGCATATCACCACCTTTATATAGTGGTGAGAAACAAGGGTTTACAAGAGACAAAATATCTGGAGCATTGAATGCACCTTTGACCACATTTATTATATAAGATTGTGCATAAGAGAAAGCTAGATGACTAAGGCATGGCCGGCTGGTTGAACCTCTACGGGCGGACTCGGATTGGCTCGGTTCAATGTGTCGCCATGGTTAAGTCTTGGACGGACCAGATGTGATATAGATGGTCTGGTGTAAACCTCCTCTTGTACTTGGTGAATCATGTGGTTATGAACAATCCACACAATGGATTTATAACACTCCCCCTTGGATGCCATAACCATATGAGTTCATAATATGCTTAATGTTGCCTCATTAAAACCTTTCTAGGAAAACCAAAACCCAAGGTGGGAAAAATGGAAACCGTAGATAAGGAAAAAGAGTACAACACATATTACTCCCCCTGATGTGAACATCACTTGCTGGATAGATGTTCTGGGATTCTTACTTGAACAATCTTGCATTGTTTGGACATATCATGTCTCTTAGAATCCTGATGGTACTTAGAAAAATGTACCACTTTATACTCATGTCTTTGATTATGGTCTTCAACCAAATCATTCTTATATGCCTTTTCATAATATATAGTAGGCTAATATGGATCATCATTGTCTAGGCTACTTAGCTCTTATGGCTATGCCTTATATTATGAGTATAGTATTATTTGCCATAGGCAACAACTCGTGCACATGGACGGTTGTATTGATCTAGTCTATACATGGCTGTGACTTTGACCTTATGGGTCATAAAATGATGTCCAATTACATCCATGATTTACAGCTTAATCATGGACCAAAATCTTTATAAATATGGTCGGACCGGTTGGGTCGGACATGGACGCATAATGCGGTTTTATACCTCTTGTTCAAACATGAAATTTGATTGTAAAGCTTATAGCTTATACATCTTTTATATGCTGAGAGGATTTGGGACTGGACTTTAAGAAAGGTTGCCTACGTACCTCTTTCGAGGATCAAGTCGGACGTAGTTCAATTTCAATCATAATCATTACCAAAACTTGGTTAACTTATGGTGATGGTCTTATAACCTTTTCTAAGGTTTAATGAATAACCATTTAACCTATCTTAGGCTGGTTAGTATAAACACAAGGAATTTTGAAAAACTCCTCTATGGCCTGATTTGAATTTACATAGAGTTCAGTCCAAGAACAGCTTTAGACAAATGCTGTTTATGAGAACTTTTTTCTCATCTTTTGTTTCTGAGCTCAAATACACTTGGTAAGATCGATTTGATGAACCAATAATTTTATCATCATTCAGTGAGACATCCTACATCTTTGAATTTCTTCCAGACATCATATGTAGTGATAATGTGTAGTAGTAGTATCCACCACTTTGGATATCATAGACCTTTTCCGGTCAATCTCACGATTTATCTATCTTTCAAGATTCATCTATTCACTGGGCATCGTATGGCGTTTTAACATATATGGCCAATACAAAGCACGCCTTTTATACCACTATGGTAACCCCACATTTCATTTCATTATTCACTATGATGAGTACTCATATGTGGGTTCATGATCCTCGATTCATACTTACTTTATGTGCTACATTTTTGCGCATTAACTTTCAATGTATGTGTCGACACACTTATATATATGGTTCCTCTTATTTTCCAGACATGGTATACATCAATTTTAGATTTCATTATCTAGGACCTTTGTAACTTTATAACTTGGCGTCCCAAGCTATATGGTATGGTACCTAGCGGTTCAGCTGGCCAGCTTTATATCTCAATGTCTGGAATGGTTTCCATTAGTAAAACTCGGATTTATCTCATGCACTATTCAAATCTTTCCGAGACCCCTTATGATTCTATGGGATTTTATTTGGAACTCAAGTTGGTCTTTCATTAGACTCATGTAGCAAATTTATTTGTGTCTTTAAGACATCAAAATCGTGCGGTGCTTAAGCTGGGATGACATAGTCATTCTTTCTCAGGTCAAATGTGTCTGGCATATTATTTTGCTTATCATAGCATATGGACGTCTATAAATCATTTCTAGTCCGAGGATCTTTGCCAAGACATTGATGGTTGATACCATTCTTAACCAGCTTATTACTTTTCTCCTTTCTAATGTTGGATATTGGGATTCATAAATCTTATGTAATCCTTGTTCCTTAGCCCATAATCATATCACCCAATTTGGCTTAAGGTTAAACTTATGGAGAAAGTATATATTCATATCCAACATGTATTCCCAATCCTCCTTATGACTTTCTAATGATCACATGATCTTAGATGGCACATATTTGTGGTGGATTCATTCATAATATCATAAGATGAATTATGTCTGGACTCAAGACCCGCATTAGTTTGAGGTGGGAATATCTATGCTCACTTATATGGCTTGATGCAATCTAATAACTCATGATGTCCCCAAGCATATGGACTCACATGGATTTGAACCTTATAGGTAATGGTCTCTTATATCAAATTCAACTGATATATAACCCGGTTGAGGACCATGTTTCACGGATTTAGTATGATCATGTATCATGGGATTTGTCCTCACTCTCCCTCATGACATACTTCAATTCGTGGTGCTTGGGACTATAAATTCCCTTGTGCATATATACATATTGCACAAACGTGAGATCTTATGGGTTTTAATTTTGTGCCCTCTCAAACTTTTTGCATCATAATCTCGGATGGCAAAACATGATAATGCCATTTTAAGTGAATAATTTCATGGACCAATCAAACATGATTGTCCTGGCCATTTGCCTAATATCATATTGACCTCTAGATCAATAGAGAATGTATTCTTGACCATTGTTAGATAATCTTTTAGGCGATTTTCTATAAGAAAATGAAGGAACTTCTTATTTCTTTGATCATTAGGTACTCTTATTCCCTTTTGTCCATTGTTGGAAACCATTTCATATCTTAATTCATATACAAGTCCTTAAGACTCAATGGACCTTACATGGGTGAATATAATGCCTTTTAGGCAACGCCTTGGTCAAGCATCTTTTCCTATCTTTCAAGGAATGACTAAATATGTTTCAAAAGTATTTTAATCACATTTACAGAGTATAGTTGGTCGAGCAAGTCGTGCCATTATGTGATGGGGTATTTCAACCTTAATCATATTTATCTTGGCACTATAAAGCCTATAGATACAATCATGAATTCAAAGGAAATTCTTTTATTAATGATAGCAAAGTATCAAAGAAATTCATGAAACAAAATAAGAATATTAAAGATCATTACATAATCTTGCCTTGTAATTCATGAGCTGCCATTAGGAGCTTCTTTCCATAAGCTCTTATTTCTTCCTTTCAGAAGCTTATCGGCATATTCCAGAGGCTCATCGACCATTTGCTGCATAAGATTTTCATAGGCCAAAAGGTACCAAAGGAGATCATCATAGGTGGTAAATTTCTTAACTTTTTGAGACAGCAACACATCCTCTGGATGGAGTGTGGTGTAGGTCTTAAACATTACGTCCTCATCTGTTATCATCTTATCACATAGTTCAAGACTATGAACAATCTCCATCAGGGCTTGATGATAATTTTCCACGGATTCAAAATCCTGGAACCTGATGGTCTCCCATTTATCTTTAGCCTTTTGCAGTAATACTGGTTTGAACTTATGCTTTAATTCTAACCAAAGGCTATTAGAATCCCCAACATGCTGTATAGGTCTCTGAGTTCCTCAGCAATGTGTAAACGAATAATCATTTTAGTTCTATCCATAGAACTCATAGGGATATCATCAAAATGCACATAGAGGCACTTCCCGAGGCTTTCGCTTCTCATGGTCTTTAGGGTGTTCTCTACCCATTCTAGGTAATTATCTCCAGAGAGGTTGAGAGCAGGATAATCAGAGAGTTCAAAACTCGACATCTGAATTTATAATGAGCAAATCAAGCTTTCAGAATGCAAGGAATATAACCTTTAATGCATATGATTTCATTAGGGCTTTTAGCCACTTATATCTTATGATCTTTATTTGCTTTAATAAATTTGTGATCCTTGAGGCCTTATCAATAAGAATATCAATCATCAATGATGAGATAAGTGTGTGACAATAGGCAATGTCACACGGCCTATATATATATAGGACCATAAGGTCTATTAGATCACATAACCATTTGTCTGTTCATTCGTTGAAACGATTAATTAAATCTTATACCCAATTCTCCCCCTGATTTTATTAAGGGTTTCAAGACCATTTGTATGATTAATTTTAGAAATTAGAATTTCTAAGCTTCAAGGATTAATCTGGTCAGACACATAAAGTGTTCATAAATCCGAAATTATGGTTTTAAACCGATGTTCTAAACTTGATCTATAAAACTCGGATTTTATGGGGGTTTCAAGTTTCAAACGATCTTTAGAAAAATCATTATCCTTCAAAGGATAGAATATATTTTGACAAACATTTATAAGGTCAAAATAGATTTCAAAGAGACTTATGCATTTGGACTATAGGTTATAAAATATACCTAGTCAAAGTTATGCATTCATTTTGAAATCATTTATGAAGTCATAAGGTGATCATTAGAAAGTCAAAAGGAGGATTGGGAATACATGTTGGATATGAATATATACTTTCTCCATAAGTTTAAAGAAACCTTAAGCCAAATTGGGTGATATGATTATGGGCTAAGGAACAAGGATTACATAAGATTTATGAATCCCAATATCCAACATTAGAAAAGGAGAAAAGTAATAAGCTGGTTAAGAATGGTATCAACCATTAATGTCTTGGCAAAGATCCTCGGACTAGATATTGATTTATAGACGTCCATATGCTATGATAAACAAAATAATATGCCAGACACATTTGACCCGAGAAAGAATGACTATGTCATCCCAGCTTAAGCACCACACGATTTTGATGTCTTAAAGACACAAATAAGTTTGCTACATGAGTCTAATGAAAGACCAAATTGAGTTCCAAACAAAATCCCATAGAATCATAAGGGATCTCGGAAAGAATTGAAAGGTGCATGATATAAGATCCGAGTTTTACTAATGGAAACCATTCCAGACATTGAGATATAAGGCTGGCCAGCTGAACCGCTAGGTACCATACCATATAGCTTGGGACGCCAAGTTATAAGGTTACAAAGGTCCTAGATAATGAAATCTCAAATTGATGTATACCATGTCTGGAAAATAAGAGGAACCATATATACATAAGTGTGTCGACACATACATTAAAAGTAAAAGCGCAAGTATGTAGCACATGAAAGATATGAATCGAGGATCATGAACCCACATATGAGTACTCATCATAGTGAATAATGAAATGACATGTGGGGTTACTATAGTGATATAAAAGGCGTGTTTGTATTGGCCATATATGTAAACGCCATATGATGCCCAGTGAATAGATGAATCTTGAAAGATAGATAAATCGTGAGATTGACCGGGAACGGTCTATGTAATCCAAAGTGGTGGATACTACTACTACACATTATCACTACATGTAATGTCTGGAAGTAAATTTAAGATTGTAGTATGTCTCACTGGATGATGATAAGATTATTGGTTCACCAAATGGTTTTACCAAAGGTATTGAGCTCAGAACCAAAAGATGAGAAAAGAAGTTCTCATAAACAGCATTTGTCTAAAAGCTGTTCATAGATTGAATTTATGCTACATATAAGCAAATGAAGAATTCTATAAGAGTAAATTCAAATCAGTCCATAGAGGAGTTTTCTAAAAACCTCGTGTTAACCAAGTTTTGGTAATGATTATGATTGAAATTGAACTACGTCAGACTTGATCCTCGAAAGAGGTACGTAGGCAGCCTTTCTTAAGGTCCAGTCCCAAATCCTCTCAGCATATAAAAGATGTATAAGCTATAAGCTTTACAATCAAAGTTCATGTTTGAACAAGAGGTGTAGAACCGCATTATGCGTCCATGTCCGACCCAACCGGTCCGACCATAGTATAAAGATTTTGATCCATGATTAAGCTGTAAATCATGGATGTAATTGGACATCATCTTTATGACCCATAAGGTCAAAGTCACTAGATCAATCCAACCGTCCATGTGCACGAGTTGTTGATATATTAAGACTGAAAAGTCTAACTAATATGATCTATGTGTAAAATTGCCTATGGCAAATAATACTATACTCATAATATAAGGCATAGCCATAAGAGCTAAGTAGCCTAGACAATGATGATCCATATTAGCCTACCATAAATTATGAAAAGGCACATAAGAATGATTTGGTTGAAGACCATAATCAAATACATGAGTATAAAGTGGTACATTTTCCAAGTACCATCAGGATTCTGAGAGACATGATATGTCCGAACAATGCAATATTGTTCAAGTAAGAATCCCAGAACATCTATCCAGCAAGTGATGTTCACATCAGGGGGAGTAATATGTGTTGTACTCTTTTTCCTTATCTACGGTTTCCATTTTTCCCACCTGGGGTTTTGGTTTTCCTAGAAAGGTTTTAATGAGGCAACATTAAGCATATTATGAACTCATATGGTTATGGCATCCAAGGGGGAGTGTTATAAATCCATTGTGTGGATTGTCCATAACCACATGCTTCACCAAGTACAAGAGGAGGTTTACACCAGACCATCTATACCACATCCGGTCCGTCCAAGACTTAACCATGGCGACACATTGAACCGAGCCAATCCGAGTCCGCCCGTAGAGGTTCAACCAGCCGGCCATGCCTTAGTCATCTAGCTTTCTCTTATGCACAATATTATGTAATAAATGTGGTCAAAGGTGCATTCAATGCTCCAGATATTTTGTCTCTTGTAAACCCTTGTTTCTCACCACTATATAAAGGTGGTGATATGCTAATGAGAAGACACAACATTCTCACATCTCTCCCTTGCAAATGAAAATGCTCTCTCTTTCTCTCTAGTTTTATAACACGTTATCAGCACGATGACGCTCTCCAGCTGAGTTCTTCCTCTCCACCGGCGATCTCCTCCCCGGCCAGCTCCTCCGGCGCTCAGCCTTGTAACCGGCGGCCACAAAAGTCTTATTTCGGCCGCAACTTTAAACGATCCTATCTCCCTTACCGTAAGAACTCAGACGCCGAGCCACCTATCATTTTGAAGCTCTTGACGAGACGAATCCAACTCCGCAAACCGCTCGTCAATCAGATCTCAGACGCGCTCTCAACGCCCGTTCTAAGCCGACGGCCAGTTTTGAGAATTCCGGCCAGTTCTTGAGTTTTCCGGCCAGCTCTCAGCCTCTCTCGACCACCTCCATCAGCGGATCCCCTTCCCTCTCACGGTGGTCCATCCAGATACTTTGCTGTTCATAAGGTAAACAAATCAAACTCAAGAATATTCATAGATTCATAAGAACATTCATAGTTTTATATGAACACCATATATTGGATCTATATGAATCCTAAAACTTATTGAATCTATTAGATCTAAAATCTATCTCTAAGAATTAATCTAGAATGTTTAGATCTAAATTGTTGGTTGATTCAAAGTAGTTACTTTGAATCCTTAAAGCATATTGAAATTACCTAAAGATCTATATGAATCTTCTTAAAGATCTATGTTCATCCGATTCTATAAATCGGATTGTTCAAAGGATCAAAACATATAAGCGAATTCATTTGATCAAATCCGCAGCACCAGTTGTTCTTGCTGGTTGCATAAGCCGGCCATTTTTTTTCCTTAAGCCACAATCGGCTTAGATCCCATAAAACCTTTACCGGAATTGTTTCCGGCGAAGATCACCTCCGACCACCGCTTTTCCGGCCAGGTTGTTTGAATTCTTCTGTCAAACCAAAATCAAAACTGAAAATAAAGTATTTAATGAAAATATTTGACCAATTGATTATTGATTTTGTAACTGAAAAGTTTTTAAATTTTCAGATTTTTTATAAATGCATTTTAATGCATATCTTTGACTAATAAATATTTTATAAACTATAGTATGAAAACATTTTATAAACTATAGTCTTGTATTAAAATATTAAAACATTATATCATATGATAAAACAAGTTATGTTTTGACATCATTTTCATAAGTGTTTGTCAACATATACTTGGTCTACAACCATCCTTTAAATCAATTTTAGTGATGGTTGAAAAACAAATATTCTAAGCATGCAATATCCTCTTTTGAGTGATCATTGCATAACGGCCATGATCTTTCCGATCATAATGTTTCCGGCCTTAATCTCTCCCGGCCATGATCTTTCGGTCACAAAGCTTTCAGTCATAGTCTTTCGGTTAAACCAAATTCAAACCGAAATTAAAATCAGTTCATTGCAAATCATTTACCATTAATGTCTGATTTTGTAAACTGAAATTTTTCAAAAGGTTTTTATGATTTCCTAAATGCAAATTCAATTGCATATCTTTGACCATTAATATTGATCTTTGTAACTGAAACTTTAATAGTTTCTAGTCAATGCAAAATTAAATTCAAATGCATTGATGATTGGTCAAAGTTTTAAATCTTATGATTTCATAAACGATTTCAAAATGAATGCATACCTTTGACTAGGTATATTTTATAGCCTATAGTCCAAATGCATAATCTCTTTTGAAATCTATTTGACCTTATAAATGTTTGTCAAAGTATATTCTATCCTTTGAAGGATAAGGTTTTTCTTAAGATCATTTGAAACTTAAAACCCCCATAAAATCCGAGTTTTAAAGATCAAGTTTGGATCATAGGTTTCAAACCCTAATTTCGGACTTATAAAACACTATATGTGTTTGACCAGATTAATTTTTGAACATTAATCATACCAATGGTCTTGAAACCCTTAATGAAATCAGGGGGAGAACTGGGTATAAGATTTAATTAATCGTTTCAACGAATGAACAAACATATTCAATGGTCATGTGATCTAAAGACCTTTTTATGGTCCTATATATACTAAGGCCGTGTGACATTTTCCCATAGTCACACACTTATCTCATCTTTATGTGAACTAGCCATTTGGTCTATGTTCTAATTGATGATTGATATTCTTATTTGATAAGGCCTCAATACCCAATATATATAGTCAATCCAATTTTGAATGAAAACCAAGGATCACAGATTTATTAAAGTAAATAAGATCATAAGATATAAGTGGCTAAAAACCTTAATGAAATCATATGCATTAAAGGTTATATTCCTTGCATTCTGAAAGCTTGATTTGCTCATTGAAAATCCAGATGTCGAGTCTTGAACTCTCTGATTATCCTGCTCTCAACCTATAATTACCTAGAATGGGTAGAGAACACCCTAAAGGCCATGAGAAGCGAAAGCCTCGGGAAGAGCCTCTATGTGCATTTTGATGATATCCCTATGAGTGCTATGGATAGAGCTAAAATGATTATTCGTTTACACATTACTGAGGAACTCAGAGACCTATACCAGCATGTTGGGGATTCTAATAGCCTTTGGTTAGAATTAAAGCATAAGTTCAAACCAGTATTACTGCAAAAGGCTAAAGATAAATGGGAGACCATCAGGTTCCAGGATTTCGAATCCGTGGAAAATTATCATCATGCCCTGATGGAGATTGTTCATAGTCTTGAACTATGTGATGAGATGATAACAGATGAGGACGTAATGTTTAAGACCTACACCACACTCCATCCAGAGGATGTGTTGCTGTCTCATAAAGTCAAGAAATTTACCACCTATGATGATCTCTTTTGGTACCTTTTGGCCTATGAAGATCTTAAGCAGCAAATGGTCGATGAGCCTCTGAAACATGCTGATAAGCTTCTGAAAATTCGGATCAAGATAAAAGCTAAAAGAAGCTAAGCGCCAGAAGGCAGCTCATGAATTAAAAGACAAGATTATGTAATGATCTTGAATATTCTCATTTTGTTTCATGAATTTCTTTGATACTTTGCTATCATTAATAAAAGAGTTTCCTTTGAATTCATGATTATATCTATAAGCTTTATACATATTTAGCCATTCCTTGAAAGATAGGAAAATATGCTTGACCAAAGGCGTTGCCTAAATGGCATTATATTCATCCATATAAGGTCCATTGAGTCTTGAGGACTTGTATATGAATTAAGATATGAAATGGTTTCCAACAATGGACAAAAGGGAATAAGAGTACCTAATGATCAAAGAAATAAGAAGTTCCTTCATTTTCTTATAGAAAATCGCCTAAGAGATTATCTAATAATGGTCAAGATTACATTCTCTATTAATCTAGAGGTCAATATGATATTAGGCAAATGACCAGGACAATCATGTTTGATTGGTCCACGAAATTTTTCACTTAAAATGGCATTATAATACTTAGCCATCCGAGATTATGATGCAAAAGTTTGATAGGGCACAAAGTTAAATCCCATAAGATCTCACGTTTGTGCAAAAATGTATCTATGCACAAGGGAATTTATGGTCCCAAGCACCACGAATTGGAGTATGTCATGAGGGGGAGTGAGGACAAATCCCATGATACATGATCATACTAAATTCCGTGAAACATGGTCACAATTATATTATAAATTTGTTGAATTTGACATAAGAGACCATTACCTATAAGGTTCAAATCCATGTGAGTCCATCTGCTTGGGGACATCATGAGTTATTAGATTGCATCAAGCCATATAAGTGAGCATAGATATTCCCACCTCAGACTAATGCAGGTCATGAGTCCAGACATAATTCATCTTAAATTTACTTCCAGACATTACATGTAGTGATAATGTGTAGTAGTAGTATCCACCACTTTGGATTACATAGACCGTTCCCGGTCAATCTCACGATTTATCTATCTTTCAAGATTCATCTATTCACTGGGCATCATATGGCGTTTAATATATATGGCCAATAAAACACGCCTATTATATCACTATAGAAACCCCACATTTCCATTTCATTATCCATTATGGTGAGTACTCATATGTGGGTTCATGATCCTCGATTCATATTCATTTCATGTGCTACATACTTGCGCTTTTACTTTGAATGTATGTGTCGACACACTTATGTATATATGGTTCCTCTTATTTTCCAGACATGGTATACATCAATATGAGATTTCATTATCTAGGACCTTTGTAACCTTATAACTTGGCGTCCCAAGCTATATGGTATGGTACCTAGCGGTTCAGCTGGCCAGCCTTATATCTCAATGTCTGGAATGGTTTCCATTAGTAAAACTCGGATCTTATATCATGCACCTTTCAATTCTTTCCGAGATCCCTTATGATTCTATGGGATTTTGTTTGGAACTCAATTTGGTCTTTCATTAGACTCATGTAGCAAACTTATTTGTGTCTTTAAGACATCAAAATCGTGTGGTGCTTAAGCTGGGATGACATAGTCCGTTCCCAGTGCTTAAAAATCCAGATGTCGAGTCTTGAACCCTCTGATTATCCTGCTCTCAACCTCTCTGGAGATAATTACCTAGAATGGGTAGAGCAAACCCTAAAGTCCATGAGAAGCGAAAGCCTCGGGAAGAGCCTCTATGTGCATTTTGATGATATCCCTATGAGTGCTATGGATAGAGCTAAAATGATTATTCGTTTACACATTGCTGAGGAACTCAGAGACCTATACCAGCATGTTGGGGATTCTAATAGCCTTTGGTTAGAATTAAAGCATAAGTTCAAACCAGTATTACTGCAAAAGGCTAAAGATAAATGGGAGACCATCAGGTTCCAGGATTTTGAATCCGTGGAAAATTATCATCATGCCCTGATGGAGATTGTTCATGGTCTTGAACTATGTGATGAGATAATAAATGAGGACTTGTTATAAAACTAGAGAGAAAGAGAGAGCATTTTCATTTGCAAGGGAGAGATGTGAGAATGTTGTGTATTTCTCATTAAGCTTACACCACATTATATAGTGGTTCATACAAGGAGGAAATATCTACACATTAATTACATGGTTTGACCACACATTGAATACAAAGATCTGCTACATAATGTCTTGGTCAATGTCTTGATGGCAAGGCTGAATGGTCTTGGTCAAAGGCATTGATGGCTCGGTTCAATGGGTCGCCATGGTTAAGTCTCGGTTGGACCGGATGTGGTGTAGATGGTCTGATGTGAACCTCCTCTCGTACTTTGGTGAAGCATGTGGTTATGGACAATCCACACAATGGAATTATAACACTCCCCCTTGGATGCCATAACCATATGAGTTCGTAATATGCCTAATGCTGCCTCATTAAAACCTTTTTTGGAAAACCAAAACCCAAGGTGGGAAAAATGGAAACCATAGATAAGGAAAAAGAGTACAACACATATTACTCCCCCTGATGTGAACATCACTTGCTGGATAGATGTTCTGTGGTTCGGACATAACATGTCTCGATGAGTGTTGATGGTACTTAGAAAGATATACCACCTTTGGTATTAACCACTTTAGTACTTTAGATAAAATGTACTATTTTTATACTCATGTCTTTGATTATGGTCTTCAACCAAATCATTCTTATATGCCTTTATCATAATATATAGTAGGCTAATATGGATCATCATTGTCTAGGCTACTTAGCCCTTATGGCCATGCCTTATCTTATGAGTATAGTATTCTTTGTCATAGGCAACTTTACACATAGATCATATTGGTTAGACTTTTAGTCTTAATATATCAACAACTCGTGCACATGGACGGTTGGATTGATCTAGTCTATACATGGCTGTGACTTTGACCTTATGGGTCATAAAATGATGTCCAATTACATTCATGATTTACAGCTTAATCATGGACCAAAATCTTTATAAATATGGTCGGAACGGTTGGGTCGGACATGGACGCATAATGCGGTTCTACACCTCTTGTTCAAACATGAACTTTGATTGTAAAGCTTATAGCTTATACATCTTTTATATGCTGAGAGGATTTGGGACTGGACCTTAAGAAAGGTTGCCTACGTACCTCTTTCGAGGATCAAGTCGGACGTAGTTCAATTTCAATCATAATCATTACCAAAACTTGGTTAACTTATGGTGATGGTCTTATAACCTTTTTCTAAGGTTTAATGAATAACCATTTAACCTATCTTAGGCTGGTTAGTATAAACACAAAGATTTAGAGTTTTCCTCTATGGACTGATTTGAATTTGCATAGAATTCAGTCCATGAACAGCTTTAGACAAATGCTGTTTATGAGAACTTCTTTCTCATCTTTTGGTTCTGAGCTCAAATACACTTGGTAATATCAATTTGATGAACCAATAATTTTATCATCATCCAGTGAGACATACTACATCTTTGAATTTCTTCCAGACATCATATGTGTGAGAATAGACAGATTAGGGTGTGTGAGTGGTGTTTATAACAGAGTGTGGTCGAAATTAAAGAGAAAAGAATGAAGAGAGTATGTGAGAATCAAAGAGACTGCAATGGAGAATTAGAGAGATTTAGGAGGAGTATAAGAGATTGCTGTGAGAGATTTCGTGTAACCAGAGAATATAGAGAATAATGAGACCAGAGNGATATAGACAAGGGGAGGCACGACCAGATGAGGAGAAAGGGACAGCTGAGAGAGGTTGGCACAGCTTGCTTGAGTGAAAGTGACAGGCCACTTGCTTCTCCAAAGCAACCCATGTGACTTTTTCTTGTCTAATTCAAACCAGCCTCTTTTATTTAAATTCAAACATGTTTCCTTGCCTTCTCAGACCTTCCCAACGTCCTTATTAAGTCTCCACAAGTCCATTCTTGCCTTGCAAGGTAAGTTAGGTCAAGATGTTAGCTTGTGGAGCAAGACTGCACAACTAAGCCCAAATCATTTCTCTTGATGTACTTGTCTTTGATAATGGACTAATTCCTTTCCTCTGGTTATTCTCTCTTCATTTCAACAATATGTAGTGATAATGTGTAGTAGTAGTATCCACCACTTTGGATATCATAGACCTTTTCCGGTCAATCTCACGATTTATCTATCTTTCAAGATTCATCTATTCACTGGGCATCATATGGCATTTACATATATGGCCAATACAAACACGCCTTTTATATCACTATAGAAACCCCACATTTCCTTTTATTATTCATTATGGTGAGTACTCATATGTGGGTTCATGATCCTCGATTCATATCTACTTCATGTGCTACACTTTGCGCATTAACTTTGAATGTATGTGTCAACACACTTATCTATATTGTTCCTCTTAGTTCCAGACATGGTATACATCAATTTGAGATTTCATTATCTAGGACCTTTGTAACCTTATAACTTGGTGTCCCAAGCTATATGGTAGGGTACCTAGCGGTTCAGCTGGCCAGCCTTATATCTCAATGTCTGGAATGGTTTCCATTAGTAAAACTCGGATTTATCTCATGCACCATTCAAATCTTTCCGAGATCCCTTATGATTCTATGGGATTTTATTTGGAACTCAATTTGGTCTTTCATTAGACTCATGTAGCAAACTTATTTGTGTCTTTAAGACATCAAAATCGTGTGGTGCTTAAGCTGGGATGACATAGTCATTCTTTCTCGGGTCAAATGTGTCTGGCATATTATTTTGCTTATCATAGCATATGGACGTCTTATAAATCAATATCTAGTCCGAGGATCTTTGCCAAGACATTGATGGTTGATACCATTCTTAACCAGCTTATTACTTTTCTCCTTTTCTAATGTTGGATATTGGGATTCATAAATCTTATGTAATCCTTGTTCCTTAGCCCATAATCATATCACCCAATTTGGCTTAAGGTTTCTTTAAACTTATGGAGAAATTATATATTATATCCAACATGTATTCCCAATCCTCCTTTTGACTTTCTAATGATCACATGATCTTAGATGGCACATATTTGTGGTGGATTTATTCATAATATCATAAGATGAATTATGTCTGGACTCATGACCCGAATTAGTCTGAGGTGGGAATATCTATGCTCACTCATATGGCTTGATGCAATCTAATAACTCATGATGTCCCGAAGCAGATGGACTCACATGGATTTGAACCTTATAGGTAATGGTCTCTTATATCAAATTCAACCAATATATAATATAATTGTGACCATGTTTCACGGAATTTGTATGATCATGTATCATGGGATTTGTCCTCACTCCCCCTCATGACATACTTCAATTCGTGGTGCTTGGGACTATAAATTCCCTTGTGCATAGATACATATTGAACAAATGTGAGATCTTATGGGATTTAACTTTGTGCCTTCAC
Organism: Eruca vesicaria subsp. sativa; assembly: GCA_932364175.1. Lineage (NCBI taxonomy): Eukaryota > Viridiplantae > Streptophyta > Magnoliopsida > Brassicales > Brassicaceae > Eruca > Eruca vesicaria. Next base: position 57,879 of record CAKOAT010171710.1, read on the forward strand.
AAATCTTTGCATCATAATCTGAATGGCTAAGTATGATAATGCCATTTTAAGTGAGAAATTTCATGGACCAATCAAACATGATTGCCCTGGCCATTTGCCAAATATCATATTGATCTCTAGATCAAACAGAGAATGTAGTATTGACCATTGTTAGATAATCTTTTAGGCGATTTTTCTATAAGAAAATGAAGGAACTTCTTATTCCTTTGATCATTAGGTACTCTTATTCCCTTTTGTCCATTGTTGAAACTGTTGGGGTCAAAATCGGTACGACAGAATCAATAGCCAAAATTCCCCGCAAACGCGTAAACGCAGCAGTTTTATGAATCTCGAGAGATTGTTTTATAAGAACTCGAAGATCGTTTTATAAGACTCGAGTGATCGTTTTATAAAACTCGAGAGATCGTTTTATAAAACTCGAGAGATCGTTTTATAAAACTCGAGAGATC
>CAKOAT010171821.1:14465-74223 GCA_932364175.1 Eruca vesicaria subsp. sativa
TAAGTTGGAAGGTGTGGGGCAATTTACCAAAACCAAATTTTTAAGTGTATATTTGTTATTATAGATATGATTTTTCATAAAATATAATAATGATAAGATTATTACAGAGTTAATGTAACATAACTTTTTAGTAATAGTCCATTTTTAAAAAAATCACACATGAAGTCAAGTCATGACTTCTGTTTTAATATATAAGATATTTCTTAATTCTTTCAAACATGGCCTTGATGTTGAAAATGCGTATTAGCTAGGGATCGTCATCTTCCACAAATCGCAAAAAATGGGGTTTAATCCCCTAGTCACCAAGCAAAGTTTTCATTGTCATAGACGTCGATGCTTTTAGATTTCTACGAGTTATGTAAAATACTTTGTTTTTAACTAGACAAGCTATATACCAACACAATAGTAAGTATATATAAATGTCATAGTGGCATACATTTGTATGCATATAAATTTGTATAAAAACTCAAATTATCCATTTCTTAAGAAAATGCTTAGTTAATGTTGTAGGTTCAAATTTAATTGCTTAGTAAATGCTAGAGGCGAAAAATGTTTTATATATACTTATAAAGTCGTCTCACTTTCAATATCACTGTCTAAATAAGCAATTTCAATTTATTAAATAGCTATCCTTAGCTTTCGTCAAGATTTTGTTAGATTTCTCATGGACCTTGATTTGTTGATAAGACCTAAGTTTATCTTTCTTCGCATGTAATATTATTTATTATACTCACGTGGATATTGTGTGAATTAAATTAATTTGTTTATCTTCTTTTTATTGGTTATCTTTCATCTTATTTTCGGATTTTTGTTTGCAACAACTATTTGATCACTGAATTTTGAACACAAGTAATCTGAAAAAAGTATTCCGAACATTCAATCACTCAATTTTAGTTTGTTTTTAAATAATAAAACTAGGTGATTTTCCGTGCTCATGCACGGGCATAAATATTTATAAAATAAATATTCTTTTAGTTATATATAATTTTAGATATATTATATTTGGTCACTTTTATCATTTGTATATATATTGGATTCTATCTATTTCTCTAAATTCAACTATAATCTTTTTTGTTCTAATTTTTGATTAATTGTTTTATTTACATTTATGTTGGTTGTTATCTTAGAAATATAAGTATATCTTAGTAATATTATGTATTTTAAGATTTTTTTGTGCTTAGAACGAAAAAATTTAAAACTAAAGTGTCTCATTCTAAATTACATACATAAGTAATTATAAATTTTTGGAAGCTTATGAACACATATCAATATTTACGATAATTAAAATATTTTATAAAGTTTAAATAATTCATGTCTTAGATTGATTGGATGGTAAACTGCAATTTATTTTAAATAATTTTTAAAATAAGGAATTCTGATTTGCTTAAGTATTTTGATTATGGTTATATTAAATTACACAAACATGAAAACATAAAATTAAACATCAAAAGATTTATTAAGAAAACAAATAATTTTAACTATTAAAATATAACATATCTACCTCGTTAAATTATAATGTTATGATATTTTAAAAGAATTGTAGTTATTTGATCAAAAGATGTTTATTATTAAATTTATTTTTAGTTTTGTTTTTAACATCTCTTAAAATATGCAGTAAAAATGTGATTGTTTTGAGAAATTATATTATATAGGTAAAATATAATTTATATTTTTTTTTATAATTGTAAGATATTATAATCAAATAAATATACTAAAAAAATATTTGCACAATACTAATTATAATTTTTTATGTCAATTATACATATATCAGTTTATGTTAATTAATTATTTTATGTAATAATCTAATAAATATATAGATATATAAAAAATAATTACTTTGGAAATATATATTTTCTTGTTTAAATTATTTTTTAAAGAAAAAATATTTCTTTTTCTAATATCAAGATTATTTGTATGAACATTTTTTATGAAAACACATTATATACAAATATTTTTTTCATCTAAGAAGATATAGATATAAAGTATTTTATTACTTAAAAAGTATAATTTATGTTATTTAAAAATATATTTAAGTTAAATATATCTATTTTGTAAACTTTCCATTTTTATCAAACTATATTTTATATATACTTATTTTTTCGTTTTTAAATAGTTTTGTAAATTTTACAAATATTTCTTTTTTATTTTATATTCTTATTTGGAAGATTTTAAAAAAGAAATAATAATATTCAAATATAATTTTAATTCATTAGGGATATCATAATAATCAACCAGCGTGAGAGTTAATATGAGCGCAACACCTAATAAACTGACTTTTCAAATAATATTATAAAGATTTAAATTCTGATTAAGGATAGTCCACAAACGAAACGCTGCAATTAATACACTAAAATAAAAAGAGATTAATCATTGTTCACATTATTTAACGGGCCTATTTGAGGAGGCCCAACAATACAGTTAGTTCCTATGTGCATATTATATGTAACGAAGCTGAAGAAGCATGTCATCATCTTTTCTTGCAGTTACACCAGGAGAGTATAGAAGGGACTTGTGGGGCGACTGATGCAGGAGTCTTTCACCACAGATTGGAGTGAAATCACTGTAATTATCTCAAACCCTAGACTGACTCCCATAAAGAATTTTCTACTCCATTATACGTTCCAAGCAGCAGTGACTCTATATGGTGGGAAAGGAATTCACGTCGTCATGTAGCAACCACGAGACATCAATTATCTGACTAACTTCGTGTACAAAACAGTTAGACTTAGGTTACTCTCACTTCAGCGGATGGGTCACTTTGAAGAGAGCCTCATTACTTGGTTTGAAACACGGGAAGATGCAGCTTAGTAATAATATCTTTGTTTCTTTAGCTCAAATTATTTGATTCTGTAATAACTTTGAAAAACAGATGATGTAAAAATGTTTTGTCTGAATAAATTGAACACACTAAAAAATGTATTTGCTCAGCTCCTGGCAGACACAAGTCACACAACGTTGATACTTGATAATAGGGTGGCGAAAAGAAAAAAAAAAAAAAAAAAAAAATGGTAAACCATTTCCCCGGAGAGAGAATGTGAAAGCCCCGGTGGCCACGTGTTGTGGAAATCTGGTGTGGTGCGGATTCGAACTCGGGTCCCTTTAGGGATCCACGGAACGCCTTGACCACCCGACCACAGACACGTGGTTGGTGGCGAAAAGAACATAGACTAAATAAATAAATCAGCTGAAATAAAGCTAAAACCGTATTAATATAGATTTATGGGATTATCGACAATATTGATTAAGTTTATAGACCATGTGGATGTGATGTGGTAGGGCAAACGTTTCTAATTATCAGTCTAAACTTTTGCTAACTAGTGCTTTGATTAATAATTTAATATAGTGTCTTCTTATGTATTTATCATGGTATCAGATATGTATATTAATTACCAGTCAAGTAGGCTTCTAACTGGTCAAAAATGTTGTATAATATAAAGTATTGACGAAAAAGTATTTCGAGTGTGCACACACTTAGGAATGCATCCCATAATGAATCCATGATATTGTCATAAACATTAACCTTATATTATTATTCCCCACTAATGACATTTATACAAATACAATATACAACTGAACTGTAACCAGCTCTAGCCTCTATATATGTGTATATGGTGTCATAAACATTAACTTTATATTATAATACTATCTACAACTGAATTTTAACTAGCTCTAGCCTCTCTCTATATGTGTATATGGTCCCAGTGATTGAAGAGTGGTGAATATATTAGTTAATAAATTTTCAAGACCCAGTCTCTGACGAATTGTTGGATGATAGAAATGCGTTGGGGTTCATGGATTCCGACGACTTTCCTCGGCATTTTTTGGTCTGCATGGAAAGTTGGAAACCCTGTTTAGTAGAGCTAGACGTCTTGTTACGAATAAAAATGATGTGATCAAATAAAAATGATGTAGCTAGCATAGCTATAATTAAAAAAAAACTCACGTGATATATATATATATATATATATTAATCGCCTGATGAGTCTTGAAAAAATATAACAAAGATGATGGGAAAAGTTGATCAAAAAAAGAAGATGATGTTATCATGAAATTTCTTGATTCTGTAATTATCTTTGACGATATGACAGTATAATTAATGTATGTGTTTCAAAAAAAAAAAATAATTAATGTTGTACGAAGATGGAGGCATGCATAATGGGGGATTATAAGAATGACTGGAAAATAAAATATAATTCGGAAGTCCCTTTGACAATATTATTTTTAAATTTAAATGTGTAGCAAAACTTCTGTTGAGATGGACATGTGTAAACCGACAATTCCCTGTGGAAGGATAAAAAGTGATAATGCGAACAAAGCATCATAAATATTTGGCTTTTCATGTTTTTCCCTTTGTTCATATGATCCAAAACCAAAAAGGTTTTGTGCCATGCATGTTTTGTTAATGACTACTTTAAATAATTTTGTTAATAAAAACCTTTTTTTAGTGTAGTAACAAAAAAAATTCAAACCCTAATGTAAATGTTCGTATATACACAAACCAAATTAAAGAAAAGTTTGTTGTAACGTAACTTGTAGATGTCATAAAATTCAATCTCATCATCTATTGCCAGTCACCCCCATTGTAGTTAATCTAATTAATATATAAACAGCATGATTTATAGTAAGACGAGAGAATCTAGTTGTTAGGTTAGGAATTGAAGAGATTAGTCTGCATGCAATATTAATTAATAAGACCGATGCGATGATTATATATGCTTATTTTTGTGTACATAATCCACAGTTGTTATATTATATTCATTATTTCTTGAAACGTTTCTCATCAATCGGTAATTTTTTATCTTAAACGAGAAATTAAACATGTAAGAAATTGTATCATCAACATATATAAAAACCGAGATACAAATAATTAGTATGACAGAATAACAACAATTCAATGGTCTATACATAACCCCTTTATTTATTTTGCAACTTTAGCATTAGTAACGAACGACTATTTTTAAGAATATAATAGTATTTTTTATTTTCTAAATGATTATAAAGTAGATATTCTGGTGTATTTCTAGCTAGTTATAACATGAAATTACGAATGGTTTTAGTCAATGATAAAATAACCTTTTTCCGTCAAATGAACAAAGTCAAATTCGACTATGAATTTCCTGTAAAATTATATGCCTTCGAGAATAATACAGTATAATATAAGAAAGTGGGGAATTATATAACCATAGATTTCTGAAGTTTCTCAAGGTACCATGCTACGAGCATTTCTTATTACAATCTAAGTTTAAAAAATACAATATATGATAATTCCATTCATTACACAAAACTATCATTAATCGATTATACTTTAAAAGCAATGATTATATAAAACTTATAGTAAGAAATGCTATAAAAAATACGGAGCATGATTGGGTTTTAATCATTGCTCTATGCATGCTTTGTTCTTAGTCCCTCACGCCCTACATCATTATTTTCATGTTACATTTCTTGGTAAAAGCATATATATATTATAGTGATGGCAAAAGAAAGAAAATACAATATATTCTGAGAGCAATAAATTCCATTTTCATATAATAGTAGAAAATGAGAAAATGAGTGAAAATCTTTCAACTTTTTTTCCCCTATAAATGCTTCCATTTCAGCTAGTTCGATTTAATATGTACATATATATATATATATGTATATATAAGTAGATCATATAAGAAAAAGTGAGTTAGTGCAAGCCACTGGAATTGTCTTTTCAAACATCAACAAATTATATAAAGCAAATGAATGCAAATTACCCGAGTTTTAGGGTGATTATTTTCTGAGAGGGTTACGTAAAAAGACACATTATGTGTTTCCTTCTCACTTGAAGACACATTATGTATTTGGAACACTTTTTGTGTACAGCTGTCTTTTTTTAGACGAAAGTAACCCTATCTTATTTTAAGGAAGCAACTAGAATTGATTTTAGTCTGGATAATTTAGTTTGCGTTGACATTAAATACTTAATTTATTAAGATTCGATATTGGTGTGTGGGTTTGTGTGAATCAATATGGACTCTTAGATTTGTTTAAAGGAAAAGACATCTACCGGCTTAGAGAATAGATTAACGATGAGAATTAATTATGATTTTCTTGAGAAATAAATTGTGATAGAATGGTTGGAAAGATCGTTTTAAAATCTCCTCCATAATTTTACAGTTTTTGTTGAGATTCCTGTGGAAGGTGTAGGTTGGAAGGCTTGAAGGTTAGTGAGGATAATAGTGGTCAAAGTTCTGTAGTTAGCGTCTACAGAGACTCTGTTGTTTTTAAAACTCTGTTTTCTCCTCTCTTTTTTTTTGTAACACGAAACTCTTTCTCTTATTTTTGTTGTGGTTACGTTTTTATACAGATGGAGGGATGGGCTGTGGACAAGGGATGTAGATATTTGGGAGGTGTTAGTGTCTATAGAGATAGCGTCATAATAAGGTAAGATGGCGGTGGATGCCTAATTTGGTGAATACTCATGGTTGTGGAAGAGGGTACATTGGTCGGGAGTGATATGTTGTGGACAGATGAGTCATGGATGGGAGTACACTGGTCAGAAGCTGTAGACAGGGAATGTAGATATTTGGGAGGTGTTAGTGTCCATAGAGGTAGCTCATTATTCTGAATTAAGAAGTTGAGTGTCCAAAACTTAGTAAGGAGGAATCATATTAGTGCTAAAACTAATCCGTAAGAAGATTAAAACAGAATGTGTACAGAAGACGCGTGGACAAAATTTGTGTGGATGAGATCTTGTGGACGAGGTCTTGTGGCCGAGATCTTGTGGACAGAAAAGATCACAATAACACTAGAGAAAGGTATTGTGACATATACCTTATTCTGAATATACATTATTTGTATCCACCACCATCACATCCATGACCACCACTGCCTCCACACCATCGCGTCCACCATCTTCTCCACCTCCATCACCACCTTCGTATCTACCATCGTCTCCGCTATGATATCCACAGTCACTTCGACCATGGTGTCCACCTCCACTGCTTCATGGTACTAAGCATCGTTCATACTCCATAGTTCCCACCGCTTCCACGACGGTATCCACCTCCACCATTGTCTTTACCGCCGTTACTCCCACGTGATTAAGCTACGGTGTCTCTCCTCTTCCATGGATTAATCCACGGTCTCTGCCGCCATTGCTTTCACAGCCTCTCTCCGCTTACATGAGTCGAGCAAATCAATTATATCATGAGCCGAGCTTGATCTTGATATCTATGGAGTTTGGGTCAAAACGAAGAAGATGATTGATTGTTGTTCTTCAATTTTTTCGTCAATTGTGTTTTTTTGTTTAATTTCAATCGATTGAAAAAAAGAAAAAAAAAGAAGAATAGAGAAGAAGTAAGGGGAGAGACAAAGATAGTTGAAGGGTAATTTCGCCAGTGATAATATAAAAAGTGTCCACCAAACATAAAGTGTCTTTTAAAGTAAATGAAAACTCATAAAGTGTCTGTAGGAGTAATTTTCTCTTATTTTCTTGATATGATTTGAATAGTTTTTTTTATGATGCTAATTAAGTTTGAATAAAAGAAATTAAAAGTAGGATATCAAAGGTGTATAAAAAAACGAAGTACAATATCAAGCTTAGAAAAATTAAAATGTGGAAAATGATTGGGAGTGTCAAGTGGGAGTGGGACTACACTGGGAGTGACGCACGCGCACCATTCGCTTCCTTCCAAACGCGCACCGATTGGATATTAGAGCACCCCAGTGAACCGACGGGGGAGGTTCATAAGAAAAAAATAATATTTTTTTTTCTTTTTTTTTCGTTTGTTTTTTTTTAAAAAAAAAAAATAAAAAATAAAGGACCAATCGCGGGCCGCCACATGGTATGGGGCTCGCGTGAACAGTGTTGATCCGGGTTCATCCCTATAACCCCCATCAACTCAGATTCATAACTTTTATTATATTTTACTTTTTTTTTTTGTCTTGGATTTTGTGTAAACCCTCCCATTGAACCTCCAATGGGGGTGCTCTTACATTAACCGTCCACCACTGCCTCCTATTTTTCTCTTTTGCTGTCATGTCTGTATAAGGATTTATATTCTCTCACGCTTTACTTAATAGTAAAAGTTTATAGTTCGTCGAGAAAAATAACTGGTAAGAAAAGCAAATTTCTGAAAACTTGTTCAAAACCCATCATTATTATTTAAAATTTATAAGATGATAAAGAACCAGAAGAGTTTGGAGCTTAATTTTGAGTGAAATTTTTGGTTTAAAAACCACAATTCCTTTGTACCGAAAGAAAAAAACACACAAGCGCTTTGATGAACAAACATCATGAAGAATTTCTTCATTAAATTAAAAATGTTAAATGCATACCAAATTCTATCCTTTCCAATTATTTAAACCGTGATGATCTTGTGGTTGGGTTTGAAGGCACAAATGGCCACGAGATTAAATCAATATACAAATAATCACAATCTTTTCGCTTTATTTTTTTTGAAAGAATACCAAATTCATTCCGATAAAGAAATCTTTCGCTTTAATAGAAAATATGCACAAGACTAAAGAAACATATAAAGCATGTACTATAACAATAACTAGAGTTTTACCCGCACATCCGTGCGGGTATATTTTTATTTTATAAATATATAACTAATTTTTTTTAATATATGATTTATATTTTAGTTTTAATTATAATCATATCTAATAACGAAATAAAGAAATATTTATTTTATAAAAAATATATTTAAAATTTTTGGTAAGATCTTGTTAGATTTTTTCAACAGAATTTGTTATATTTAAATTTATTTATTATTAATGTTCTTATTAGTTATTAAGATATTGTGAAAATCGTATATATTTGACTGGTTAATGTAACAATAAAATATGTCAATTAAGTAATTAATAACATGGTCCAACATGACTTCTAAATAGTAGATAAATTTGGTACTTCTCTTTTAATAGAGAATATATTTGTAAGAATATTAAAACAAAAACAAAGAAAAGTCACCATTCTCCATAAGCATACCACCACCACCACCTAACTATACATATATGCCATCAAACTTGCTCTCCTTCTTCACACCAAAAACAAAACTCAATACTCTTCTCTTCTTTATACCCCCTCTAGACTCTCACACACAAAAGAAAAGAGAAAAAAAAACAAATAACCATGAAAACGATGGTTGATTTAGGAAAGCAAAGAGATAATCACTACCATCACCACATGCAAATCATAACCACTCCGACCACCGTGGACTGCGCTCGTGAATTACGTCACCGACGAACTCTCCGTTCACTCATCCAATGCATGCTCCCATACTGTTGCACTTACCAACAACCTTCGTACCAAAACGACACAGTTTCGGTCTCTTCCTCCTCATCTTCCTCCTCAGGCCACTCTTCCTCCTCCTCCTCCTCCTCTTCTTCTTCCCATAGTAACAGCATCGTAAGTGGAACATTCTTCGGACACCGTCGTGGTAGAGTCAGTTTCTGTCTTCAAGACACCACCGTGGGATCTCCTCCTCTTCTCCTCCTCGAACTAGCTGTTCCCACGGCCAGTTTAGCTAAAGAGATGGACCAAGCAGGTGTTCTACGCATAGCTCTCGAGTGTGACCGTCGTCGAAGCAGCAGCAACAGCAACAACAGTTGTTCATCGTCGATCTTTGATGTTCCAGTGTGGTCGATGTATTGCAACGGAAGGAAAATGGGGTCTGCCGTGAGGAGAAAGGTGACGGAAAACGACGCTGTTTTCTTGAGGATGATGCAGTCTGTTTCGGTTGGAGCTGGAGTTGTGCCGGTGGATAAAGAGGAGCAGACTCTGTACTTGAGAGCGAGGTTCGAGCGAGTCACGGGGTCGAGTGATTCGGAATCGTTTCATATGATGAATCCTGGTGGTGGTTATGGACAGGAGCTTAGTATATTTCTTTTGAGATCGTGAAAATATTCATGAGTATGGTGTAGTTACAATATTAATACAAGATTATTGTTATTTTCGTGTTTCTTTTGTTTTTTAGTTCGTGTACATTGTAAAGTAAACTACCAAAAGAGTAATATGTACATTAATAGTACATTTTTTTTTCATCAAAATATTTACATTAATGAGTACTAGTCTAAAGATCATCTAAACTGCAAATAAGGTAATGATTTTAGAGTGAGGCTAGGCGTTTATTGAATCTATTAATTTGTACCAATTTTGTTAATTAAGCAAATTACAAATTTGACTGTAGCAAAGACTACAACAGTACTATCTTTTTTAACCAATATGGTTGAATTACTGGCGTTGAACAGGCTACATTTAACATCACGAATATGTAATTCGTTGAAATTAACCCCAAGGGACCACCACTTAGGCATGTCAATTGCACGTACTGTGCGTCATGAACGTCATGCTAAAGCAATGTACGATTGGGACCAAACAGAGAACCACATGATCGAGTATCTTTGTTTTAGCTTCGGTGCAGTGCCACTGCCACTGTCAGACCTCGTTTCTCTTTTGCTTTAGTTTTCTTGTCTCTTTGATCGCACCGAGCTTCATTTCGACGTCACTCATTCCCTTTTTATTATGTTAAAAAGAACAAAACTCATTACTTTTTGTCATTTGAATCTCTGGTTGGATACAAATACAATAGTATAAGATTTGGCTTATTACTATACTATTTACGCACGCTCTACCTAGTCTAATTTATAATATTACATTGTATTGTTCAGAGAATGTAGACAATGACTTTATAAGTTATACGATCATGGAATTATTCTCTCATAGAAAACCGACTAAAAGAATGTTATTTCACATGATACTTCAAAAAAAGAAAAAACATAAAGAGTTATGTTGATCGATATCTTGAGATACATTCATTGTACACAAATATTGGTTAAATAATTCCATATATTATAACTATACTATTGATATCAAGAAAAACAGACAAATAATCTAAAATACTTGTATGGGAAGCCGACGTCCCAGAAAATGACAATGAGACATGCAAAATCGTGATATCCAGCAAGGTATGTTCGACTCTAATAGGCTTATTCTCTCATTGATATGTTCTTTTGTCCCCTCTTTTGTGTGAGTTAGTACTGTTTGTCTGATTTTTCTTGTTCTCCATTATAGATTCTCAAAATCATGTATGATTAAATAATGACAAAAGAAGAGAATGAATAAGGATAGTGAGTGATAAGGTATGAAAAATGGGAGATGCACACGAGGGTACAATATAAACCTAACATATAAACATAGTTGGCTCCACAACACATCTCCTTTCGTCTATTTTCACGTGTACTCTCGTCCCCAATTGATACCTTTCCTCATTATTAAATTAAATTGTTATGATATATATTTAATTATATATATATGTATGCATACGTGTGTTAAAACTTTTATGATTTGTAATAGGGCAATTGATATCATCCGGATCTAACCCGGTAGAATGCAATACTACATTCACGGGCTTTCTTCGTGTTTCCTCATTTAATGTGTGACTTCTTTGAACTGATTCAAAATGGATCTTAATAGTACCGTTATTTACAAATCAATGTATATCTCACTGCACTCGTTTGTCTCATCTAATTTTAAAGCTTCTGTGTAGGAAATGTTGAGTCTCAGGGAATATATATGGCTACGTGAACACCGTTATAAAAGCTCCAACCGCACAGAGAGTTGTAGTCACTCTCAATGGATCTAGAAATGTCCTTTTTTTTTTTTGTAACACATATTCATTCATTAAGAGAAAGTTAGTTAGGAGCATTAACAGCATCCTCAACTACCACTGATTCAAATACAACAGACAAAGCTTCTTTAGCCAAGGCATCAGCCTCCTTGTTCTTATCTCTAGGAATCCATCTAAAAGAGATAAAATCAAACTCAACAGCAAAAGATAAAATATCAGAAGTCACACTATGCAACTCTGCAATTTGCAAGCTTGAATTTAAGCATTTCACTAGCTGGGCAGAGTCCGACTCCAGACACACAGACCTCAGCTCCAATCTCTGGCAGGTGAGGATAGCTTCCCTCACCGCAATCGCTTCAGCCATCAAGGGGGATCCCACGAACTCCATGTGCTTTTGGAAAGACCTGGAAAGCGGAGGATTTATGAGAGCCCAGCCTAAACCTGCAGCGCTCCTTTCCGCCGACCACGCAGCATCTGTTCTGAGCGTCACGGTTCCATCTGGCGCATTAACCTCATGTCTCCCCCTAATTATTACTTTCACAGGTTCTGGTGTGGACACAGAGCACCATTCACGAGCTAGCTTGATTGCAGCTGAGAGGGTGTCTTCAGCCGACGCAGAGCATCCTTCAAAAACAAATTTATTTCTTGCTTTCCATAAAGCCCACAGGACCCAAGGGAACAAAGATCCAGATGAGATTCCCGAAGGAGGTAAGCATTTCAATTCACATAGAGTGGCCCAATCCGAAGTTAAATCTATGATTCCTCTGAAGTCAAAATCAGTATCAAAGGGGGCAAGAAGCCAGACCTTTTGTGCGTACTGACAATGAAACAGGAGATGAAGTATAGATTCACTACTCCCACACCGCTTACATTTGGGATCCGCGTCAATGTGTCTCTCCACAAGTCTTTCTCCCACTGGTAGCGCTCTCTTAAGGGTCCTCCAAGCAAAATGCTTCACTTTGGGAGCACACTCAATATTCCATACATTCTTGTTCCAATTAAAACTAGCCTCCACAAGAGCTTCCCCTTCAAACTCTCCCAGCGCTGTGAAGTACCCCGATTTTGTTGAATAATCCCCTGACTTTGTTCCCAGCCATATGATCTTGTCTGGAATCCCAGTAACGCTCGGTTTCAAGCACAGAATTTTCTCCTCGTATTCTGGGAGGAGCGCTTGGATTAGCTCTCTGTTCCACTGCCCTGAATTACCCAACATCAGGTCTGAAACCGTAAACTCTGCAACGGGTTCAGTAGGGGGGCCCATAGGACATTCCTGTCTGATGGTACTTAACCAAGGGTTGCGCCAGACGTTAATTGAGCAGCCATTGCCTATAGCCCAGCCAATGTTCTTGAGGAGGAGGTCCCTACCAATCAGCACTCCTCTCCAGCCATGTGACATTACTGAGGTCTCCTTCACCGATAGGAAGTCTCCGTCTGCGTAGTACTTGCCCTTCAGGATCTTCCCAAGGAGGCAGTCTGGGTTGTTAATTAGTCTCCAGCCAATCTTTGCCAGCAGAGCATCGTTAAATTTCTCAAAATCTCGCATGCCTAGTCCCCCAACCGACTTAGGTTTTGCCATACGGTCCCAAGAAATCCAAGCCATTTTCTTAACACCTTCGGTATTGTCCCACCAGTATCTAGTGATGACGGATTGAATGCGATTGCACAGAGAAATCGGGAGTTTGAAGCAAGTCATCGAGTAGGAGGGGATGGACGTCAAGACGCTCTGAAGCATTACAAGCTTCCCAGCTGAAGATAGATATTTGGTAGACCATCCTCTGGCTTTATGTTTTATACGCTCAACAATAGAAGAAAAGAGATCACGCTTTCTTCGTCGAAACTGCTCGGGGAGTCCAAGGTATTTCCCCACTCCACCATCCTTTTGAATTTGCAGGGTATTCTTGATTGATTCCTTGAGCGAAGGAGGTGCTTTGTGGGAGAAGGTTATTGCTGACTTGTCCTTATTTATTGCTTGACCTGAGGCTTCTTCGTACATATGTAGGATGGACAGGAGAGCCTCACTATTTTCAGTAGAGGCAGTGAGAAAGAACATTGTATCGTCTGCAAAAAGAAGGTGGTTGATCTGGGGGCATCCTCTCGCAACTTTGATCCCTTGAATCAATCCTTCTTCTTGAGCTCTATTACATAATCCCGAGAGGACTTCACTACATAGGATAAATATGTAGGGAGAAAGGGGGTCGCCTTGGCGAATCCCTCTGCTCGGTACTACCTTCCCTCTAGGCAAGCCGTTAATGAGGAAGGAGTATGTAACAGATGAAATACACTGTATTATCAAACCAATTAGACTGCGGTGGAATCCCAACCGAGCTAACACAAGAGCGATAAAATCCCATTCGAGCCGGTCGTAAGCCTTGCTCATATCTGTCTTAACCGCCATAGCACATCGTTGTTCCGCTTGCGAGGTTTTTAAATAGTGCAGTACCTCGTGAGTGATGAGGACATTGTCACCAATCGCTCGGCCTGGCACGAAAGCCGATTGGTTCTCAGAGATCAGCTTATCCATCATCGGTTGAAGGCGTTTTGTCAGGATCTTAGAGTAAATCTTATAGTACACATTGCAGAGAGCAATGGGACGATAATCTGACACCTTCTGTGGGTTAGTAATCTTTGGGATAAGTCTGATAAAGGTGTCATTGACCCCTTCAGGCAGTGGTGCTCCCTCAAAGAAAGCCTGAATTTCCGAGACGATATCAGGTCCAATGCTGTCCCAGTGGGTGTGGAAGAAGCCTGCTGAGAAACCGTCAGGCCCGGGAGCTTTGTCCGCATGAATAGAGAAAGCCGCGTCTCTAATTTCCGATGCTGAGGGAGTACTCAAGAGAAGGAGGTTATCACTCTCCGTTACAATGGGGTGAAGCGCTTGTCGCACTGTCTCAGCTCTCTCACCCGGGCTGGTGGTGAAAAGTGTCTCAAAATACTCTCCAATGACTTGCACAATCTCGTCTTCCTTATACACCAAGCGACCATCATAACTTTCTAAAACTGAGAAAGTATTTGCCCTCTTTCTGATTTTGGTGGTGGCATGAAAAAACCCGGTATTGCGATCACCAAGCTTCAGCCACATCAACCGGCTACGTTGCCTCCAAAACTCCTCCTCTGCTTGATAAGCCGCATTTAATTGAGAGGAAATTTCTTGTATCAGTGCAGTATCTTCAAAAGGACTAGATAAAGCCGTGTTGAGCTCCATCTTCTTCTGCTCAATAATTTTCATGCTATTCCGTTGTTGTGCGCGATTCCAGGCCGAGATAGCACTTCTGGTGTTGGCAAGCTTGTCCGTGACAGAAAGTTGCGGGTGGTCGCTCCACGCATCCTCTATAATTCTTTTAGCTTCATCATTCTTGCAGAGGCGTCTGTCATACCGGAAGACTCCTCTTCTACGTCTACTTCCTTTATCAAAGAAAGAAAGGAGAGGTTTGTGATCCGATCCCTCGAAACCCAAATATTGGCATCTTGCTGATGGAAATACTTCCGCCCATCGGGTGTTTGCGGCGGCCCTGTCAAGCCTGCACCGAACAACGTGGTCTCCTCGTTTACCTCTCCATGACAATGGATCTCCCGAGTGTTGGAGGTCAAACAAATCACCTTCTGAAAAGAAGGTCCTAATATCAGAGTAGGAGTTTTCAGGGCGCTCGATTCCCCCATCTTTTTCCTCACTACATAATATATCATTCATGTCTCCTGTGACGAACCACGAGTCGTCTCGAGCTAAGGACAGTGAAAGTAATTGCTCCCACAATAGTTTCCTCTGCTTCTTATCAGTGTTGCCATACACAAATGAGGAGTAAAAAGTCTTTCCTTCAAATTCGATACTTGTATCAATTACATTGGGAGAAGAATGTAAAATTTGAAGATTGAGTTCTGCTTTCCAAAGTAACGCAAGTCCCCCTGCCCCATGCCCAATTGGTGGGACTAAGTGAGAGCACTCGTAGCGGAGATGCTCCAGCTTCTTGAGGACGACGTCGTTGGGGTTTTTTGATTCCATGAGGAAGATGATATCAGGATCAAACTTTTTCGATATCTCTCCCAATCTTCGAACTGTCCGGGGATTCCCCAAACCCTGACAGTTCCAGCTTGCTATAGCTAAGGAGCGGGGTTGGAATGGACCCGAAAATCCATTCTACGCCTACTGGTCAGTGGAATCATATTGCAGATTGGCATGTTATCAGAATTTGATCCGTCTTCACCTCGCGGACCCCCTGCTCGAGATGAATTACCTTTGCTCTTTCTTGATTTGTCAGCATTTCCTTCTTTAGCCGTAGCTGCTGAACTGTTTTTCCTTCCAGGGGGGGGGGGGTTTGTTGGATAGAACTTTCCTCCTTCTCAGCCCCGCACCTCCCAGTTTTAGTGGACTGGCATTAACTGTTTTTCTCCCTGGAGGCCTTCCTGGTTTTCTTTTTTGTGGAGGGGGAGCAGTCTCAAGATTAATCCGCTCCTCAGATATAGCTTCATCTACCAGAGGGCCTAATCGTTCCATTATTGGAACTCGCGAGGAGGAAGCAATGGCCTTATCGGGTTGGGCTCCAAGTCTCCTGGCAATAGGGGTGCGAGTAGTGCCAGAGTTGGGGAGGGGCGACAGCGGTCTCTCAGACTCACTGACAGGGAAGGAGGATCGAACAACTTGGGCAGCTGTTTCATCCAAAGTACCCTGAGCTTCAGCTTGGCGGAGTCTCTCTCGACGAGCCGCGCTCTCGGAAGGGTCAGCACAGCTAGTGTACTGTAAGAGAGCTCCCCTCACCTCCTTTAGTGACATTCCGGGAGGATCATAAGGTTGAGGAGCCTCTGGTCTTCCAAGGGAATCCCCTCTATAGTTAACAATGGGACCCTCCTCCTGCAGGGTTACACTCTTAATCTTGTTCCGAGCAGGACTAAAGTGAGGTGAGTTAGTTGAGTGGGACACCCCACTGTGTAGATCATGAGCTCGACGAGGAGGGGAAGGCGAGCGTTGGGAGTCATGACGTCCCCCCCCACTGCGGTAGTAGGGGTTTTCATCTCGAGCCCTTGTCCCTCTGTCGCGCCAGTGAGAGTCTCTGGGGTGGTTATCTCGCCGAGAGGT
Source organism: Eruca vesicaria subsp. sativa (assembly GCA_932364175.1). Lineage (NCBI taxonomy): Eukaryota > Viridiplantae > Streptophyta > Magnoliopsida > Brassicales > Brassicaceae > Eruca > Eruca vesicaria. Next base: position 31,134 of record CAKOAT010171821.1, read on the forward strand.
GCGATAGTGAGCATCCTTAGACGATGCATATCGGGAATGAGGCCTTTGTGCATTCTGAGCATAAGGTACATATCTATTGTGGTGTCGTGGTGAGGTTCGCTGGGGACCGCCAGAGAAGCTTCGCGCGGGCTGATGAGGGACCTCCCTATTAGTAACAGATGCCAGACTTCGTTGCTCATCCATTTGTGCTGCAAGCTGAGCCTTCTTTTGATGCTTTTCTTCTAGACAGTCTCGAATTAAGTGGTCCAGACGTCCACATTTCAAGCAATGTTTATCTAGCTTCTCATATTCCAGAATGGCGGTTACTTCATCACCATTAGGATATTCAATGACAGAAGATTTTATAATAGGGAGCCTGCCGTTTACATGAACTCTCATGCGCATACAATGCTGAGAAATTTCAGCCGTTTCGAAAGTACCAATATCTTGGCCTATACTTCGAGCGATTTCCTCTGTCCATAGATGTATTGGAACTCCTTGAATTTTGATCCAAAAGGGAATCATTGAGGGGAAGCTGGGTGAGATAGTGGGCTCCCATCGTTGAATGATCACCATCCACCGAGCATAGTGATATGGGCGTTTCTCAAGGACTGTGAGTAGGTCGGATTCCAACTCAAACTGAAATTGGAACATGCCCTGTCCCAGATCTGAGCCCTCCGGCGGTATATCGGCCTTCCAATGATCTTTGAAGAACGGAATCAGGGACCAAACCTTTTGTACAGATGGGTTTGTTACTCTACCGATGAGAGTGAGGGAGTGTTTCTGTTGTCCCGCGAGGTTCGGGGGTTCGGAGACCCGAACTCTTCCCACCCGAGGAGCTGGTTGATGGTCCAGCTCTACAGCTTTGCCTTTTTCCGAAGAAGAAAGTCTGCGATGCATTGAAGGTTGCTAGGGGTGCGTAATGGTAACAACGAGATAAGGGAATCTTCTACAACTTCTGAAAACGGCAGAAGACGTGAGCTAGCAGAGAAGAAGGGGCTGAGAGAATCTTTACTCAAAGATGATCAAATCAACACTTTGCCCGCCCTGTAACCACAGGGACGGCGGTGACCTTGGAAAGCTAGCAGGGACCAAGCAAGATTCCCTCGAGGCTCTTGCGAAGACCGCAAAGAATGTAGAGAATGGTCCAGAGCAGACCAGGGGAATCCATGGGAGCTGTTAGAGGGGGCGTCCGGTGAGGCAGAGCGGCGGAGGCAGTCCCTCCGACGAGGGTCGGGGAAAAACCCGGAGGATAATGCCCAAGTTTATCTATAGTTTGGCGGATAATGCTTAAAGTGGGAATAATTTGAAAAGAAGGCAGAGTTTTGCAGTGGATCTAAACCATTTCAGGGAATAAACCAACGGTTAATAGGGAGAGGTAGCAAAGTCAAAGGGCTAGTGACCAATCTAGACAATCGTGCCTGGGAGAAAACTAGGAATCCACAGTTGAACAATAATGTTACCCTGGATCTAGAAATGTCCATTCATCTTTAAAGAGCTTATAACCTTTAATCTTGTATTGAGAATTCACTTTTGCTATGAGACTGTGCAAGAAAGGAAGTAAATTAAAGCTATTTACATAACTGCTTCATATGTCTCTTTCTCTAAGGCTTCTTCTTATATTAGTAATCAGAATAATAATCCCAACACATATGATCTCCAAACATCACAAAGAATTCAGACGGATTTAGAATTTTATTTCTCATGGGTTAAGAATATTTTTCTAAAAATACAAAATAATTTGATGATTTTTAAAGGGTTCAGAATGATTCAGAAACAATTATAATATATTTTGGAAGGATTAAAAAAAGAATTCTACTGATTTTGTCATGAATTGATATGCCGCTATTAGTCATGGTTTTGGTCATGAAACTCATACGCATTTTCTGAAGAGTTTAAAAATATTTTTTGATAGGATCAGAAACATTTTATAAAGGGTTAAGAATTGATTCTTAAAAAGTTCAGAATTGATATTTTAAAGGTTTACCATTGATTTTGTAAGGGCTCATAATTGATTTCAGATAGATTCTGAATTTATTTTTGAATGGGTCATAAACATTTTCCGAAGTATTCAGAATTGATTTATGAAGGATGTAGAACTGACCTATGTTGGGTTAAGACCTACATTATGGAGGCATCAGAAATATTTTTTTTGGCGATCTGAATTTTTTTTTTTATTTTTCTGAAGGGTATAGAATGCAATTTCTAATGGGTTTAGAATTTATTTTTAACGAGTTAAGAATATTTTTCTGAAGGAATCAGAAACAACTACAATATTTTTCGAAACTGATTTTTGAATGGCTAAAAATTATTTTCTGATGGTTAAAATATTATTTAAAGGTTTAATAATATTTTTCTAAATGGTTCAGAAACAATTACAATGTTTTCGGACAGGTATAAAAATGAATTTTAAAACTGATTTTAAACCAACTTAGCTATTTATTATCAACTCTCAATATTTTGATCATTATATCATGAATTGATATACGGCTGTTCATGAAGAAATTACTTTCTGAAGTGGTTAGAAATATTTTCTTCTTTTTGAAGGGTCAGAGATAATTTCAAAAAGATCCATAATATTTTTTTGAAAAGTTCGGAAACAACTACAATATTTATCAAAATTCTAGCACTGATTTTAAACCTACTTAATTAACGTATTTCTATATTAACTTTCTAGTTGCGGGATTATCAATATACAATATATCATGAATTGATATATTACTAATTATGAATATACATGAGTCATGGTTTGCTCATAAATTACTGAGACGCATTTTTTTAAAGGGTTTAGAAACATTTTTTTTAGGGTTCGGAAACATTGTTTGAAGGGTTCAAAAACCATTCAGAATATTATTCTGAACCCTTCATCAATCAATTCTAAACTATTCAAAAACCAATTCTAAACCATTCAAAAATCAATTTTGAACCCTTCATCAATCAATTCTAAACTATTCAAAAACCAATTCTAAACCATTCAAAAATCAGTTTTAAACCCTCCAGCTAAACCTTTTAAAAATTAATTCTAAACCTTTTAGAAAATGTTTATTATCCCTTCAAATATAATTTCAAATCCTTCAAAAAATTATTTCGAACTCTTTAAAAATGCTTTATAGTTGTGAAGGGTTTATAAACATGACAACTCACATTTGTCGCTTTAGAATTTTTATCCAATGTCCAGTTTTTGGGATGAGCATCTTAAGGAACAATGTCCAGTTTTTGGGGGTGAGCATCTTATTGAAATAATAATGAGAGTATTCTGGTGATCATAACCGGAGAGGGAAGAAGCTGAAGGGCCTACATATGTTTTTTGGTAAAAAATTCCAATGAAATTTTTCGTAACGTTTTTCTCTTTCTTAAATTCGTGCTTTATTTCAAACTTAATGTATTCATAAACATAAGTCGTTATGAACGTTTTTATGAGCAATTCAGACATTTAAGACTTCTCATTTTATTTTATTTTTCTGTTTGAAGGGAAATGGATTCAAAATATAAAGTCTTTATAAACATCTTTATGTGTCATTAAGATAAGTTGCTGAACTATTCAGAACCTGTTTATGAACCCTATGATAGTTGTTAAAAGAATGATCGAATCAGTTTTTAATTCATTTATGAAATCCTTAAAAAAAAGCGATTAATCTTATCTTCATGAGTGTTGGAAGTCACGTACTGCGCAATCTTGATACGTTTATGACATCAGGTCAAGTTTGAGGACTGTTGGATAAGCTCTATATTGCGAAGGGATACGTTCACGATGCGAGATTCTTGCACCATTGATCAGAACATAGATGATTTCTTGAAGTTGAATGCTAACCTAAGCACTCTAAGCATCAATATTACGGAAGAGGTAGAAGAAATCTTGTTACTCAGTTCTCTTCCGCCCATGTATGATCCCTTGAAAGAAAAATTTTAAATATGGTGTCTAAATTTTTGTAATCAGATTTGTTTGTTAACTGACCAAATCATTGATTTATCCCTGTGATGAGATAAACACTTGCTTTCGATATGCTCAACAAACAATGAGGTGAAAGAACAAGCCCAGGCATATTATAGAAGAACCCGGTTATCATGCCTCATGCACATGAGCATGGTTAAATCATGTAATCCAAACGCAGACAGCATTCTCTATGTCAAATCTGCAAAAATCATAGGCCTTAGAAGCCTAAGACAGTAAACTTAAGATAAAAGGAGTATCCCCGGATGCCAACTCAAACAATGGTGTTTAAAAGTATTAAATCAACTCAAAGCATTAGAGAAACAAAGCTCTTAAGTTATAGGATCATCATCACTCCAGAGACTGATGATCTTTTATATCTCATGTGGTATCGACCCAACATTTAGTAATCAAATGTTAATGTTTTGTTTGTTAATTCATTCAGATATCTCTCAGCCAAATGCACTTGCATGCATGCACATTCAACCATCTTTCAACATTCTGGGTGGAATGAGAATACCTAATCTAAATGATGACTCTAATAAGCCCCTTTCGAACCTAATAAGTTTCAAGTTACGTTGCATGGTGGCATGTTTTAAACATAATTGTACTTTTCAATGAGTCTTTTCCGTATAAACTACTAAGACCATGTTTATTGTAGGTCCCTTAAGTTGGGTCCCTTAGCGTACGGTCCCTTAGCTTTTAACTGAAAATGCTAAGGGACGTCCCTTAAATCCCTTATATAAAGGACGTCCCTTAACGTTTTCAGTTAAAAGGTAAGGGACTGTACGCTAAGGGACCCAGCTTAAGGGACCTGCAATAATCATGCTCTAACGAAATGCGTTACCGGTACCTATGCATCGACTGATCAACAAAACATATTTGAAGAGTCCAGGTTTGCATTATTTTGAATTTATGTTTGTTAAAAACTGCAAACTAGCTAGTACTCACTTTTACCACGTTGATTACTTAAAAGTTTAAAAGTCCATTAAAAGAAACGGCAAGAGATTTTTGGGGGTTTGGCCGAAGCTCGCGTTTTGTCATGTAGTACTTGTCGTTTTAGCATATGTATAAAGCTTAAACACAAATACGACGAGACGTGTAACAAAAGGCTGTGCGGTTCATATGGTTCTAATACAAAATAGAAAAGTTGGACCATGCTGGTGTCATTTGTTTATACCGACTACACTATTCAGTTTCTCGAAACACTACGAATTAAATTAAGTGAATCTAATTATCTAACACAAGTTACACTTCATGCAAAGACAAATCTCTTACGCCTAATTAAACTTGTTATTTTGTTTGTCTTTAAGCAGAATGTTGGATTTTGTCAACAGTTATGTTTGGAGTCTATTCGTTTTGATCGATATGATTAAACTTATCTACGTCGGTTTAACTATTATAAACCAACTAGTTTTTATCAAATATGCGAGCGAGGAAAATTTGACCGTGTGTGTTTGTTTATGCATTTGTTGTAATTAAGAACAAAATTACATGCAAGAATGTTCAAGAAAGAAAGACATTCACTATTCTCATTATCATAACAAAAGATAAGATTGTCATTGATGGCTCCTCTGACCTGAGATATGCGTATAATTGATTGCCTCCAGCCCATAAATTTGTGTCGAGAATCCACGAGTAATTCGCTACATTCCTTTCGGTTTTCGTTTGATTAAAGAGAGAAAAAAAATTCTAAAACAAAAAAATTGTAGAAGATAATTATAAAGTCAAATGATAAGTAGGGAGCATCAGAAACATGTTGGGGTTAAATCACAGGCTTAATGATTTAAGAATAACAATCACCATCATTATCTCGTTATATAGTTCTCACTTTTTTGCTTCTTCTCTTTGTTTATTTATATACCTCTTTATACTTGCAATTTTCTTGTTAGTTAATTTTCTTTTGTCAGATTTTTATTGGTAGAGCATTATTTCCCGTGATAAAAGTGATGGCACCTTTTTTTTAAAAACCCTTGAAACTTTTTTTTTATGTAATCTAGAGTTGGTGAGGTGAAGCTCTTCCTCAAAATAACTTTTCTTCTGATCAGAATTTGGTTTAATTATATGGATAGTTGACAAAAAAAATATTGGTTTGAGAGAGATGTCTACCTCTCTTTCTGTAAGTTACATGTCTTATACTTGAACTAATAAACCATGAACACTTTGTAAGTTTAGTTCAAACTTAAGATTAGTCAACTGATCTAATTGTGTAGTAATCAAGTTTTATAGTAATTCATACAAGATATAAGATACTAGTACTTATTAAGAGTCTAGTTAAACAAATCTAAGAAAGCAAAAAATAGTTATCCAAAAATTAGTCAAAATGTATATTTATTTGCAACTTGTACCTGGTACTCATGATTCCAACTCAAATAATTTTAATTACATTTCATTGTTAATTCAGTATAGTTATGGGAAAAAGTTTAATAAATTTAAAAAGACTTCTCAAAATTCTCAATCTTCTCCATTTCTTCAACACAGACACACATAAAGTAAAACAAACAGACACTCACTGCACACTTCTCAAAATACTTCTCTTTCTTCTCTTCCCTTTCTTCATTGCTTCTCCCTAAGAGCATGTGCATCGGCGTCCTTAGCTGCATATCTTAGTCATTTAATGGCGAAATTTAAATCAATAATAGGCATTAATGTTAAGGACGTCCCTAATTAAGAGACTTTCGGGAGCGTCCTAACGAGCCATGTGGCTGGATGGGAGTGGACGAGAAATTTCTCGTTCCTTCTTTGTATTTGCTGACGGGAAAATTCTCGTTCTTGATCACATCCCCTCCTCCTCCGATCAAAACGATACAGCATTTACTCTTCGCCGTTGTACTCTCCGAGGTCACGCTGATACTCGCGACGGAAGGTGCAATGAGCCCGACGGATGAGGTCATCATGGCTAAACATCTCCTTGAATCGACTCTCATGGGTAAGCGACTCGATTCTCTGGTTAGATCCGGTTTAATGAAACTATGTTGTGGAGGTTGGGATCTTGTAAGTGTGTTGTGGTTACTGTGATGGATCTTGTGAGTTTAGCTCTTGAATTTCCAATTTTGTTACTGATTTTCCTGCACTGATTTGATCAAATTGGAATCTGGAGCGGTTCATATAGTTTCATAAGGCTATGTCTTCTGCTTTGTGTAAACCTTAAGTTGCTGCTTGCTAGTGTGATTGTTTATCTCTTCTCTTCCTCTGTATCAACTTATTATAGTCTAATTGGTTATGGAAGTAGCATATAGTTGATACGTTCCTGTTGTATTGCTTGCGATCTCGTAGCCGGAGCCGTGATTGCGATAAGAAAACAAAGTGATTAGTTTGCAAAGGTTCCTTTAACCCTAGTCTCTATTGAGAATAAGGTTTAGTGATTAGTTTACTCTATTGCTTTGGTAAAACCTTAGTTTATACTTGTTGGAGTGATTGCTTGGCTCTTCTTCTGCTGTGTATCAACTAACTACAGTAAAATTTGCTGTGCAAGTATCCATATAGTCTCCCATAAAAGCTTTTGTTATTTGAAATCATCTTTCAAAGTTCCACTTTGTGCACTGGTAAAGCCTTAGTTGTGTGTTATTCTTCCAGGTGGATTTTTTTTCCTTGGGCTGATGATAGGCAGGCAGCACCACTACATGAGAGAGCTGCGCATGAGAAGGAAGAGAATGGAAGTTATAAAGAAAGAAGGAACGGTTTTGAAAGGTGAGAAAGCCAGAACTTTAGAAGAAGTCAAAAGCTTGAAACAAGAGATCACGTCCCTTGCATTCAGATCATCAAGACTGCCACTGTCCCTGCCAAGCTTTGCAAGAGGGAGGGTACCAAGCAGTTCCACAAGAGATCACATCCCTTGATTTTTGTGGTTCTTGTTTCTTCTTGATTTTGAAGAAAGTCCTTTTTTTGTTTCTTGATTCTTAAGTTGTTCTTTCTAAATAAAGTGCTTGAAAATAAGCAACATTCACAAATAATCAATATCTAGATTGTATATTTGTAAAAATGAGAAGATAACATTGTTATCTAAGAAAAAAAAAATAAACTAAGAACTAAAAATTAAGGACTACCAATAATCTACATTCTTAACTAAGTCCTTAACTAAGTCCTTAACTAAACTATAATAATAAAATAATCTAAGGACTAAAAATTGGGGACAACCCATAATCATGCTCTAAGCTCCATAGGCACACTAAGACCTCTCTTTTGACCTGAGTGAGAGAGAATCCTGCAAAGATAAAAAGGGAAGGCATCATTGAAGCTCTTTACCTCTTTTTTTGTTCACAATCTCTCAACCTAGGCTTCTACTCATTTAAGCAAAAAAAGAAGAAGATGGTTTCATCTAAGAAACATCTTTCTTTCTCCTCCTTAATGCTGGTCTTCTTCTTCGGCTTCCTCTCTCGTCCGTGTCTCTCCGCCACATTTCTCGTCGATGGTGTCTCTGTCTGGAAAACTCCCGTTGTCCATGTCGGAGACTCCGTTAGTAAGTTTCTTTACAAGTACAGTCCATTTATTTCTCCTACTAGATTTTCTCTTAATTAACGTTTTATGGCTGTTTTGTTCTTATGCTTTTAGTTTTCAGACACAAGTACGGGTACGATCTCTACATCTTCAGGACGAAAGATGCATTCAATGTTTGCAACTTCAGTCAAGCCACTCTTCTTACAAAACCTAACTCCACCTCCTTCACGGTATATTTATCTCTTTCTCACACTCACATTTCTTAATTCTTTACAAATTGTGAAATTAATTTGGTTAATTTCTTGAAAGGGTGTAAATATCATATGGGTTTCTCTGAAATTTCATAAAGTTTTGATCTTTACAAGTTCCTTCTTTTTCCTCTCTGTTCTTGAGATTGACAAAGAAAGACTCTGCCTCTGTTTTCCTCTGTTTTATGTCTGAAACCCTTTTTCATCATTAATTTAATAGTTTCAAGTGGATTAGTATTAAATAGAACTTAATCTGATGCTTTGTTCTGACAAAATAATTTAAAATTGATTAAAGTAATAGAATTTATACACAAAAATTTCAAACCTAAATTAGTTAACTTACTCAAAAAAAAAATTAACTTTCACTCTAGTAATCTTATTTATTGTTCCTTAATTAAAACGCAGTGGTACCCATCAAGAACAGGCTCTTACTACTTTTCTTTCAAGAACAACACATCTCATCTCAAGACCTGCCAACTCAACCAGAAGCTCTTAGTTCAAGTCATCCTAGCTGATGCATCTCCGCCGTCGCAGCCACCAACACCGGCAGTCGCTCCTGTTCCTGTCGCGGAAGGAGGAGTGGTCTCATCATCTCCTTCTTACCCATGGCCATTAGGTCCAAGAGAAGGTTCAGCTTTCTCTCCGGGACCATCTCCGTCAGAGATCACATCGGTGTCAGTTCCAGGAGATGGAGTTCCATTCATCAACAGTAATCCGGCGGTTCCACTTCCCACCGGAGATGTTGACTCTACTTCCAATAACCCTTTACCCACTTCCACAAGTTCAGCACATGAGGTAGACTCAGTGCAACAACATAAATATTACTATTTCCTTACAGTACAAATTGATTTTGAATTATAAGAATGTTTGATGTTATGTGTGTGTGTGCAGGTGATGATGACAGTAACGGTGAAGCTAGTTTTGTCTTGTGTAGCCATGTTTCTTCTACTCTAGAGAGAATAATTAGTTGTTTTTTCTTTGACAGTAGTAGCTTTTACAAGGGAGGAATAATTACGTTTTCTGATCTTAGTTGCTAATTACAACTTAAGGTTAATCTTGTAATCATTCATTCTCCCTTTTTGCTCTTTTGGTTAGGATGTCTCTTGTACGTTTCTTAGGGCGATGTGCTATAAATCAATGTGGTTTTTTTCTAATCTCTGTGTGGTCTCCACTAGCTTACTCACTCAAATGTCTCATATTTCTTTTCAGAATGTTGTTACCACTAGAAAATATAAGCATACATATTAATATATTATTAGTCTATAGCTTGCTTTAGTCGACCTGTACTATACACTGACATTTCCTTTAAATTTTACTTTCCGACTATATGATGTAGACATAGATAGTGGGACATTAGATTTAAAATTATATGAAATTTAACGTGAACAAGATTCTATTGATCTTTTGCACTAACGGGACGAGTGAGACATTAAATTAGACTAGTAGCCGTTATATTTCGTGAATGCATGAAGACAAGTAATTGACTTAAGACAAAGAGGAGGGAAACAAATGGAAGTAGCCGACCGTTGAGTAATGAATATGCACTTGTGACTTGTGAGCTCTTGAAAAGGAAACCATTTGAATTTCATGTGACAAATTTAATTATAGCTTGTTCTTAATGAGTACAATGACAAAAAAAGAACGGTATGGTCATTATTCATTACAGAAAATTGAAACAAAGATGGAAATTAACTATTATGTAGATTTTGGTTTGTATTTTTCATACATTTTCTTTACAAAACTCAATAATCCAGCAATGATAAGCCTGACAAACGAATTTGCACTGGTTGAAGCCAGAAGCTATGGCCAAAGCTTCAAACTCAGCTCGTGACCTCTCTTTCCCACCGGAACATTGGGTGAACATTAACATATCCATGTCAAATGCAATGTTTGCGTTGATATCACCATTCTCCACATCATCAGGAGTGACTAGCTCTATGACAACAACTTTACCATTTTCTGGTAGTGATTTCCAACAGTTTTTAAGAATTTTTATACAGTCTTCATCAGTTCAATCATGAAGTATACGCTGTAAAACGAATAAAAACGCAAAAGTAAGTACAAAGTAATAAGTTTGTTATTAGAGAAAAGAGTTGTTGAACTTACTTTCAAGATCATGGCATCTCCAGTTGGAACATCAACAAACATATCTCCAGCCACATGTTCCACTCCAGGGTAAGAAGGTGCTTGTGCCAAGGCACAAGTCAGATCAAAGTTGATACCCTTAATATGAGGATATTTAGATGTAACAACACCAAGGGTGTTGCCAACTCCTCCTCCTACATCAACCAACACATTCACATCTTTAAAGCCTTGGTACACTTCAAGAGCCTTCTTCACAACCGCAATTGTGAATCCGGTCTGGTTAAAGAGCTTGCTGAATCTCTCATCTGTTCCCATATAGTCGAAGAGTTTCATGCCACCATGTGCACGCCCAAACGCATCTCCTCCTTCTAGTACCACATCTTTCAATTGTGCCCTATAATTCACAAATAGATAAGGTACACTTCTATAAGCTATAAATAAAGATCCTAAAATTGATGACAAGAAAATTGCTACCCTTATAATTTTTGAAAATTGATGTATATAATAATACTAATTTTGAAAATTACCAGGTGTTAAGGAAGACGGTGTCAAAATTGACAATGACTTGGGAAGCAAGTGATCCAATGTCTTGAATGTTATCTTTCAAGAAAAACCTACAAATTGGCTCGGCTCTGTAGACTCTCTCGCCCTTTCCGTCTTGGACCGTACCACACTTGACCATGGAATAGCTAGCGAGTAGACGAAGCATCCGGTCCAACAAAGCTGGGGCCTCAGGGTTACGTGGTGTAGTTGGTAGCCTACTCGCTATCTCAGATGGTGAGAGGAACACAGAGGCTGCGTAGAGAGTGTCAAAGACACCGAGCTCGAGGGCAGCTTTGAGAACCATGGGAAAGGCTGCAGCATTGGCTAGTCTCACGGCCATCAAACCCAACTCATTATCATCATCAATAACAGTTTGGGTTTTAGGGTTAGAGCTTACGGTTCCTTCAAAAAGGATTCCCATTTTTTTTCTTTAATTATCTTTTTCTTTCGTCTCCCTCACGGTATCGTAAGTGACCACACTGATAAGCGAATACAGAGAGAGAGACGCTGATGTGTGTGTGTTTTTTTTCTATGTAGTGTTTGAGGAGGAGGATGATTTGATGGATCTTTGTTTCTTCTTTTTATAACCAAGGCTTAGGCCGCTTCTCTTTTAGTTAATTTCAATTAATAATATTGGTGGCGTGCCGATTCATTTGGCAGGCTGAATAGTCCTCTTAAGCAAGAGCCATTTTTGGCGGCTGAAACAGTTAAGTGTTTGTTTCAAGTCAGTTGGTTTATAAAGTCAATGTTCAAAGGAGAGACTCACTTTAATATAATCACTGTGGTCGAGAGTATGTTTTTCTTCAGTTAGGACCGTCTTTAGTATCTGTAGCTGTAAAAGTGTAGCGGTCAAAAAATAATCTGAATTTCATAATTTTTAAATGTATAATTTATAATAAAACTTATTTTTTTGTTGTAAATATACTTTTAAAACTAGGTACTTGCCCGCACCTTGTGCGGGGAATATATGTCCAACAATATTAAATGTGTTTTCGTATTAAAAAATTTCATCATAATGATAATTAATATATAATATTTTTAATGGGTTAGTTTTTAATTTTAAGCGTTAGAATATAGACCATATTTCACTATATCTCATATACTTTATATTTTTGTTTCTCTTTTTTTTTGTTCTTTCTCCTTTTTCCTTTTGCTCTCTTTTTTCTATTTTCTGATTTATACTATGAAAATAAATCAGAAACTCAATTATAAAACCAAATCAGTTGTAATCCTATTCCGAAGCTTCTAAGGTTATTAGGTTTTGCTGTTAAAATATGAGTTTGAAGGTCAGTATACTAAGACTTTAGTGGGTTTTATGGTTTGGTTTGGGTATGCGCATTCAGTTTGATTTTGGTTCAAATATTTTGGGTTCGGTTGGTTATTTCAGTTTTCAGTTCGTTTAGGGTAGCAAAGTTAGGAACCGGATAATATTAGGAAAAATTTAGGTCTAGTTTGGTTCCACTTAGGAGGGTAATTTCTGATAGTTTAGAGTTTTTCAGGTTAAATATCAATTAATTCGAGTTGTTTGGGTAAAAAATATCGGGTTATTCGGACAATTTTAAATATTTGAAGTTTAAAATATTCAGCTAAATACTATCATCAAGATAATCTTCACATGGATGAACTGTCATCCTACAGGTACAACACGCAACAAAATACCACTTTGGAGTAGTTTCAATGGAAATAAAGTGTAACACATTTTCCCACCTATAGAAACAAACAAATAACCTCACATAAAACTAAATTCATCAATAACTTCAGTTGACATCCTTTAGTTGTAACCAGAACTATTTAGTAAATGGAACATACCTCATTCGATACATTCAATGCACCGAAAGTTTTTACTGGATTCTTAATGAAAAACTCATCATATAAATCTACTCTTATAGGCGTAGATTTTGGATCAAAGTTTTCTCTAGTAATAGCCAAATCATCATTGGGCAATTTGGATTTGGAGTCGAGCACTTCTTGTAGTTGTGGATCAAAAAGAATTTCAGTGGCATTGAATACATTAGAAACAATAACAGCTCCTAAAACATCAACATAATTACAAAAAAAAAACAAAAATATTATCAGCAATTTAGATGTTAGATTCTGTGGAAAGAAATACCTCTAAATTCTCGCACACAAACAAATCAAGCAATACAAACAATACATGATGCTTCATTAGATTTAAAAAAATCTGATACTTCCTTTGCATACCCAGACCACAACGTACATGTTAAACGTGTATCACTAAATATTTAAAACAATATAAGATTATTAAAATAAAATAATATAAAATTAAAAGCTGAATAAAATTTACGTAATGTCACGAATTGTTAATTCCAGCTTGGTTGTTGACTTTCCTTTTGCCATGAGATCTTCTTAAGGTCCAACATTCACAACTTCACCAATAATATCTAAAACACAAACATTAGAATAATGAACTGGTGAAAAAGAGAATATAAATAGGGACACATCAATTTAAAATACTATGATATAGAAAATTTACCGATCAAGACTTCTTTTTCATACTCACATCCTAATATTTCTTTAAAATCTTTGAAATAATTATTTGGCAACTCTTTTGGAAAATCATCACAAGGAGTGATTTTGGTTGTTTTATAAAAGTTAATCTTAAAAAGGAAGAGGATTCGTTCTATATTCTCTTGTATAATCACTGATGGTAAAATTATTCAGAATAAAAGAGTCTCCTTGAAATAACTTAGATTTGAAGTTACTAAGAGAATAATGCTTTTGTATTCTTTTGTTTAGATTCTATTAGCTCTCGATAATGACTAAGTCAGCGGCGCATAATCAATATAATAACCAACTAAAATATTTTGATAATGCTTTTGGTCAAACATGTATTTTACCGGACTATAATCAATATAATAACCAACTAAAATATTTTGATAATGTTTTTGGTGAAACATCTATTTTATCGGATTATTATTAGTTAATGATTTATAATAATCAACAAAAAGTTAAAAACATGTTAGATAAGTATTATGAATGAAAATATTATGAAAATATGATTTAAAACTAAAGATTATGAAAATTACCTAAAATCAAGGAGGACATGACACCTCAGCAAAATTACTTCTTAAATAATAGTATAGATTAATCTTTATAATTTCCAAATATTAGACATATATAAACGAAGCTATTAATTTTTTTTTAAAGCTATTAACTTTTAAACTACATTGTTATTTCATTTATATTTTTTGAATATGATCTAAAATAATTTGAGACGATAATGAATATACGTATAACTGCCACTTGATCAGAACGATTGCGACAATAGGAAGGCAATAAAAAGAAGTTTCTTCAGTTCTGAGTGTAACATTACGTTGACCTTTATGGCCTCGCCTCCATCATGAGTTGTCCTTCCACGAAGGTCAGTAGGTCACAGGTATTTGGATTGTCAAACATCATTAACTATATTATCTAGGACTCAATGATCAGAATTTAATTTAGAATTCATTACACCAATTAATCATAAGCTACCTGAGTGTTTTTCTTCTACAAGCAGCCCTACCTATCATGGACCTTAAGTAAATTACAAAGGTGTTACGTGTGCGACCCAAACTGCATGGTTATAAATGGTGGTAGCCTGGTAGGTGACGGCGTGACGCAATGAGTGGTTATGGATAGGAAAGTTGCATATTTCTTTTGAAAAAAAAGATAATAATTCAAATAAATGACATCACAAGAAAACAAACTCTAATTTTGTACTTTCCTCCTAAACCATATGCGAGCATGTTAATAAAATATCTAATAAATGTATAAAATTTGTAATTATTTTTTCCCATGGTTTCAAACCAATAAGAATATAATAAGTGCAGTTAATTTTTTTTTTAAAATATAGATTGAATGAGAATTGTATATGTTCCTCTCTTTTGGTACATCGTTTCCAACGGGATTTGTTCTTGTAATTAGCTACTCCCTCTGTTTCATTATAAGTGTCACTCTACAGCTGTGCACACAAATTAAGGAAACAATTAATTTTACATATTTTCTATATAAAAACACAATTACCCATACACCTAACCATATTTTAACCAATAGAAAAACAAATTACACAATAAAATTAATAAATTTTGCATTGAAAACCAAAAACGACACTTATTTTGTAACGCAAAAAAATCTCTACAACGACACTTAATATGAAACAGAGGGAGTAACAAGCTAGATTATTCAACCACTTTAATAGGAATTTGCCAGCGGTTTGTGTTTCTCATTTTATAGGTCATTAAGCGTCATTAAGCTTAGACTCTTCTCTCTTTAATTTATTACTCTCTTCGTTTAAAAAATTGTTGATGTTCTGATTAAATACACAAGAATTAAGACATACAACTTTTCCTAAAAATTAACATTAAAATATAAACTAAAACTAATTTAGCCCATCATCATAAAGAATTTTAACATACTATTGATCACACAATTTTCAAAAAAAAATTGAAATCAATATAAAAATTAATATCAAAATTCTTCAGAATAAATTTTATTCTACAACAGTTCCATTAAAATAGATATCACTGGTTGGCCGTCCATCTGAGTGGCTAGATGGTATATGTAGAGAAAATCTAGCTTTACAGAGCTTTTGAGGACGATGATTGCTTATACATTTGTAAGAGTAAAAGGTGGGTAAATCTGAATTCAATTAATTAAAACTGGTTCCAAGAGAAGATACAGTGATAAATTAAATGCTTTTATTGCTTGAAACTGTATTACATCAAGAAAAGGAATTGATAAATTACATGGAATTAACCATTAATTTAAAACATTTCATTTACAGAACTCAATAACCCAGCAGTGATAAATTAAATGCTTTTATTGCTTGAAACTGTATTACATCAAGAAAAAGAATTGAAACATTACATGGAATTAACCATTAATTTTAAACATTTCATTTACAGAACTCAATAACCCAGCAGTGATAAGCTTGGCAAACGAATTTGCAATGGGTGAAGCCAGATTCTGCGGCTAAAGCTTCAAACTCAGCTCGTGACCTCTCTTTTCCACCGGAACATTGTGTGAACATCAACATATCCATATCAAATGCAATGTTCGAGTTGATATCTCCACTCTCAGCACTTTCAGGAGTGACTAGCTCTATGACAACCACTTTACCATTTTCAGGAAGTGATTTCCAGCAGTTTTTAAGAATCTTCACGCAGTCCTCGTCGGTCCAATCATGAAGTATACGCTGTAATTCAAATACAATCAAAAGAAGTAAGTACAAAGTACATACACTTGAATATGTGTTATGATAAGAGAGTTATTAAACACACCTTCAAGATCATAGCATCTCCGGTTGGAACATCCACAAACATATCTCCAGCCACATGTTCCACTCCAGGGTAAGAAGGTGCTTGTGCCAAGGCACAAGTAAGATCAAAGTTGATACCCTTAATATGAGGATATTTAGATGTAACAACACCAAGGGTGTTGCCAACTCCTCCTCCTACATCAACCAACACATTCACATCCTTAAAGCCTTGGTACACTTCAAGAGCCTTCTTCACAACCGCAATTGTGAATCCGGTCTGGTTAAAGAGCTTGCTGAATCTCTCATCTGTTCCCATATAGTCAAAGAGTTTCATGCCACCATGTGCACGCCCAAACGCATCTCCTCCTTCTAGCACCACATCTTTCAATTGGGCCCTGTGAAAGTGGGTACCAGTAAGAGTAAGATTTATTGTATTTAAAATGATTGTTGTAATAACTTCCTATTTATGAATAGAAAATTACCAGGTATTAAGGAAGACGCTGTCAAAATTGACAATGACTTGGGAAGCAAGGGATCCAATGTCTTGAATGTTATCTTTCAAGAAGAACCTGCAAATTGGCTCAGCTTTGTAGACTCTCTCCCCCTTTCCGCCTTGGACCGTATCACATTTGACCATGGAATAGCTAGCGAGTAGACGAAGCATACGGTCCAACAAAGCTGGCGCCTCAGGGTTACGTGGAGTAGTTGGTAGCCTACTTGCTATCTCAGATGGTGAGAGGAACATAGAGGCTGCGTAGAGAGTGTCAAAGACACCAAGCTCGAGGGCAGCTTTGAGAACCATCGGAAAGGCTGCAGCATTGGCTAGTCTCACGGCCATTAATCCCAACTCATTATCATCATCGATAACAATTTGGGTTGTGGGGTTAGAGGTTTCTTCCAAAAGGATTCCCATTCTTTTTTCCTTATTATAGTTCTTTCTTCTCCTTCAAGGTACCTTGGTGATCACACTGATCAGAAGCAAGGAAACAGAGAGATAGAGAGTGGGTGTGAGTGTATTTGTTTCTTCTGTGTAGTGTTGAGTATGATGAATTGATGGATCTTGGTTCTCCTTTTTATAGCTAAAGGTGCTAAGGCTTAGCCTCCTCTCTTTTCATTTAATTTATTTTTCATAATTTATTTAATTTTATTGTCGGCTTGCTGATCCATTTGGCTGGCTGAATAGTCTGAGTCTTATGTAGAAAAGTAAGAGCCAGTTTTGGCGGCTAAAACAATTAAATTTTGTTTTAGGTTAGTTGTCATTTTTTTTTAGATAGAAGTCAAGGCATTTTAATATAAACACTATGATCAAACCAAGTGACTATATAAATTCGTCTTATTGTTTGCAGATTAACGTCACCTATAGAGAAAAAAATCTTAGGAAATTTCCAGTTTGTTTTGTATTTCGTTTTTCAACTTGACCAACATGATAATATTATAAGACTCAGAGAGATGAATGTGCATAACTCCCACTTGATTAGGACGAGTGTGACTAAGGAAGGGGACAACCATTTGGATCGAAGTGAGTGAACATCACAAGTGTCCTTTATGGCCTACACCTTAATTTGTCTATCAGCTATTAAGTTCAGACATTGTTGTCAAACTTAATTATTATTATACCATATAGGACTCAGTCAGCATTTACAAAACTGAATTCTTTTGCTTGAAGTAACCATATAAAATGATTTCTCAAAAAAAAAAACATAAAATAACAAGTCAAGTTACAAATTAAGTTTATAAATGTCCAACTCCAAGCGAAATTGCCTTTTTTCTGAGAAAAAGAAATCAAAGGCAATATAACTAATTTATATACGGTTGATAAAGAAGGTTTCATATATATCGTACAAATATATATATATATATATATATATATGCGCTTAAATTTATGAAATAACAACAAGCTACTTCTATTTTTAATTTTCGTCAAAAACCATATAAAATATACGTTTCATTTTATATTTGTACCAGTATAAAATCCAATATGTAAATAATTGTTTTTAAATATAATAAAAATATTATCTCTAAATACTTGAAAAAATGAAATATTAAATTAGAGAAGTGCCTAGTTTGTGTGAGTTTTGTGAGCTCTTCAAAAAGAATTTCATGTGGCTAATTAGATAAAATTGGTTCTTAAAGAGTACAATGAGAAATTATATTGCAAAAAGCTTATTATTATTTCACATTTCTTGAAACACACAAATGTATGATCATCACAAACAAAGAATTGGAACCGAGATGAAACTAAACATTTAAAGAGGTTTTAGTTTTTATATTTTACACATCTTTACAAAACTCAATAATCCAACAGTGATAAGCTTGGCAAACGAATTTGCACTGGTTGAAGCCAGCAGCTGCAGCCAGAACTTCAAACTCGGCACGTGACCTCTCTTTTCCACCAGAACATTGGGTGAACATCAACATATCCATATCAAAGGCAATGTTTGCGTTGATGTCACCATTCTCTGCGTCATCAGGAGTGACTAATTCTATTACAACAATTTTACCGTCGTTTGGTAGTGATTTCCAACAATTTTTAAGAATCTTCACGCAGTCTTCGTCGGTCCAATCATGAAGTATACGCTGTAATACAAAAATAATACCTTCAGTAAGTTCAAAATACATACGATGTCAAGAAATATGAATAATAAGTTGATGAACTTACTTTCAAAATCATGGTATCCCCGGTTGGAACATCAACAAACATATCTCCAGCGACATGTTCCACCCCAGGATAAGAAGGTGCTTGTGCCAAGGCACAAGTCAGATCAAAGTTGATACCCTTAATATGAGGATACTTGGAAGTAACAACACCAAGGGTGTTACCTACTCCTCCTCCCACATCAACCAACACTTTCACATCTTTGAAGCCTTCATAGACGTCAAGAGCCTTCTTCACAACCGCAATTGTGAATCCGGTCTGGTTAAAGAGCTTGCTGAATCTCTCATCTGTTCCCATATAGTCAAAGAGTTTCATGCCACCATGTGCACGACCAAATGCATCTCCTCCTTCTAGCACCACATCTTTCAACTGTGCCCTATAATTCACAAATCCATAGGATAAACTTTCATATAAATAAATATTCTAAAATTAATGCAAGAATTTTTACTCAAATCAGTTTTGAAAATTACCATGTATTGAGGAAGACGCTATCAAAATTGACGATGACTTGTGAAGCAAGGGATCCAATATCTTGAATGTTATCTTTCAAAAAGAACCTGCAAATTGGCTCAGCTCTATAGACTCTCTCGCCCTTCACGGTCGAGCTCTTACCGCACTTGACCATGGAGTAGCTAGCGAGTAAACGAAGCATCCTGTCCAACAAAACCGGCGCCTCAGGGTTACGTGGTGTAGTTGGTAGCCTACTCGCTATCTCAGATGGTGAGAGGAACGAGTCGGTAGAAGCAGCATCAGCGTAGAGAGTGTCAAAGACACCAAGCTCGAGGGAGGCCTTGAGAACCATGGGAAAGGCTGCGGCATTGGCTAGTCTCACGGCCATCAAACCCAACTCAGTATCATCATCAATAACAGTTTGGGTTTTAGGGTTAGAGCTAGTTTCTTCAAAAGGGAACCCCATTTTTTTTTCTTTGTAGTGTTAGGATATGATGATTTTAGTATATTTCTGATGCATCTTTCATTCTCCTTTTATAGCTAAAGCTTAGATATTTCTTCTCTTTATTTAACTTCACTTAAATTATTGTTGGCTCGCCGGTCCATCTTGGGTGCTGAATAGTCTCTATATGTGATGTATCCTCGAAAAGTAAGAACCAGTTTTGGCTACTGAAATCTTGTTTTGAAGTCAGTGGATTTAGTCAGAGTTTCAAAGTAGAGATCATTCAATCTAAAGTTTATTACTATAGACGGGCCAATTTGTTAAAAAAATATATCCTTTTGCTAAATCACCTGTTCAAAGTCCACAAACTAGTTATTAAAAACAACAATGATTTTATATTAATTATCTCTTTTGTTGTTTATGTATTTATTCAGTTTGATCCACATGGTGTGTCAATTATTTAAAACTACAACGGTGCATATTAGCAACCACTTAATTGATCACGACAACTACGGAGTTGAAACAAGCAAAATACCAAGTTTTTCTTGGATACTAAATTAATTTATTAATTATTATTATTATTATTACTATTATTTTGGAGGAAGGGCATTCTAAATCAATTTCCCCTATTATCCTTACTTTGTGTTTTTTTCCTTCAATTTGACAAATAAATATAAGGAAATATTTCTAAACCTTTTAACATTTGCACCCAAAAAAATATTTCTGACATTTAAACCACAAAAAAAAAATCTTAAAAACAAGGTCCGTTGTCTCAAGCTCTAACGTATATTTTTAGTCTAAAGCTCTAACGTATATGCCCTGTATATTTCAATCTGCCACTGTTATTTTTAAATCGTTTCCAACCTTTCAGATGCGTCAATTAATTTATTGAAAATACAAAAAGAGAGAAAATCCTTCTCATCTTAGTGCCTCTCATAAACTTTCCGGAGGGAAGTATTTCCTACTGATATAGAGAATCTGAGATGTCTTTTTATTTAAATGTTCTGTTCATTATTTTTCATATAAAATGTATCATTAGGGGATGTTTCTTATGGTTGTGTCCATTTTGACTGCACAAATGTGTGGGTAGTCAAGGCAGTCATGGCCCATGGCAAGCCGAAATTTGCACAGAAATTTTCACGAAAATTCACTCAAATTGGATTTATATTAGGAACTTGTCAATTGGACTTATTTTATTTATTATTGTAGAAAATATTAATATGAAAGATGGTGACCTTAATTAATATCTCATTCTCTTTTTTTTTCTGTCAACATTATCTCAATCTATTACTCAATCCTTTAGGAATGGCTATTTATATTATAGCCCATTGCTTAATTTGTCTCGTATATCATCAACCCCCACATTAAGTTCGGCCCATTTATAATAAGCCCATTTGTGTTCTTCCCAACTACATGAAATGACTGAAGAATTGCAATTTGGTTATTTAAGATTTGAATGGAAATGTTTTAATCATTGCAAAAGAACCTTGTCAACCCTACATTTTTTTATCTATTCAAGTATCATCTATGTGAAACACATATTAACTATTGACTTAAACGCAATTTAATTAGAGTCGTCTTAACTAATAACAATAAATATACTATATGTGATTCAGCGTCTTGTGAGTAGAGCTCGGACAAGGACCACACGAGTAAAGTTGGAGTCCATATCCATCGGCATCAATATAAACGGCATGCACAATGACATCATTTGCACTACATTGGAGGAAATAAGGGATCGGTACAGGTTCACATTATGTTTATTTAGGATCAGTATGTTTCATATTGGTACATAATGTACGTGATTTTAACATTTCTTTTCCTAACACTAAATTACGAGTATAAAAATCGCTTTAATTTAGAATCAAATAAAAAATGCGGTCTTTGTAGTTTTGTGATTTAGTGTTTTCTTACCATATAAGCATGTCCAAAATCATCAACAATTAATTGGAATGCGGTTGGTTAGAGAAAATAAATAGCAAATTACTGCTCATATAGGTAAATGATGATATGACTTTCTCTATATATATATATATATATGTGTGTGTGTGTGTAATTCTTTAACATAACAAGACTTGAATATATCTGATAATTCCAGTGATCTGGCAATGAACCCAATTAATTCCAGAATATGCCCAACAACGTTTTTTAGAAAGGGTTAACGTTTTCTTGAATTCGGTATAGTTGAATGAGTTTACAACTTGTCCTCTTATCAAATCAAACTCCATTAGCCGTTGGGTTGGTTGATATATATTATATTATATACTTTTGGTTATACAAATTCAATATTCGCAAATGGTGAAATGAGCTGGCATATATGTACGTAGGCGACTACGTATGCATGCATACATCTCAAGAAACATAATACGTAGATTTGTAACAAGTGATGATGATGGTGAAGTCTAGTGCTATTCGTGTGGCAACCACACTCTTCCCTCTTTCTTTATATTATATATCCAACTCTTTCCATTATTTTATCTCCATCAAAATGTATTTCTCAGTGCTCTCCAATTCACCAATCCATCTATTTTTATTTATTTTATACATATCAACAAAAAGTAATTTTTTTGGTTCATTATCTACTATCAATTTGTTGTTTATGATTTTAGCTTGCAGACGGCTCTAATTGCTGGGTCGAAGAATTATAGTGTGAAAAGCATCAGATTCAAATTTGATCCCCTTCATATACATAAGCTAGTTGGATTATACTGTTTAATATTTAAATTGTCCATTATGTGTCCGTCTTTAAGTAGTGGTGCTGTATATATTAATCCATTCATCCTAATGACTCCATATTTGTTTTTGAAGATTACTAATGAATTCATCTTTTATTAAATATATATTGAACATGTGGTTTAGATTATGATTACACTTATCAACCGGTGGCCCTATCAAAATGTATGTGTATATTATCCATTGATCTCTTTTGGTCAAACACTAATAAACTTACAGAGAACGGCTAACAAATAATACAGACAGTATATATGTGTGCTTGATTTATCTCCTTTTGTTTTGCGTTCATTTCTTGTCGAGAACAAAAGTATAATCAACCAACAGAAAGTAAAAGGAAGACAGAGTTGTTTTATTTTCTCTTTATAGAAAAATGCTTTCCAGGTTCCGTGTAGTAAGAAAAAGGAAACAAAAAAGAATAATAGAAGAAAATTAATCAGCCGACTACTAATAAGTAATTAAGTTTGTATTATTTAAGCATCACAATGAATAATTTAAGAATTAAACAACGAAGGAAAAATGTAATCACTAATTTGAGAAAATCTGAAAACTTTTTAAAAGCTCTTTATTTATTTTAGGCAGAATGGATTAACCACCAATCAAACCCCGATTGAAATTCTACAATTTAAAAACAAAGTAAGAACCTTAATACGAAGCTGTTTATATTTTACGTTAATACACACTCGCTGAATCCTTTTGCTCAATTGTTTAGAGAAAAATAATTAAAGCATTTTCGGAATTTGAATATGGTGCTTTAAGTCAATATGATAATATGTACTTGCCAAAAGAAAACCTAATTTGTCATATTTGTATTTGGTAGTATATGAAAGAATGAAGAACTAAATCATTATAGGTTTAACAAAGTTTTAATAGTGGTCAACAGAGTTCGTATATCACCGGTAGGTCACCGTTAAAGAAGTTGGGTTTCATTTTTATTTATTTTTTTCTTATTTTTCTGTCAAGAAGACATGTGCATGGCTATGAATCATGAAGTCGCTAGAACAATTCATACCCTTTCGGTCTCACATGTTTATTTATTTTTGACCTTCACGAATAAAAGAAACTGGCAAAACACACAAATCCCTAAGAAAAGATAAACCAGAAAACAAATGTGCGTGGTTTCACATTTCTTTCTCGTTGTATTTCAATTATTATTGATATTATGCTCATTTTTTTTGCTAGAAAATTAGTTAGTTTCAATTGAGATCGGTTTTGGGTATATTCTTATGCCAAGTATCGTATGCTTTAACTTTACCGATCGTACGCGCAAATCCACTTTAATTTTATTTCTAAAACTTTATTTGTTCATTTCAAACATGTAATCACAGTGCCAAAACAGTTAGATCTTTGCCAAAATCAATATTCTAATTTTCTTGAAAATACTGTATAGAATAGTACCATCATTACACTAATTTCCATGCAATCAGTGTTTATCAATAGTAATACTAGTGGTCACGAAGGTACCATCATTGCGGTATTCATTTTTATTTAGTGTTTCTAATTATATATAAGACACGATACAGTTTTCAAATTCATTTTCGAATAGAGTCCATAATTCGTCGGTGTATAGGTCGGTCTAACCGTAACAAAGAAACTCAATAAGAAATGTGCCAATCAACTTTTTGTTTAAGGATATGTATAAATTGCACGAACGATCAACATACTGTATTTTTTTGTTTTTTTTTCTTTGCCAAATAACAACATACTGTATTCTTAGCTAGGGCTTTCTAGATACAGAAGAACAAATTTCTTCTTCACAGTTTCAGCTCACTTCATCATCTCAAGCCATTAACTTTGGAATACACATAGAAGTTGTGATAACCAAGTTTTCTGTGTTTGGTAAAAAAAATCAAGCTTTGAAGATTATTAATTAAGGGGAAAAAACAATACTAAGAGTAAAAGAGGTCGGTGTTACTTAGTCCACATTTTGGCCAATATAGTAAAATTATTTCTTTAACTGGTAGAGATGCTCCACATATATTATTAATTGATCAAGCTCTATGTTTGGTAAACAAAACTCATTTTTGAATATATAGTTAATGAAAACAAATTCAGTAACAAGATGAAAACACGTAGTGATTAATTTTCAGTCCAAATCTGTCCAATATAGTAAAAGTATTTCCATTAGTTGTGATGATGGGCCACATATACGAATTCTCGACTCCACCACATAATATTCTTTATGTTTAAATAATGTTTCACACGAAATCTCTCCATAAATAGAACTCAACCTAAGCGTGTGTTCTCCACACTTCATCAAACATTCTCTTATCTTCTCATTTCAACATACAAAAGAGAGTAAAAGAAAAACCAAATCATTATGGAGTCCCACAACGTGAACAACAGCTTGAACGTAGACATGGAGAAAGATCAAGAAAAAGCTTTTGACTTCTCCAAAAGAGCTCAGTGGCTACGAGCCGCCGTCCTCGGTGCCAACGACGGTCTTGTCTCCACGGCTTCGCTTATGATGGGTGTCGGTGCGGTTAAGGGAGACGTTAAAACCATGATGTTATCTGGTTTCGCCGGTTTAGTCGCAGGAGCTTGTAGCATGGCGATCGGAGAGTTTGTCTCTGTTTACTCTCAGTACGACATAGAGGTGGCTCAAATGAAAAGAGAGAGCGGAGGGGAGATAGAGAAAGAAAAGCTTCCAAGCCCGATCCAAGCGGCTGCTGCGTCTGCGTTGGCGTTTTCTCTTGGAGCGATTGTGCCTTTATTGGCGGCTGCGTTTGTGAAAGAGTATAAAGTGAGGGTTGGAGTGATTCTGGCGGCGGTGACGTTGGCTTTGGTTATGTTTGGGTGGTTAGGAGCGGTTTTAGGGAAAGCACCGGTGGTTAAGTCATCGGCTAGGGTTTTGATTGGAGGATGGTTAGCTATAGCCGTTACGTTTGGTTTGACCAAACTGGTCGGGTCACATGGTATGTGATAGCTTGTATGTGTGTGTGTGTTTACATACGTGACCGAACACTTTTCATGTTTCATGCAACACACTGTAAGCGGTTACGTTTCATTTTTATGTAAGAAACTTTGGAATATATGGATTCATGAATCATGACTTGTTTTTAGATTTATGTAAACAATTAAAGCAAATATGCTTGTAAATCTCTCAATTGACGTTTTTCTTAATAATGATAAATGGCGTGTTGAGTCTTTTTAACACTTGTAGGTCCGTCTAATTAACAAACGGGAAGATTGCCGTAAATTTTGTTTCCATTTGCATTCTAATTTTACTCGAAAAACTGGTAAACCATAAGTTTAAGGAGCAAACAAATACAAAAATTTAATATATATTGGATACAAACGTAATAATGAATATAAAGTATAAAATTTATCCAGACTCCAATATAAAAATGTATATTATCTTTTTGTCAAAACCTCGTAATTAATCCGCCAAAATAACACTGAATTGGTTCGTAGATATAACCCGTTAGGAATTATAAGTTTATAACTATATGTCATCTACTACTACTACTAGAGCCTACTAATTAATTAAACTAGATGCATAGTCTCCGCGCTTGATACGTTGTTGATGTGTTGTGTAGTTTTGTGTATAAGAATTTGCTATTTTTTTTTTAACATTTGTTTATCTGACTTATCTATAATGGTGATGAATGAAACATTAGAAGTCACACAACTTGATTAGTGTGATAAGAGAATAAACATCAAATTCATATGGGTTGATATTTTCATATTTTATCTTCGTAGTGATTTTATCAAGCATTCCCTTTATTAGTGATTTTATCGAGCATTACTGTTATTAGTGATTTCATGTAAAAAAATAATTTAATGGAGACAAGACAAAAAAAGACATGTGTTTATTAGTGTAATTTTCTTTCTGAAATTATGTTGTATATATATATATATATATATATTTTTTTTTAATTGTGATGTATATGGGATTTATGGTCAATCTGAATGGTTCGGGGTAAATATTTATTATTGAAAATATGTTTTTATTTTATTTGATGATTATAACTGAATTGAAATGATATTGGAGGTTAGAACATGATAACCTTTCTTATAAAATTATCTAAGATGATCTCATAAAGTTTCAAATCCTTAAGCCATTTTGTATCCCAACAACCAGCATAAAAAATCATTATGAATCTCCCTAAGCTTTTAGGTATCCCGAAAAGCCCAAATGGAAAAAAAAAATTACATGCGCACTCGCAGTACAAACTTCTCATCATCAACTTAAACCACTCGGCCAAATCTTTATTCGTTGATAACATTCAATCTTAAAAAATCTTATACGTTTTTTTCCCTAATAACACAGACGCGGGACCCGCAAGTTTGCTGACGTGGACAGCCTTAGAAGCTTCAAAAGTGAATCATTATTATATAGATTGTGCATTCCATTCTTGCCTAAGAAAATAAATAATACTAGGTGTTTTGCCCGCACTTGTGGACCTAAACATTTTATAATTATTTTACTAATATATTTTTACTAATTGAAAGATTATAATGATAAATTATTATTTATGTTTTTTTTAAACCCATAATATTCATATTTTCATTTAAACATTCTTACATATATTTCTTTGTATATTATATTTACTATTAAAAATAAATCTTAAAATCAAATAATATTTTTAGTTATATAAAATTAAGTAGTTTACTTGATTAATATTTAGTTATGTATTTTCTATTTTTTATTAAAATATATGTGTAGATAACAACACAATATATATAAGAATTATCTTATTTAAATACATATTATTTAGATTTTGGATATTTCTTATGATTATTATTAGTTTTAATTACTTATCTAACTAAAATAATTAAATTCATTTTTATTTTGTATGTAATTTATATATTTTATTCATTAAGGGTATAAGCGATATTAACCAGTGTAACTTTTAACATGGGAGCTCTATTGCGAAAATCACTTAAATGCGAACCTGTGGACTTAATTATATTTAAGTCAATTTAAAAAATCATCAAAATAAATGATTATTTGCATCCAAATAATTCGACCTATAACATTAAACTTTTTTACATTGATAAAGTTATTCACAAATTAAAAACAAATCCTTGTTTTCCTTTAAAATTTTGAAAAATCTAAAGTCTATTTAATTTCTTCTAAATTGATAAAATTTATAGAAATCTATCTTTCAATTTGAAAAATTGAATCGATAAACATACATTCAAAAATTGATCTTATAGAAAGAATAAAATTAGTTTGGATAATAATACAATATATTTGAATATATTTTTGTCAAACACGTATTTTCTTTCTTTTTGAATGATCTTTTATTTTATATGATTAACTCATGTTTAAGGTTTAACTATATAAAATATAAACATAAATTTAATTTAACGTGTGAGTTCGGAGGTGGAAAATAACTTCACGAATATATATCTATATAATATTATTATATTATTTTAATTTGAAAATAATTACGTATTATACTTTTTAATTATATAAAATTAAAAATTTTACTTTATGAATATTTATTTATGTGTTTTTTTGTTTTTGAATTTTTTATTAAAAATATATTTTCCGGATAACAACACAATATCTATAAGAATTATCTTTTTTTTTTTAAATATATATTTAGATTATGGATAATTCTTATCATTATTATTAATTTGAAATCTAATCAAATAAGTATTAAATTCGTTTTTATTATTAGCTGATTTATATATTATTTTCATTAAGGATATAAACGATATTAACCACTTTTAACGTGAGAGCTCCGTTGCGAAAAATTAATTCGCAAATAATAGTATAGATGTGGTTGTGGATGAATTTATATTCAAAGTTTGAACTCTTTTGTCTAGAAACACAAACGGATTACGTTCCGAAAAGAAAAAAAAGTTATTACCACGCAGGCACGCACCAATCATCAGAAACGTTGAGTTTGATCGTGTTCGACCATGCATAAACAAAGCTCTTCATGAAAAATCAATGATCTCCAAAAGAAAACAAAAATAAAAGAGAACTACTTTTGGAATCATTATTGTCGTGTTCTATAATCCCATACATGTATTATTCCGATTTATAAAGCTAAAAAATTTCATGCCTGCTTTTGGCACGAGATTGCGTGTAAACTCTCGTACACTCGTAACAATGGAAATGGAACATGTGGCATATTTATGAAAATTAATAGAAACATATATATATATATATATATATATATATATATATATATATATAAGAAAATCCTTTTATATGATGTCATAAAGGTAAATAAAATCTTTTCTGTTTTTACTTCCGTGGAGCACAAAAGGAAAATCACATAAATGTCACAACATTGAACAAAACATGACCAGGGACAAGAAAACATTCAAGCCACCACAAGCACACAACCAAGAGCAGTTATCTCATGTATGTTCTGTTCACAGTTCGTTGAGTCCTTTCTAATTTGTTACTAGTGGCTCTTGCGCAGCAATGTAACTAGCGTACTCATTTCAACAAAGTAAAATTTTATAATCTCCAGAGGTGCCTAATTCCAAACTCCAAATTCAAATCCCGTTATTCGGATAAGTTTTAGAAGAAAAGACGTTATTTTGATAGAGACTGGAGTTGACGAGAGCTCAAATGGTTCATTTTCTATTGTCAAATAGGTTTTCATTTCTATAATATCTAAAGGATTCCTTGCAATCACCAATATATATATGGATTTTGAATCCTTCCAGAAACAATATACAAAGGAAAACTTGTATTACACTGACATGGTCTTCACTTGACCAAAATAAAAGTAGAAAATGTCTTGGCTGTGTAACTGGATGATGGATTATAGTATTGTAGATTTGGGAAAGTAGAAAAATATGAATTGGTCTGTTAAAAGTAGAAAGTCTATGGATTATAGTATTGTAGTTGTAACGTTCTGTGAATAAGTCTACAGAGCAAGAAAAGAGAAAAAACATCTCAATAAAGAGATATTGAGATCAAAAGAGGAACAAGTTTGGTTGGAGAGAAAGAAAAAAAATAGAGGGAGATGATGAAAGTGCAAGTTCTGTTCCTCGTGGCTATTTTGTTTCCTGATCTGAAGCAGCTTGTCAAGGGGCAACTCTGGCCAAAATGCTCACCTAGATGTGGCAACGTCAACATCGAGTACCCTTTTGGCACTTCTACAAATTGTTACTATCCAGGAGATTCTAGTTTCAACCTCAACTGTAAGCAAGATAATAGGTTATTCATCGGTGACCTTGAAGTGGTCAGCATTTCTCACAGCGGCGAGATACGTGTTCTGGTTCCTATATCATACACTTGCTACAACGACCGTGGAGGTATAACGGGCAGTAAATATTACAAGTTTAAGTTGAGTAGTTTTACTCTCTCCGACAACAACAGTTTCACTGGAGTAGGCTGTGACAGTAGCGTGGTGCTGACCAACTTAGGGGATAAAGTCCACGCAACTGGTTGCATATCGTTATGCAAGACCCTCCCAGAAAAAGGATCATGTTCTGGTGAAGGTTGTTGCCAGACTTCTATCCCTAAGGGCGGTAAAAAATTTCAAGTCAGACCATTTAGCTATTACAACCATACTGATGTGCATAGGTTTAATCCTTGTACATACGCGTTTCTTGTTGAAAAGGATAAGTTTAACTTTTCTGGTCAACAAGATCTTAAGAATCTGAGGGATGTCAAGGAGTTCCCTGTGATACTAGATTGGTCTATTGGAAACCAGACATGCGAGCAGGTTGGAAACAAGAGCATATGTGGTCTGAATAGTCATTGTTCTAATTCCACTACTAGAACAGGATATATCTGCAAATGTTTACAAGGTTTTGATGGGAACCCATTCCTTCCAGACGGTTGCAAAGGTAATTTATACTTTTTACATTTTTTATTTATTTATTATTTTTTTCTTTAGAGTCCTCATACATATGTTGTTGCATCTTGCTATCTTTTTTTTTTTCCTTGGGGCTAGACATCGACGAGTGTGATGATTATGCAAAGCGTAAACATAACTGTTTGGATCCCAAAACCTGTAGAAACACGCCTGGAAGCTTTTTTTGTAATTGCCCTTTTGGTAACTACACCGACGGAAACTATGTGATCTGCTCAACGCCATCATTCACGCCAAGAGAGGTGCCTAAGTACTTTGAATGGACTCAGATTTTTCTTGGTATGCTCTCTTGCACTCATTCTGGATTATGTGTTTCCTGAAACTGCTCATGTCAATTCTTTTTTTTTTAATGAATGTGATTAGGAACAACCATCGGCTTCTTGTGCATTCTACTTGTGGTTACTTGTATACAGCAGAGGATGAAGAACAAGAAAAACACCGAGCTCCGACAACACTTCTTCGAGCAAAACGGTGGTGGCATGTTGAGACAGAGACTCTCAGGGGCAGGCCCATCAAATGTTGATGTCAAGATCTTTACCGAGGAAGGCATGAAGGAAGCAACTAGTGATTATGACGACAGCAGAATCTTGGGTCAGGGAGGCCAAGGAACAGTCTACAAAGGGATACTACCAGACAACTCCATAGTGGCAATTAAGAAAGCTAGGCTTGGAGATAGCAGCCAAGTAGAACAATTCATCAATGAAGTGCTGGTACTTTCACAAATCAACCATAGGAATGTAGTCAAGCTCTTGGGCTGCTGTCTTGAAACTGAAGTTCCTTTACTAGTCTATGAGTTCATTAACAGTGGCACCCTTTTTGATCACTTGCACGGTTCCTTGTTTGATTCTTCTCTTACATGGGATCACCGTCTGAGGATAGCAGTGGAAATAGCTGGAACTCTTGCCTATCTTCACTCCTCTGCTTCTATTCCAATAATCCACAGAGATGTCAAGACTGCTAATATCCTCCTGGATGAAAACTTAACAGCAAAAGTAGCTGATTTTGGTGCTTCAAG
The DNA here is from genome assembly GCA_932364175.1 of Eruca vesicaria subsp. sativa. Taxonomy (NCBI): domain Eukaryota; kingdom Viridiplantae; phylum Streptophyta; class Magnoliopsida; order Brassicales; family Brassicaceae; genus Eruca; species Eruca vesicaria. The sequence continues at coordinate 62,703 of CAKOAT010171821.1, forward strand.
ACTCATACCTATGGATAAAGAGCAGCTCACAACTATGGTGCAAGGAACTCTAGGCTACTTAGACCCAGAATACTACAACACAGGGTTGCTAAATGAAAAGAGCGATGTTTATAGCTTTGGAGTAGTCCTCATGGAACTTCTCACAGGCGAAAAGGCATTGTGCTTTGATAGGCCACAGTACTCAAAACACCTGGTGAGTTACTTTGCTTCTGCCTTAAAAGAGAAAAGGTTGCATGAGGTTATTGATGGGCAAGTGATGAATGAGAATAACCAGAGGGAGATCCAGGAAGCTGCAAGAGTTGCTGTTGAGTGTACAAGGGTGACTGGAGAGGAAAGGCCAAAGATGAAGGAAGTAGCTGCAGAGCTTGAAGGCTTGAGAGCCACTAAAAGTAAACATCAGTGGTCAGATAACTATCCTGAGCCAGAGGAGACTGAGCATTTGCTTGGTTTGGGGATCTTATCAGCACAAGGTGAAACCAGTAGCACTGGCTATGATAGCATCAAGAATGTAGCAGTATTGGACATTGAAGCTGGCCGCTGATTAGGCCACATTCCGGTCAAGCCTGATCAGGTTTCTTCTATCTCCCTTTCCATACTAAACATTTAAACTTTTGTGATTGATAGATTCTTGATCTTTAGATCATCAATAATTGTTTCTGTAACTCTCCTTGATTGGTATTGTACACTTCTGGATTTGGCAATGGAAACTTTAGTGTTCTTGTTTTTATTTTAAAAATCCAAGAAGAAAAGCTAGAATTGAAAGAACGGATCAAAAGAAAATAGAGAAATGTAATGATCATAGACCTGCCTCCAAGAATCTTTAAAAGGAAGACAATCTTAGGTACTTGTTCAAATCTACCAGAAGTGTCATCTCTGAAACACATTGATCCAAAAATAAATCGTGGCCTGTTTTTTTTTTTTGAAATGATTCGGATTAAAACATTCTTATACTGAGAGTAAATGCAGCTATATGATAATAATACCGGGCCTTCGATGAAAATTCGTTTGAAGCCATATTCCTCAAGGTAAAAGCATCCAAACAAACAGATATAGAGGAAATATAGAGGACAGAGACTAACTTAAAGCTGCATAAACAAGCACTTGAAGATAAAAAATTCATTGAGTGTGTATTTGGATATGAATTATACTATTGTAGATCTCTGGGAATGAGTCTGTGAAGCAAGTAAAGAAAGGACTATCTCAAGGAGTGGAGTTTGATACCACATTTATTACTTTACTGCAGTGATAGAGAGGACTCTCTGCAACCCTTAAACATATGCCATGTCACTTTAAGACTTTTCTTACCGTAATTATGTTCTGTTTTGTAGTTAATTGGATTTCTATATACTTTTTTTTTGTAACAAATTTCTTTACGCATTTAAATGTCTCTATATGTAATATTGTTCCAGGAAAAATAGATTATAAATATAGAGAGTCCCATTTATTTTTTGTTTCTATTGTTTCTACTTCTACATGTCATCATGAGCCTTGTTCCTACACATCGTCCCTCTTCACTATTAGAAAAAAACTTCTGTTAAAGAGTAAAATTATTTTTGTGTTAAAAAAAAAAGAGTAAAATTATTCAAATGGTTGACAAAATGTCCACTAATAAATCTTTTATAATTGCCAAAAGTTTTACATTCAGTAATTAATATAATAAAGCATATATTGTCTGAATATTTACCATTTCTTCTCATTAGAAGATTCCTTGCAACTACCTACTACAAAAATTAGCGTCACATTGTTAAACTGTAGCAGATGTAGACGTTGTTAATATATATGGCTATGTGGTACTTTGAGGTCCTCAATACATTACATTGACATGGTCTCTTCTCTTGTTTGTGTAGTTGGCTTTGTGGAAAAAATGTCTGCCAGAATGAGTCAAACAGAACATCCCAAGACTTGAGGTTTATTTACTATAAGAAATAGACTTCAAGAAAACCTTAATAGAGATTCAAAATTAGAGAGAAGCGATCAAAGAGAGGTAGAAGATGAAAATTCAGGAGGGTCTGTTCTTGATGGCCATAATCTCTCTTGCTTATACACATCTGGTCAAGGGCCAATCATTGCCAGGTTGCCAAACTAGATGCGGAAACGTCTCAATAGAGTACCCTTTTGGCACTTCTCAAGGATGTTATTACGCCGGCGACAATAGTTTCAAACTCACATGTAACGAAACAAATAAGCTAATCTTTGGAGGCAACGAAGTGATCAACATCACTCACAACGGCGAGCTTCGCGTTCTGGTTACTAGATCCTATGTGTGTTACAATAGCCAAGGGAGCCAGACTGGCCGTAGTAACCGGTGGACTAGGCTTGGTAACTTAACATTCTCCGACAAGAACAGATTCACTGCAGTAGGATGTAACACTTACGCGTTTCTCAACACTAATGGAGTTGGAAATTACTCAGTTGGATGCATGTCAACATGTAGTTCTCCACGGGAGACTAATGGATCATGTTCTGGTGGAGGTTGCTGCCAGACTTCTTCTCCTAGAGGAAGCAGCTACTTCAGAGTAAGACCATACAGCTTTTCAAACCATACTTCTGTCCATAGCTTCAACCCTTGCAGCTATGCTTTTCTAGTGGAAGATGGTTTGTTTAACTTCAGATCTTCAGAAGATCTTATGAATCTGAGGAATATCACGAGGTTCCCTGTGGTTCTAGATTGGTCTATTGGTAAGCATTCATGTCAGCAAGTTGGAAGGACAAACATATGCGGTTTGAACAGTGTATGTGCCAACTCTGTCCGTGGAACCGGTTACATCTGCAAATGTAAGGAAGGGTTTGATGGGAATCCATACCTTTCAAATGAGAATGGTTGCCAAGGTACTTTAGATTGTACATATTTTTCTTTGTTTCTTCTTTTGTGAGTTAATTTGTTATTATCCTTATACATTTTCTTGCTGACAGATATCAATGAGTGTACTACTAGTAGTACTGTCCATAGACATAACTGTTCTGATTCCAGCACCTGTGTAAACACTATGGGACACTTCCTGTGTACTTGTCCGTCTGGCTTCAACTTAAATGCCACCACCAATAGCTGCATGCGTAAAGGCAAACCTGAATATTATGGATGGACTCAAATTTTTCTTGGTAAGCTCCCCTCACTTGTTGTTGAGTCTTTATTTTCTGGATCAATTGCTAAAATGCTCTTTTTTTTTTTTGACAAAAGGTTTTTGCTAAAATGCTCTTGGGCATGAAAAAATAATAATCTCAAAATACTCCTCTACTCAAAAATAATAATTTTTTTAATTTTTCTTAAATCATAAAGTTATTAAAAGAAAATTTGGTATAAATATGTAAGTAAAACTTAGTATAACTATAAGAAGTATAATCTGTACCTGGCCAATTATATATTAATTTAAAAATTTTAATTTCAGATCTAAAATCCAATATTTTTGCTATTTGGAGGCAAGTGTAACATCTGAATAAGAGTGAAGAGTATACAGATTAGTTAAGAGTATACATTCAGGGCCGGCTCACGAGGGGGGACAAACGGTGCGACCGCCCCGGGTCCAAACCCGTGTCCCCCCCCCCCCGATTTTACTAATTAAGGGGCCCAATATTTTTTATATATACATATTTTTATATAGAAAATTTTAAATATTTATAAATTTTAGTTGAATAGGGGCCCTAAAATATTTTACATATACATAATTTATTTTCATAACAAACTTTTCAAAGATATTGATGTTAAAAATTTAAAAAAATATTTTATTTTTTAATAAATATAAACATTAAAAGTAAAAAAAAAATTTTTGCCCAGGGGCCCAAACAAATGTTGAGCCGGCCCTGTATACATTATTTTGTTTTTCTTCCATATTTCAGCATTTGGTCTTTATTTTCTGAATAAAACCTTAGTCTTATTAATCATGTATGTGTGATGTAACCAGGAACAACAATCGGCTTTTTAGCCATCTTACTTGTGGTTAGCTGTGTACAAAAGAAAATAAAGCACAGGAAAAACACCGAGCTCCGACAACACTTCTTTGAGCAAAACGGTGGCGGCATGTTAAGGCAGAGGCTCTCAGGAGCAGGGCCATCAAACATTGATGTCAAAATCTTTACTGAGGAAAGCATGACGGAAGCAACTAATGGTTATGATGAAAGCAGAATCCTTGGCCAGGGAGGCCAAGGAACAGTCTACAAAGGTATGTTACCAGACAACTCGGTAGTTGCTATAAAGAAAGCTCGTCTTGGAGACAGCAGCCAAGTAGAGCAGTTCATCAACGAAGTGCTGGTGCTTTCACAAATCAACCATAGGAACGTAGTCAAGCTCTTAGGTTGCTGTTTAGAAACTGAAGTTCCTTTGCTGGTCTATGAGTTCATTAACAGTGGCACACTTTTTGATCACTTGCACGGTTCCTTGTTTGATTCTTCTCTTACATGGGAGCACCGTCTGAGGATAGCAGTTGAAATCGCTGGAACACTTGCTTATCTTCACTCCTCTGCTTCTATTCCAATCATCCACAGAGATGTCAAGACTGCTAATATTCTCCTGGATGAAAACTTAACAGCAAAAGTAGCTGATTTTGGTGCTTCAAGACTCATACCAATGGATAAAGAGCAGCTCACAACTATGGTGCAAGGCACTCTTGGTTATTTAGACCCAGAATACTACAACACAGGGTTGCTAAATGAAAAGAGCGATGTTTATAGCTTTGGGGTAGTCCTCATGGAACTTCTCTCAGGTCAAAAGGCATTGTGCTTTGAAAGGCCACAGACCTCAAAACATCTTGTGAGTTACTTTGCTTCTGCCATGAAAGAGAAAAGGTTGCATGAGATTATTGATGGCAAAGTAATATATGAGGATAATAAGAAGGAGATAGAAGGAGTTGCAAAAATAGCTGTTGAGTGTACAAGACTGATGGGAGAGGAAAGACCAAGGATGAAAGAAGTAGCTGCAGCGCTTGAGGGCTTGAGAGGCACTAAAACCAAACATAAGTGGTCGGATCAGTATCCTGAGCCACAAGAGGCTGAGCACTTGCTCGGTGTTGAAATCTTATCATCACAAGGGGATACTAACACCGTTGGCTATGACAGTATCAAGAATGTAACAAGATTACATATTGAAGCTGGTCGCTGATATTTGTCAGTCATGCTCTCACATAATCTCATGTATATCTTTTGTTTGTGGAAAAAAATATATTTATCTATTGCTTCTCTCCTCTTCTGAAAACATTTTAATAACCAGAGTATCAAATATGACATTAAAAACATTTATAGTCGAACAATTTGTGATTCAAAAATAGAATATACAAAGGCCAGAAGAGACGGACTGGTTTGTTGCATTAGAGGAGATAAGTGTTAAGACGTTTGAGAAGCAAATATTGCAAACAGTAAAATATGAAATACAGGCTACGTGCATGAAGGACCATTAGTTGATATCAACACACATGTTTCAAATTTATTGCAAACAAAAATAAAAATACGTTGAAGATGCTGAGAAAGCTTTATGGGTGGATTCTCTCTTTCACTCTATGTTTCTCTTATTATGGATTCCGTGTTGACTTTTCTCCTTGCGCACATCGTGTTCTCCTGGAAAGTATATACAATATACGATATAAACATTCTCATGCATGCATCCAAATAGAACTTTTACTTTTTGACCAGAGCCGGTCCTAGAAAATATGTGCAAACTTAATGAGGTGTGTAGATGTAAGTATAGGGAGAGTTATTACCATGACAGAGAATTCTAATGGTGGTATGGAGGAGGAGGAGATTTGTAGAGGTAAGGATGGTGTGGGGGAAAGTAGTGTTGGACTCGAGGAGGAGGAGGTGGTATATATACGTAATTTTTCTTTGGTGGTGGTGGGGAATTGTATAATGGAGAAGTATAGTGTTTAACCGGAGGAGGTGGAGTTTTGTATTCGTAGTGCTTCTTTGGTGGTGGTGGAGAGTGGTAAACCGAAGGAGAGTAGTGCATAACCGGAGGAGGAGGAGATTTGTACATGTAGTGTTTCTCTGGTGGTGGTGGAGAATGGTAAACCGGGGAAATATAGTGTTTAACCGGTGGGGGTGGAGAGTGGTAAGCCAGAGAAGGAGAATGATGTTTAACCGGAGGAGGAGGAGATTTGTATACGTAATGTTTATTGGGTGGTGGTGGTGGTGAGCGGTAGACTAGTGCTGGAGAGTAGTGCTTAACCGGTGGGGGTGGAGATTTGTAGACGTAGTCTTTCTTGGGAGGTGGTGGAGAGTGGTAAGCCAGAGGAAGAGAATAGTGCTTAACTGGAGGAGGTGGAGGTTTGTATTCGTAGTGTTTCTTAGGTGGGGGAGGAGAATGATAAACCGGAGGGGAAGAATAGTGTTTAACCGGAGGAGGTGGAGATTTGTATTCGTAATGCTTAACAGGTGGTGGAGGAGAAGAATATAAGTACTTATCAGCTGATTGAGATAAAAAGGTGAGAGGAGAGATTGTTAAAACAAGCAAACTTGCTGCAAAAGAGGCTATTGGAGACCCCATTGATTGTTTTGTTGCTTTGGTTTATGCTCTTAAGAGTCTCCCCTTCACACCCTTTATATTGCTATTTCTGTTTTCACCATTTTCACTTTGCTACCTCATTGTAAAATTGTAAATTTAAGTAATGTAAAAGGGTACTCGCAGTTGTTATACCAAACAAATATAATATTATGGAGCAATAAGTGATATTGATCTCTCCGACTCATTATTATTAGTATTTAGCTGTCGATGGTTGACATGTTCTCACTGTTGGAACAACGTATCAAATCTTATGATTTTCTTTATATAAAGTTAGATCTAATCTTTATTGAAATCTCGAGACTTTTATTATGGTCCTTTTGAGCAATCTTTTTTGTGTAAATTTTACTTGAGAACAATTATACATTATCACAAAAGCATGTAAATAATGTTGGTAGAACATTCAGAAAAAGAGATGACCGGGTAAGATTTGTGTTCCTATACAAGATGTTTCACGTTTGTAGATCTTTGATCAAATATTTGTAGCCAAAACCAGCGAATATCATTTCAGACTTTTATCACAAAAAAAATGGTCAAGACCACTTATTTTGAAATCTATCGATCATGTATTTTACTTAACAGCGTTATTAAATTGTCGCCTCCTTTCTACTTTTTATTTTTGGTTACATGCATATTTTTTTTGTCAAAATACATTTGCATCTTTTCTGATATTTTCTATAGCTTTTCCAACCATACAAGATATTGGTATTCAGATCATCAATCATTATGTTTATAAATCTCCTTCATCGGCATTGTACACTTTACTATCAGAATAATACATTTGAGCAATGTCTCTACATGTAGCAATGTTCCATTTAGTTTTTGGTTTTTGTTTCTTAATTGTTTTTACTCCCACGTGTTGTGATCATGAGCCTTATTCCTATGCATCTTAATTCTTCACTACAACAAAAACTTTACACCTAAAGGATATATTATTTTAAAGAGGAATAAAGGACAGTATATTTTGATGGTTAACGAAGAGAGAGTTCAAATGGAAATGGTTGACCTATAATGTCCACTACTCCCACATGACAGTGACTGAAGTTGAAGAGGGAGTTCAAATGTCTCGTTTAAGTTGTAAAATACCTTTCTACACTAGAATCTCTTAAGCATGCTTATGAAACCATTTCAATTTCTTCCCATTTGAATATTCTTTGAAACAACCAACCGTCGTAATATTACAATAAAAGAAGTATTATTGAACGGAAGCAAATGTTGATGTGTGATATTATATGGGAATACTTAAACATAAAATTTTAGTGTACCATGTTCAGCAATAAATTTTTAAATTAAATTATCTCTAAAAGTTAAATTTTGTTAATATTAAATTTATTATTTTATACCTATATTTTAATATAAATATTAATCTAGTTAAACATTAAATTAAGATAAATAACCAATTTAATTTATTTTAAAATATATTTAAGAATTTATATGTAGATATTTTATAAACTTACATATATTTTCATTTTTTCTTTTTGGTTAAGATATATTAAATCAACTCGTATAATTGTTTTTAAAAAATTGAATGCAATGGCAGAATTTATAAATAAAATATGTGAAAAGAAAGTATTTAATTTAGTGTAAACACAATGGTTAAATGTACAAATAAAAGGAATGACTTATTATGTTAACCATGTTTCCAAACAATTCTCACTTATTCTGCTATTTTTATCTTCAAACAGTACCAAAAGATATTTCAATTTTAATAATATAGATGATATTTTGTTTTTTTGAAGATTGAACTCTCAAAATCTATATTTGACTAAATTAAATAAGATAATAATATATTAAAAACTATTTTATATCATATATACTATATATATCAGTTTTTGTTTTTATTTTCACCACAAAGAAAAAAAATTATTATAATTAATTAATTAAAATTAATTTTAAATGTAATGACAGAATCTATAAATAAAAATATACAAAAACTATTTAATTTATCATAAATACAATGATTAAATGTAAACTAATCATGTTTCCAAACAATTCTCATTCATTCTACTATTTTTGTTTCTAAACACTATCAAATAAACAGTATCAAAATAAACAGTACCAAAAGTTACTTCAGTTTTAATAATATAAATTTGTTTTTTTTTTGGAAAAACGATTATAAAAATAACATGTGCCAAATTACTTATCAAATAATGTCTAGAGATTTGCATTGATATAAAAGAAAAGAACCTCCTCGCTGGTCAACTTTTGTGTATTGAGTTGTTCTTTTTTCTTATAAAATTAAAAGCATTAGAACATAGCATGTGATCAAGAGCTTCTTCCATCTACATCTTCACTTATAATAATAATATAATTAAAAACAAATCTTCAACATATCACTCTTTAGAGTTTCTTTTTAGAGTTTATTATAAAAATAACAGATATGAAAAACAAAATCTCAAAACATCACTTATTTTATAAAAACAAAAGTACTATATTATTATTCTAACTACTAAATCAAATCCCATTTACCTTTTAAATATTAAATCTTAGAGCATTCCTAATAAAGATTCTAGCAATAAAAGTTCTCAATATATATATATATATATATATGTATATGTGTTTTAAGAATTTTAATATTGGAGGTGTTTTTGGAGTGGCCTCTATGGTGAGGTTCTCCAAAATATATTATTAAATATTGAATATTGTTATTTAAAACATATTTATTAAATAATTTAATTTTAACTAAATATTGAAAATATAACCAACAGAACGATACATAGTCAATGGGGTTCTATAGGGTTTCATCGAAGGATACAAAATCTCTATCTTTACTCTACTTTTCCTTTTTATATTACTATTTTTGTAGATATTAGAGGATGAGAATTCTTTGTTGGACATGCTTTTGATTAAACCCTAGTCACTGAATCATAAATCTAAATATTAAATAAAACATCATTTTTATTTTCTAATAAATCCTACTTTGAGAATTTTTCTCCTTGTGTGCTATATTTAAAAGTATTTCTCTGTAACTAAGACATACAAACAAAGACATTTTTTTTTTAATTTTTTCACATTTGGAGAATCCTTGCAATTACCGTTGTTCCTTTGAATACAAAAATATTGAATCACTGACAAACAAGCAGACGTACTTGAACGTTTCCTTGCGTTACCTTGAATGGATCTAGAAAGTGTCTGCGGAAACGAGTCAAGCTAAAGAGACGAAACATGTCAAGACTTGAGGTTTATCTTCTATAAGAAAGCAGACACCTCAAGGAGATGAGAGAGCAAAAAAACTCAAAAGCAAGAAAGAAAGAGAAAGAAGATGAACAAGCTGCATGGTCTTTTCTTTGTGGCAAATTTCTCCCTTGCACTTAGCTGATCAATGGCAAATCTCTTCCGGGCTGCACAGATAGATGTGGCAACGTCACAACTGAATACCCTTTTGGAGTTTCTCCAAATTGTTACTATGGCGGATAAATTAGTTTCCGACTAACCTGTAATAAAACAACAAATAAGCTGTTCGCTGGCCCCATATATGCAAGTGGTCAACTATTCTGATACTGGCGCTTGCTGAAACAGCACACAGTTGACTCGGCAAGCTATCTACACCACTACTCTAGCTAATCTTACTCTTTCTAACAAGAACAGGTTCATTGCCGTGGGCTGTTGTGCTTTGAAAGGCCACAGACCTCAAAACATCTTGTGAGTTACTTTTCTTCTGCTATGAAAGAGAAAAGGTTGCATGAGATTATTGATGGCAAAGTAACGTATGAGGATAACAAGAAAGAGATAGAAGAAGTTGCAAAAATTGCTGTTGAGTGTACAAGACTGATGGGAGAGGAAATGCCAAGAGGCTGAGCACTTGCTCGGTGCTGAAATTTATCAGCACAAGAGGATACTAACACCATTGGCTATGACAGCATCAAGAATGTTACAAGATTAGACAATGAAGCTGGTCGCTGATATTGTAAGTCTAACTCTCACGTTAATCTCATGTATATCGTTTGTGGAAAAAATAAATAAATTTATTTGATGCTTCTTTTCTCTTTTGAAAACATTTTAGAAACCAGAGTATCAAATATAACATTTAAAACATTTCTAGTAAAACATTTCTTCCGATTAAAAATGGGAAATTACTTGAAAGGGTTTTACCATTTAATTTTTTTTTAAAAAACCCTTAAATTTGGATGCTAAACCGGTATTCTTTTATGCTTAAACAGGCCTTAAGTAGGCTTCAACGGGCCGGCCTTCGGTATCACCTCTTGAACCCAAATTTTCAGGGAACATTTTTAAATCATCCCGTTAAGTTGATAACTTTCACCTAAGTACAAACCTGATTCTTGTGCGTTGCTTGGTGTGATGTGTCTAAGGGACAATAATATACAGATCATTTTATACAATGATATGAGGTATATCAACCAGAATTGAATGACAACAATGCATAATTATATATCTAATACGCACGTAAACTAGGTATAACTATATATCTAATACGCACGTAAACTAGGTATAACCAAATTAGTGGTCAAAGATAGTACAAAGAACTTCTAAGGATAAGCATAAAAATCAAACCATGTCCACAAACAGCGAAACACTATATAAAGAAATATACAAAGTTACTGGCATTTGAGAAGCAATTATTGCAAAAGTTCTGAAAATATCTAAAGTGACAGTTAAACTATATTTTAATTCTACATTCAATTATTCTAACTGTATCAAATTAAGGGGTTGAAAAATCAACATTCAAAATAATTTAAAATAATTTTGACCCATTCTTCTTTTATCGCGCGTCTGAAAAAATAACTATACACATTTCTTTCTCCTATATAAAATATTTACGAGAAGCAGTGTTTGTTTCACAAAAGTAACGTAGAAATTGTACTAATATAGTGGAGCATGTGATGTAGATAAATATTTGGGATATTTCCAAATATTTATTATTTATTTTATTAGTTATTTTTGATAATTATCTTTATTATTTTAGGGTTTTATGGTTTTCATATATATAGGCTTCTTATGCCTAGAGTTGTATTCAACAGTTTTTATGATGATTTGATAAATAAAAGTCTGTTCTTAAAGAGGTTTTTATAAACCACT
>CAKOAT010171821.1:75225-89316 GCA_932364175.1 Eruca vesicaria subsp. sativa
TGTATTCAACAGTTTTTATGATGATTTGATAAATAAAAGTCTGTTCTTAAAGAGGTTTTTATAAACCACTGAGAAGAGTATTCTCAAACCCTAAGAGCTTTTAATTAAGCACTGTGAAGAGTATTCACAAACCCTAGTTTCCGAGTTTTCTTAGAATCAACGGATCTAGTTCTATCCCTAGAAGCTTCCGCTACATCAGCATGTCTGCATGCATGAGAGATTAAAGAAATACAAACTTATTATTTATGGTCTTTTTTATTAAAGCAAGCTTGCACATGAAAGATCAGAAAGAAACAAGGCGTAAGCTTACAAACATTGTTTAAAAAAAAAAACTTACAAACATTTATATATGACTACAGACTGCGTGCATGAAGGACCATTAGTTGATCAACACACACATGTTTCAAATTTATTGCAAACAAAAATAAAAATACGTTGAAGATGCTGAGAAAGCTTTATGGCCTTATGGGTGTATTCTCTCTTTCACTCTATGTTTCTCTTATTATGGATTCCGTGTTGACTTTGTCTTCTTTGCACATCGTGTTCACCTGCAAAGTGTATACTATACGATATAAATATTCTCATGCATGCAACCATGCATATAGCCTTTTTACTTGTTAACTTAATGAGGTGTGTAGATGTAAGTATTGGGAGATTTATTACCGTGACGGAGAACTCTAATAGTGGTATGGAGGAGGAGGAGATTTGTAGAGGTAGGGATGGTGTGGGGGAGAGTAGTGGTGAACTGGAGGAGGAGGAGGTGATTTATATACGTACTTTTCCTTTGGTGGTGGTGGGGAATGGTAGACCGGAGGGGGAGAGTAGTGCTTCACTGGAGGAGGTGGGGATTTGTATACGTACTTTGGTGGTGGTGGGGAATGGTAAACCGGAGGGGGAGAGTAGTGCTTCACCGGAGGAGGAGGGGATTTGTATACATACTTTGGTGGTGGTGGGGAATGGTAAACTGGAGGAGGAGAGTAGTGCACAACCGGAGGAGGAGGAGACTTGTACACATAGTGTTTCTTTGGTGGTGGTGGGGAGTGGTAAACCGGAGGGGGAGAGTAGTGCTTCACTGGAGGAGGAGGGGATTTGTATACGTACTTTGGTGGTGGTGGGGAATGGTAAACCGGAGGAGGTGAGTAGTGTTTAACCGGAGGAGGAGGAGATTTGTATACGTAATGTTTCTTGGGTGGTGGTGGTGAGTGGTAGACTGGTGGGGGAGAGTAGTGCTTAACTGGTGGGGGTGGAGATTTGTACACGTAGTCCTTCTTGGGAGGTGGTGGAGAGTGGTAAACCGGGGGAGGAGAATAGTGTTTAACCGGAGGAGGAGGGGACTTGTAAACATAGTGTTTCTTTGGTGGTGGTGGAGAGTGGTAAACCGGTGGTGGAGAGTAGTGCTTAACTGGCGGAGGTGGAGATTTGTATTCGTAGTGTTTCTTAGGTGGTGGTGGAGAATGATAAACCGGAGGAGGAGAGTAGTGCTTAACCGGAGGAGGTGGTGATTTGTATTCGTAGTGCTTAACAGGTGGTGGAGGAGATGAATAGAGGTAGTTAGCGGTTGATTGAGATGCAAAGCTGAGAGAGATTGTTAAAACAAGCAAAGTTGCTGCTAAAGAGGCCATTGGAGACCCCATTGATTGTTTTGTTGCTTTGGTTTATGCTCTTAAGAGTCTCCCCTTCACACCCTTTATATAGCTGTTTCCGTTTTCACCTTTTACACTTTGATACCTCATTGTAAAATTGTAAATTAAGTCATGTGAAAAGTACAAGCAATTATGTAGTACACCAAACAAATATAATATTGTAGAGAAAGAAGTGGTATTGGTCTCTCCGACACACTATACTAATAATATTTTTGCCGTCGATAATTGACATGTTCCATGTTCGAACAACGTATCGAATCTCATGATTTTCTTAATATAACGTTAGATCTAGTCTTTTTTCTGAAATGTCACGATTTTTGTTATGGTCCTTTTGATAAATTACTTGAAAGCAATTCTACAATATCACAAAAGAATGTAAATAATGATTAAAAAAAACATCGAGCAGAAAAAGAGATGACCGGGTATAGATTTCTGTTCCTATACAAGATGTTTCACGTTTGTAGATCTTTGATGCAAAACATGTAGACCAGCTAATTTGATTTCAAAATTATATAGAAAACAAAATACGGTCGAGACCAGTACTGCTTTCGAATCTATCGATCACGTATATTACTTAACAAAGTTATTATCTTGTCTTCCCTTTCTACCTTTCTTGTTAGGTTACATGCATCTTTTTTGTTAAAGTGCATATGAATCTTTTCTGATATTTTGTTCTTGGTTCCTTATACAAGTCTTTAGACTATGATTAACCCGAAATTCTTAGGGTGAGGTTTTTATCGGAAGTTAAGAAATAGTTTTTTAACTTTTGCTAAGAATCCCACCCTAAAAACCTCGGATTAATCGTGCTCTTATAAACGATGGGAAACGACTCACTTTACATTTAATACGTTGGATAAAAGCCTTTGCAAGATTCATTTTGAGTACTCTAGGTTAATTATATAATCTGTTAATTAAATTCTTTTTTTTTTAATTTTGTTGAAGTTCGAGTATGATCTTCCTAATGCACAAATGGTTTTCGGCTATAAACCAGCTGCATCGTTTTATAGATATGATAGTATAGGTCAATAATCACATACAGCTAAATTTAGCTAAAAGGGTTGTTATCGAATTCACCTACTTTCTACTGGTGACTGGTCAAAGATGGTTACCACAATTTTCACTAAGATTACAAAATGTTATCAATCCAAATTCAGTATAAATAATATCAACTCAACGTAAAAGTTATTCATCTGTAGTCAAAATGCACACTGTATGCCAACAATATTGCCCTTAATGAACATGTTATGTAAGTCTGTTTCATTTGGACGTATCCTAGGTATTATGATTTAGTTCTGAGTTTTTACCTAGAAGATACTACTACTGATAACATTGTTTTCCATCTAGTGGACGTATATAGACTAATAATGAACCTATAAACCAACATTAAATGACATAACATGTTCATCGAAACCTTGAACTTACATCATTTTCTAAAGTCGTTTAGGCATATGTAAGTTTTGATTTTTAATCCATACATCTTTAAATAAGGAAGTGTATTAAAAAGCATATATGAATAAAAACAAATAACGCGTTGACTCAAGGCGGCCAGTTTGAAATATGGAAGGAACATAAGAGAAGAAGGTGGTCTATCATACACACGAATATCGTTCCTGGCGGTGAGAATGATTCTAAAATTTAGATTTGGAGTTTTATCTCTCATTTTCTTTGTTTAACTTTAGAACACGTTTCTTGCCCTCTAAACTTCTTTTTAACACAAACTTATTTCCAATTAAAACTTAACTCTTTCAACTATAATAGAGAGAGAGAATTTTGCAACATTTTCTGACTAAAACCATAACAACACTAAGAACATATTTATCGCAGAAACGTGCGTTCAATTTTTATTTTATTTTAGTTTTTTTTTAAATGAAAATAAAAATGATAATCATCGCGGGTCGTCACGTGTTATGGAGCCCACAAAACAGTGCAAAAAACCAACAATACACGTTCCTTATTTCATGACAAAAGACAACATTTTTTTTTTCTTTTTCAAGGGATCTACCTCATTTTTTTTTCACCTAAAAACCCTCCTAACTACCTCAATAAAGATGTTCTAACAAACATAAGGATGATAGGTCTTCGTAAGAAATGGATAGCGAATTTGAATCTAGACTTAAACGTGTTGATAAAGTTTTCACGATAAAGTCGGAAAACTGAAAAATAATCACATAAAATAGTGACGTTGATATATACTTCTTCTGTTTCATTTTAATTGTCATTCTACGTTTTTGCACACAGATTAAGGAAATATTTAATTTTACATATTTTCAAGAAAAAAAAACACAATTACCTACATATCTAACCATTTTTCAACCAATAGAAAAATAGAATATCATACTCCTTCCGTTTCAAATTATATGTCATTCTAGAATAAAATTTTCGTTTCAAAATAAGTGTCATTTTATAATTTCAATGCAAAATTTATTGATTTTAAATGTTATTCAATTGTTTCATTGGTTGAAAAGTGGTTAGGTGTATAGGTAATTGTGTTTTTATTTTGAAAATATGTAAAATTAATTGTTTTCTTAATCTGTGTGCAAAACTCTAGAATGACAATTAAATTGAAGCGGAGGGAGTATAAAACTAATAAATTTTGTCTTGAAACTTGGAAACAATACTTATTTTGAAACAAAATTTTTTCTCCAAATTGACAATTAATTCGAAACGGAGGGAGTAACGTTTTTTGCCCTCGAAACTATTTTTAACTATATACAATGAAATATGCAAGAGCAAGACAAGAAAACATTGATATATAAGTTTTAACTAACATAGGACGTAAAAAAGAGTTATTATAACCGATCCTTTCTGAATATGAGTTAGGATGACAATGTACTCAAATGTTCATATGCTGTCAAACTAACCAAATTAATAGATTAATAAATGAAACTTGGTGAAGAAAAAAGATAATAGAAACAAATCTAGATGACAAAATTTGAATTATTTTAATCGAATTATAGTAACCAGCTGGTTAAGTCTTAGACATGCTAACAACTTCTTCGCATTTCTTTAACATATCCTTGAAAGCTGACTTTCTTGGTGAGACGTTAACGAATTGCAAAAATAATCACCGTAATACTGTTTATGTCAATTGTATAAGTAACACGACAATAATTACCTTTGATGATTCTATTTTTATCCACTTCGGAAGAAGATAACATTGAAGTAATAATGGTTACGCATTGTCTAGGTGAGTAGAGATGGCAATTGGACTCTTCCGTTTCGTCCCGTTCTGGACTACTGCGGATTCGTCTTCTAGCGGAACGTAGCAGGCTTGTCACGCGCGAGGATGCAATTTTGAAAACATTGATCCAATCCCGTACCGTATTTTTTATAGGTCTTCGCGGACCATCCCGTGAGACATGTGACAATATGCGCAGCTGAACGATTCAGACCCTTCCGAAACGCTTTAGGCTATTTTAGGAAATAGTTCAAGTCATCGATTCAACTTAACATAATTCATCAATCATTGATTGGCTTATTTTTTTATTTAAAACAATAATTGTAATTATTTATATCACACCCATAACATATTAACTTACAAAGTAAAAATAATTGCAGAAAATATTTTTCATTATCTTATAACTCATAAGTACATAACCAATGTTGTAATTTGCTGAATCCAAAAATTAAATTAAATGAAACACTAAATCAAAAATTTTAATTCCAAATTATATAAAAAAGAAACCAAATCAAAACACTACTAAAACTCGAATTGTCATCGCTGGAGCTGTAGTCGTTATCACCGGAGCTCGAATCATTATTACCGAAGCTCAAATCATCATCATCGTCCGAGCTCCTTACGTTTTCTCAAGGGAAGTCACATGAATCGTCTTCTTCTCAATTATTCTCTCGTTTTTTCTAGGTAAAACACAAAATAAAGAAAAAAATGCGGATCCTTGTAATCCTGCGGGATTCGTTTCGGCCCATCCCGCAAAAGATCTAGTCCCGCAAAAACCCATTCCGTAAGGTCCGTAAATTTGCAAACCTAGAAAATCTCGTCCTAATACCGTCCCGCGACAGTTCTTTACGGACTAGGCCCGCGATACAGATCCATAATTGTCATCTATATAAGTGAGCATTCCATATGAGAACATTTTAAAGACCTTACGATATAAAATCAGTTGTTTATCCACTTATACAGCGTTAATATTAAGAACGTACGTACTTCTTTAACGTGTTCAGTATTTCCTAGGGTAAATTCGAATTTCATTTTCATTTGTTTCGCTTTTTATATATGTCTTATATCGATTTCTGTGTTTTTTTTTTTGTAATCGTTTAATCATGTCAGTTACCTCCAAAGCTTGAATATTATTTCCTGAATAGAAAATCTAAATTTCCTTAACCTAATTCCAAAATAACGTTGTTCAAACTGTAACAATTTTTTTACCCAAAAAAAAAACTGTAACAAATTCTGAGATCTACAACTTTCATATTCCTTACGTTTTATGAGAAGTTTCATTTGACATTTTCACACAAATTAATAAAATAATTGAAATGCATTTAGTATTATTAATAATTCCATTTTGATCAATAGTATTTTAGATAAATAAATTTAAAAAATCAACACATTTTCAGTTAATATGTATAAATTGTATGTGACTCTTTTACAAAAAAAAAATTATGAAGTGACTCTTTTTGTGTAACAAAATATTGTAGTGATATTATTCATGAAACGGAGAAAGTACTCCTTTCATTGGAATTAATTATTTTTGACATGGAATAGGGTGATATGTTCATTATTGACTTAATATAACTTTGCAAAAACAAAAATGTATCCTCACTATATCCAGTTTTTTTGTGACACAAACGTTCAATCAAAAATTAAGCTCTGAAAAGGCTGGGTTCAATACAAGAAATTTAGATAGAAGGACTTGCTTTGCCATAGGGTCGACATCCTTGTTTTCTCCTCTTGGTATCCACCTGAGATTTTACATCAAATTTCAGGAATAAGGAGAGGATGTCTGCAACAATACCATAAATATACAATATGGTAATTGCATCAGTTCCAAAAAAAGATTGTAATTGCATGATAGATTCATGTATGAGTCATAAGCAACATGGCCTCTTTTCGATATGATTTTTTTTCTAACATATTCGACCCCTAAGCTACGTGTAATTTTGTTAACATACTTTGAAAATAATATAAAACAAAAACTCATCACTTTCAGAAGATATGAAAAGAAAGACAACACGTCGATATACCAATCAATATCTATGGGATATGTAACTATTTTGTGGAAACACGTAAATAATCGTTATTTGTCGTAGGGCAGTTTTGTCGGGTTGCCGAAGGTGTCCCAATTTACAGTCCATAATCAATGTGTCTTTTCAGTACGTACTGTCTACTTCTATTATTACAGGCGATTAGTTCGACTGTAAATTTTATACGGTTTTCAAATTCTTTAACCCAAGTGAAATAGCTTCTTAATTTAACCCAAAGCAAAATAGTTTATTGTTCCTCAGAACTTCTTCCCTTGCTCTTTCCTCCTGCCATATATGGGGGGTTGTATTCAATATGAAATTTGAAGTGATTTGATTTGTAATGAGGTTGTATATAATTTCAAAGAATTGAAAAATTTTAAGTGTTAAACCACCATAGAATATCACCTAAAATGATGTGATTTAAATTTATTTTTTTCAACTACAAATTCACTCAAACACTATAAAGTCATTTGAAAATTTTAAATTCTACAACTTTAAATATTTTCTATAACAATGGATTTAAGAATGTTTTATGAAATGTCATGTTCAATAACAGTGAATTTTAAATGAGTTTTTGAAATTTATGTTTGAATAACACTGGATTTGTTATTTTAATATAAATCACCTAAAATTCTCAGTTGGATACATCTTTCATTAGCTTTTAAAATAAAAATTGTAATAACATAAGGGTTAGAATTATTGCAAAGAGAAAATATTTTGGGAATATCGTTTTTGTGCTTAAGATAGTTGTTATATATCCTATTACTATATATTAAATAACAAGTCACTTAAGTGATTTTGCTTAGGAGTCAATCATAGATGAAGTTTAAGAAAATTATCATAATTTTTCTTGATTTATAGTTTTTAACTTTCATTTATTTTACATAAAATATAGAAGAGGCAATCTTATAATCAATTAATGTTAGTTTCCAAATAATTAATTTAATCTTACACATAATCATTTATAGTATCTAATAGTAGCAGGGAAATTCTATACAATACTTCATTTATTTTTTTATTCATAATTTATTTATAAACTATATAAAGTATAGTTTTAAAAAGTATCACCCGATAGATGATAAAGATACATTATAATAACTATTAATGAATCATAAAACAAGTATAAATTATTTACCTGAGTTTAAAATTGTTTGTGATGATTAATATAATTTTAAAATTATTTCTATCAATTCATTTTAATAGTTTATAAAAAATAATCATTTATATTTATATAATTATTGTGTAAATGGTTTATAAGATTTTAAATCATCAATAATGAAATTGTATCACTTATAGTTTACAAAACAATTTAAAAGATTTATAAACTATTTATAAAGGATAAATTCTCATTATTTATACTCCGTAGAAGTTTAGGAGATATTTATAAATATGAGCAGGTTTGTAAGTTATTTAATTTTAAAAACCGTCAATATGTATGTAGACATTATTATATTAAAAATTAAATCATTTTAAAATTCTAAATTATTTATAATAGATAAAAAATTATTTTCTTGAGTTATAAAACCATATTAGGATTTATGCAACTATTTGTAAGGATTTTACAACTTCTGAGAAATTATTCTTAAATTTTGAAATTTGTAAATGTTTTATAAATTATTTAGAACTCTATAGTTTCCTTACTAAGAGGTTATAAAAATCTTATAAAATCAGAACCAAACCCAAAATATTATGTTCTTCACAAGTTCATCATTGTCAAAATCTTTTTAAAGTCTCAAGAAAAAAAATGTTTTGATTTTATCTTCAAAATAACCACAAAACAAATTATATCAGTTGTGTAACAATCCAAAAAGTAATGAACAAAATGGTATCCCTACATGAAATTTGTTTATATTCTGTTCTATTCAATTAATAGAAATTCACATATATACAATTATGTTTCTTTTTAATATTTTTTGTATTTTATACTTTAGTTGCGAGCATGGATCTATTTGTATTTTATAGTTTATTTAATAATTATCAACCGAAAAATCATATTCAGTTTCAAATAATATTATTGCATGCTGAGAACATAAAATATTATATTGTATTACAATTTTAAAATTGTTTGTACCCTCAAATTTACGGTAAACCACTTATAGTGTATATAGTTTAGAACTAAAAAGACATTTGAGGTTTGTTAAACTATGTAGTCAATTAATGGGAGAGAAATTAATAGAATTGAATTTATTTATAGAGGCTTAAAGCCATAAGCTTACTTTTCTCTTAAAATACCCACCAGTTAACTGAAACTGTTCAAGGTTCGGGTAAACCGATCATAGTCTTTTGATTCGAACTTCGATGTGAGAACTAATATGTATATATTAATTGAAACTACTGAGCTATTATATAATTGCTTTATTAAAGTGAGAGTACCATCAAACTTGATGAACTAACAAAACTAATACCGAATCGTGGTTGGTGGTATTGGTTATATAAGATTATATGATCCTGTTAAAAAGCTAAAATTAAAAAAGAAAAATAATTAGTTGAAATTTTTACCATATCCTCTCCCACCTCTTTCTAACCTATGGGGAATACATTCTAACCTCTCTCTAATTGGAGTTCTATTTTGTCCGTCTTTATGAAAAGCATTAGGACATCGTTGATGGTTTTGGTTTATGCCATGGGACCAGGCGGCTTGGCTGCTATACGAATTTTATGATTCGCTTTTCAATCACAAAAAGATGTTTCTATTAAAACAATATTTACAATATTTTACATAAATACAGCTTCATATAAGTTACTGTTTTATCATATTATATTACCTTCATTTTTATGTATCATGGAATAATAGTTAACTGCCATATGTTCACATAGTTTCGCACTTAAACCGAATGGGTAGAACATTTTCGGGTCCTACTCCATCTTCCTCCTTTTACTGAGTATGTGACAGTGGCCAGGCCCGATCCGTTCTGCCAGTGTGACTGACCAGTCAGAAAGAAAAGTCATAGGTTAAATAGCTACCTAAAATTAAAATTTAAAATTTAAAGAGTAGAAAATATCTCCTACATATTCTGCCGACACTTTAGATATTATTTTAACCACTTACTAGATTTTGACCCGCGCTTTAAAAGCGCGGAGATATATTTACGATTTAGATAAAATTTGATTAATTTTATAAATTTTATTAAAAATAAACAATTTTAAAGTTTGTATATTTGTGTTTCAAAAAAAATTGTTCTATTATATCTAAGTTTCAGGAAATGTTTTCATATAATTGCTACCAACTCATCATGGCCACCTCCTGGCCGAGTAAATCCGATAGCTATTAACAATGACTAGATCAAGGCTGAAAAAATGCTACCAACTCATCATGTAGTGGATTTTTCGTTTGTACTCTCAAAGGTCCTTAGTTAAGTCTTGTTGGGTCGAGTCATGTCTAGGAAGTCAAGTTTGTCGAGTCGTCTAGTGTCTAGAGTCATTTCTATTCATGTTTTACGATTTCGATAAAATTTGATTGATCTTATAAATTTTATTAAAAATAAAAAATTTTAAAGTTTGTATATTTGTGTTTCAAAAAAAAAAATCTATTATATATAATTTTCAGGAAATGTTTTCATATTCGCTTCAGACCGTGGTTGAACTGATAGATCCGGCGATCTTTGTTTAATCTGGTTCAGATTTAATAATAGGTCAATAGTTAAAAATTAAATAAAACCTTGTAAAAGTCGAAAACCTGTTATTAACATGTGATCAAATGTTAGATGATTTGCTGAAAACCAAAAAAAAATGATAATATTTTGATTAAATAATGCATAATAAGACTTAAAAATTGTAATATCATATACTTTAATGAATTTTTTATTAAGTTATTTAAAAAATAAATAACGGTAATATAAAAAGTAAAATTTATTGATATGACAATATTAGTTTTTTCATTTTTAATAACTTATGAAAGTTATTACTGTTTATTTTAGATGTAAAGTTTTGATTTTATGAAAATTTTTAATATATTTTTGAAGGTTCAAAATTAGCATATCAGTATAATGTAAAAATGACACAGTAAATAATATTTTATTTAAATTTTCATATATATATATATATATATTCAAATTTGATTGTTTAATAATACTAAACACAAAAAATAATATTCAAATTTAATGGAAATTATTATTTGCATAAAATTAGAATTATATTATTTTTAAAATATGGATAATATTAGTTGCCAAAAATATAGGAAAAATTCTGTTGTGTAATTTTAATAAATAATATAGATATTAAAACTAAATTCCAGTGGTATAGCAATGTAATTAATTAAAACATTAAGGGCAGAATCCTAATAGGGATTCTGCTTTAATAGTATAGATAATATTACGACAAAACATGTTCAAAACACCTCTTATGCGAAAATCTCAAGTGCACGAGTTACAACTTACAAGACCCGATGAAAGCTAAATATCCGGGAAAACAAAAAGTTGGAGTTGTTTTCTACATAGGTCATTCTGTATTTCCTACCAAAAGAAATTACTAAACAAACGGGATTTATTGAGAACAAATATTGTTTTATGACATTCATTTATATCATGAAGTGGTAAATTCAATTTCATCTTCATGAAATAATGAGACTCAACATATATAGTCCATTTTTAATAATTAAAATCGATCTTCATAAGAAATGAGACTCAACATAGTCCATTTTAATAATGTAATTTCTAACAGATTACCACCATTTGACCATTATCTGTGTCACACACATTCATATTTTAATAGATAAAAAATATCACTAATTACTAAAGTGAGGCTGAAGTCTGACAAAGATATATAACAAACATTTACTTTTTATCTCAGCTAGATTTGTCTTTTGCTAGTAATTATTCAGTGACGTAGTCAGGTCCGTAGTACTGTGGTCTGTGGGCGTCAAGTAAAATGCTGTGGGGACAAATTTATTATTACGTCGATCGTCAGAGAAGAAATAATTGTGTATCTATGGTAACAAAGAATTAATAATATATAGTATGACCATCATCGATAGTATATCAAATAAAAGATACAAGAATTCCTTCAAACATAATTACAATAAATCTCGTACAAGAAAAATATTTTGTATAACATATAGTCCGATGTTTTTGTTTTGTTTAATTTGAAATAAATTAATAGTTGGAATTGAATGAAATAAAAAAAATGTAATTTAAAAACTCAAGTAGCTATTTTATAAACAAGATCTGGTCCCTAAACGCCGTGATTTGGTTCTTTCTAATCCCATTTCTTTGTTAATTATTAATATTATATAACTCTTTGTTTTGTGGAAATGCTATGCCAAAATAAATATATAGTATCTAATGGTAATTGATAAACTAGCTAGAGTTCATCAAATAAAAAAGTTCGTACATTATGACAAATTGTAGATGTCATTGTTTCCAGGCGACTTCTAAAGATACAAGAATACACAAACAAAATATTGAAGAAAGTAGTTAAGACTGTCTTTTCCAGTGTAAGATCCCTTGGAACCACTCAAATCGGTAATTAGTTTATATCTACTATCATCAGTGGACAATACAATAATGCGATTAGGTAATGAAGAACATAGACTTTTCAATCCACTTGAATGAATAGTCTACAAAAATTGTATAAAAATATGTTTTTTTTTTTGTTTAACAGCTTGTCTCTTTTCCCTCAATCATGCATGAGTACATAACCCTTTAGGTCTCCAAGCATTAGTCTTTATTCGAGCCAAGAATATCTTCTATATTATGCTTAGGGGTGGGCGCGGATCGGATATTCGGGTTTTTTAAGGTATTTGTGATTTGCTTCGAATGTTACGGATATCTAATTTTGGTATTTGCTTTGCTTCGAAAAAATACGGATATCCGGAAAAACGGATATCCGAAAAATAAATAGATATTTGCGGATATTTACGAATATTTACGGATATCTCATCCATTTTAATTAGTACAAATAATCTTAAGATTTTGATACAAATTTGCTTTGCAAAAATATTTTTTTGCATGATATATAAAATAAAAATTAAAAGAACTAGTAAATTTATAGATTTTGTAATTTTTTAAAGTTTAAGTTACAATTATAATNTTTGCTTTGCAAAAATATTTTTTTGCATGATATATAAAATAAAAATTAAAAGAACTAGTAAATTTATAGATTTTGTAATTTTTTAAAGTTTAAGTTACAATTATAATAACACAAAATTTACGAAAAAAATATAATTGTCAAAAATATTTTATCTCTTTTTATGTAATACTTTTATATAAGTAATAATTTGAATAGAATTTTTCAAAATCATGTGCTAAAATAATAATTATATAATTTTATACAATTAAAATTTTAAATATAATCAAATATACATATATTTATATATTTACGGATCGGATCGGATATCCGCTTTCCAAAATTTTAATATTTGTGATTTGCTTCGATTTTAACGGATATTGAATTTTAGTATTTGCTTTGATTCGAAATTTTACGGATATCCAGAATTTTCGGATCGAATCGAAACGAATAACGGATCGAATCAAATATAACGGATAAAATGCCCAGCCCTAATTATGCTATATTCAAAAAGTCATTAAATTAATATCATGTCAGTGAATCAATTATCTAAAGCGACGTCTATTGATTAACATATTTTTCCAAACCAGTGGCTAAAAGCAATACATTGTTTGTTTTTCTTGAAAAATAAAGCAATACATTGTTGGGAGAGAAAAAAAAAGAACCATTTATTTCAACATTTGCAGTACATGATGTGAATACAATTCTTATCGAGAAAGTTCAGTAAGTCATGAGAAATATTTGATTGATGGAGGACAATTTGCTAATAATGTTGGCCACGCATCATTATCACCGTCCTATCCATCTTAAGTTCTTAACTCTCTTGGATTTAACTTTAAATTTGATAAATATTTTAACATTATAACATAATCTACATATAGGAAGTATTTTGTTTCTTTATTTTAGAACGCACATTATAAAATTTACCCTATTATATATAGTGTGTTTAAGGCTTCACCCGCTCATATTAGTTGATCCAATATACCAATCATATCATAAGGAGCAAGGACATGTGCAAATATAAGATCAGCTTTACTAAAAAGATCAAATCTTAAAGTCGCAATCTACTGCTTGTAAAAGAGGAAAAAGAAACAAAAGAGAAAACGATTGATATGTACGTTGTTAGGTTTTCAACGTGGACAGGAGCATGAGGCTTCTCGATGATTTATCATGAACACCAGAAAATCAAACAAGTTAAAAAAAAAAGTCGGACGCAAAAAAAGTGATGTAGATAAATATTTGG
>CAKOAT010171821.1:89425-249672 GCA_932364175.1 Eruca vesicaria subsp. sativa
CCAAATATTTATCTACATCAAAAAGCATCTGCTCTTCGAGAATCGAATATACTCTTACTCTCACCTCTTTTTCTCTATTCATAGTCCATCGTCGATGCCATCGGTATTGACTGTTTTGGTCAACCAAATAATATGGTAATGTCACTGATTTTTTTTTATATGGTTATGCAATTTCTTATTTTGCTATTGTTTATTTATTAGAACCTTTAACATCCGAATGTTGGCAAAAAAAAAAAAGAACCTTTAACATCCAAGATATAAAGTTCTAACTATGAAATAACAATTATTTTGTTACGAGGAAACAAAAACGACGAAAAGCCCTATAAGATCATGCATTTCTTTTACCAAAAGAAAAAAAAATGCTTCAAAAGTAAAACCAATCATGGTTTTTAGTTCTTTTAAAAATAACATTTACGAAACCAAGTTAGAGCATCTCTAATCCGACTCCATTTTTACTCTAAAATAAAAAAGAATATGAAATAGAAACACTCTAATACTATTATACTTTCTATCCCATAATAAATTTTACTACATAAATAGAATAATCTATTTTTTTTATTTATCATTCTATTATAGAATAAAAACGGAATGGGATTAGAATATTTTTATTCTAATTTGGAGGAAAAACAGTGTTTTACATTGGAGATGTTCAGAACCAGTAGTGAAAGTAAATCACAAACTTATGTTAACATATCTAAAATATAAAAGGGAACACCTGTTTTAGAAATATTTCTCCCTGTTAACTCGAAATGAAAATGCCAAACTTGTAATTTAGCTGAGTTTACACTATTCAAAAATTAACAAATAATTTTTTTTATCTAAAAAGCTAAATTTGGGAGTCTTTTTGAAAAGTATAAATATACACTAAAAATTAACTTAAAAGCAAGCAAACAATCGAAAAGAAAGCTATAACCTTGAAATTAAAAAGCTTCAAAAGCACTTGACTTACAACAAAAAATCTCAAAATAATGTTGTATCATGAGTCCCTGTTTTGGATTCAGTCCCAATTATCTAATCAACAAGTGCAATCCCTGAGGATACTATCAAAATCATATATCGCTATCATTCCTCACACATACAAAGTAAAGGATTGTAACAAAGTTTTTTAGGCTTGATAAATAGCAGTAGTAAGATGATGCACTAAATCTATCAAGGCGGTGGGAAAAAAGAGCGTGAGAGACTCTAGATTACAATCAACTCATCTCCTGGACTCTTTGTGTCTATCCACACATATCTATTGCTTTGAGTGAGAGAGATATGGATAAAGAGTTTTTACTCCTACGGACACTGACTCATCACCTCCTTCCTCCACGTTGTCCTGGTCTTGGACCTGGGTTTCTTGAAAACTGGATTTGCAAAATCTTGGAATCTGGTTCATTTTCATCCATTCTATAGCCTGTCAAATTCATAGAAAAACATCAGTTAAGTCCAAGGCCGAGTGTTTTTCTTCAGGAAACCGCAACATGTTGATGTAGATAGTATATAACAAGGAACGATGAAACATGAAAATCATCAAGTGTTGAGACCAAAACAATCTGAAGTTCAAGAGCAGAGAGAATCTTAGTTACCTTGTAGAGCTGTACGAGCAGTGGCTGCACATGCAGGATTCTCAAAATCAACAAAACAAAGAACAATAGGATCTCCATTCCTCTGCATCAAAAAACCCTTTACTAAGTCAAAACTAATGAAACTTTGGTTTCAACAAAGCTTCAAGTTAGAACCAAAGAATCTTACTTGTTTTGAATCTTTGGTTACAAGTCTCACTTCTCTATATCCCAAAAAGGGCCTAAATATATCTAAGACATATAGTTAAGAACACTGAATATCTCAAACAATCTCAAGAAACGATATAAATACTAATGTAAGAACTTTTGAAACGAATCACAAAAAAAAGAAGGATACGAGATACTTCTCTCCTTGAGCAATTAGAAGGAAGTCCTTCAACAAACAGAGTATTGGATGCATCCGGAGGTAAACGAAGTAGCTCCCGGCTAGGCCTACCAACTAAATCCTGTTGACCAAAACCCAAACCTCGACCATTTGGTCCAAAATCTGGAGGCAGCATTCCACCACGCCCAGCCATGAGCTCACCCAAGTCACCTCCTCGTCTTCCCATGCCAACTCCATTAAACCTACCAACTTCTTCAGATGGCGTTTGCTACAAAAACATGGAGGAAACTTCAGCACACAAACTACAGAAGAGACAAAAGCTGAGTAAAAAGGATCATTACCACACTCTGAAGGTAGAGGTCATAAGCTGAGCCAATTGTTCTCGTATCTTTAACTGAATGAAGAGGGTTACTTCGATCCTCATCACGTGACACGTAACTGTGCATATCATTGCCTGAATAAAAAAAACAAGGCCGCAACACACATAAGCATAGAAACATAACTTGTTAAGAAACGGATCAAAACTGAGAAAAAGGTTTTGTTTTTAATGCAAAGAAGCAATCTTTAAGACACATCTGTTCAATTTTCAGCTCAACAATTTACATGAAATTTTTGAGACAGAGGAGAAATGAGAGATTTACCGAAGTCAGAACGGGGACGTTTTAGAGGACCACCGTGGGAGATCGACGGAGGCTGATGGTGTCTCTGCTGGTTCCAGTACCCATCTGACATGGACGGAGAGGGGAACAATCGTAAACCCTAATTTCGATTTTAATAGGAAAAAAAAAGTTTCGATCGCTAGCTTGCTTGCTCCGTGTTCTTCGTGTCTCAATTTCGATTTCGATTTCTTGTGTGTTCAGTTTCGAGTTTGTTGTTACTGGATGGTAACCCGACCCGTTATTTTACAGCCCGGTTTATTCTGGTTCCAGGTTAACGGGCCTATTACTTGATGGCCCACTTCAGTAACTATTTCTTCCTTCTCTTTTGGAAAGTAATTTGGTCTGTCTTTTAAACAGGCCCGTCTCATTATTTTTGAGATCCTTCCAAAATTTAGTTTTGTGGGGGAACAAGTAAAACTAATTTTACAAAAATATCTTTAATTTTCTGGAAAAAAAAATACCTCTAAATGCTATTAGAAATTTTGCAGAATTTTTGGACCTACTGAAAATGTTCCTCTTGCGCATGTCTAGAAACTGCACTGCCTTAAGATTGTAACTAAGCAGCACAAGTGACTAAGAAATCGTATTTTCTTTTTTCATTTTTGGGTTTGATTATAAGTTAATTCAATGGGTGAAATGGTCTGAAAGATGACTTTTTTGTTTTATTCTAGCTTATTTTGTGTTTTCTTGTTTTGTTTCGGATTGGTCTTTTTGATTGACATTATAAATCTTTTTGTAGTTGGAGAAGTACAAGAACAATGATTTTGTTTTTGCAAAATGGAGTTTACATAGTCACAACTCGTTAAAGTGTCAAATGGAACGTGTGAACAAGTTGATTAACTCAGAAGATTTTACTAGATAATTTAGTATGATTTTTTTTCTAGACGATTAAGTAGTAGAATATTTATTTAGTGGGATTTGTTGAGGTAATAAAGATATGTTTCCTACTTTTATATTTAGAGGCACCTTTCTTGTGTTTTTAAAATGTAAAAGGAGATGGTTCACAGCACCCTTTTCTCCACAAGTATAACAGTCAATATGAGTCAGACCATTGAAGTCTTGAATCAAAAAACTATTAAGTTGCGAGCAGAGGTATGCATATATACTCTGGAATGGACTTCAATAAACTGTTTTCTCATTACGTTAAATCCAAGATCAACGATGTAGCAGAGAAGTTTATTATGCCGTGTAATTCTAACCAAATGGCTCTCTGTTACAACATCCCACATCAGCCACCACACAAATATAACAAATCTATATAAATTATCATTGGTTTCCCCACGTAAAAGTTAGCTTTTATGTGGATTATAACTTTGGTTTTAGATAGACTGATTGTGAAGCGTATTATTCTACATTTTCCATAAGAGAAAGGTTTGGAATCATTGATCTCAGTATAGTAGTTTTAAAGAAAATGCACTCAACGAACATCTTAATTAGTATCCAACATCAAACAGAGGCATGATGGTTGGCGAATTTGAATATGGTGTAAGAGAAATAAATACAACGTGCGACGAGTGTCATAAGATATCATGCCGGTTGGGAAAATGTTAACCTAATGGTAGATAATTCAACTAAGACATATTTATTTACCGATTTACCCCGCATGTTTTTACCCATTGCTATCACCATGTCACTACTTTGCACTCAAGAACTTCACTTTCTTTTATATATTGTTATTCTTTTCTTTTGGCTAAGAAGTCAATTACACATGTGAAAATACTTTTAGTCTTAATCGACCTATATTTGGTATTCAAATCTCACGATATGTCATGTAAACCAACGACATCCAATTTACCAGCACACGTTAGGTTTATTAGACAAACAGTAAATTAATATATGCATCCAATTGAATTTTAGCCAATGAGCACATCGCAGCTAAGAATAGAGTCATCAGAGATAAGAGTTTAAATTTATGAAACGCCCACCAAACACGAATACACATCATCAAGTTGCCAATATGATTTTAACAAATGACGTCATCATCAAAACATGCAAAAGTAGAAACCCTCTACTTCTGTGAGAGTCTCTTACAAATATGATGAAAAAAAAACGTGAAACATACGTCACGTGTCACCCTCTAAAATACTTGTAAACCAGTTCAAACTTGGAATATAAGATCCCAATCAAGAATCAAAAAAATTGTTGAAATGGTCCATGGAAGGAGATGGAATCTTTGGAGGACTAGTTTGTAGGATAGAGTTAAAATCATTAAACAACGCCGACAAACCTTGTGGATCGTTCGGTGGTGCAACAGTAGAAAAGGACTCCTGCGATATCAACGGCAGAGAAGTGGGGCCCGGAGATAAAATCCCAGCATTGTAAAAACTAGGCATGCCCATAGCTCGGTTTTGATGATGATGATGTTGATAATACTGATCAGTGGTCTCTACATCAGCTACAAACCCTACTTCGTTCGAGGCATTAGCTTTCTCCATCACTGCATACCGAGCCGCCGGAGATAACGAACCATGGGATGTATCTAACGTTGCTGACATGTTGTTTGAATTCAATATGGATTGAGAAGATGAGGATGAGGTTGAAGAGGTAGAGGTTTTCCCTGTGAGACGCTGAACCAGTGCCATGAAATTATTAGGGTGTGTATGGATAATCTTGGGAGATACGGTGTATATGATCACCGGATCACGTGGAGGTTCTTGCTGGTGTAGTTGGGGTGGTGCCGGTTCCGGTGGTTGTTGTCGTAGCTGTGGCACCAAGGGTGGCTTCTTGATGATCTTGTGAGACTCTTTACGAATTTTTAATGGAGGTGGTCTCGGGCCCAAGATTTCTCTTGATTTTGGCGATCTATTATCCATATAGTCTACTTATGAGAAGATAATATATGTATATAGAACGAGAGAGATATGTGTATAAGAGTGTATGAGGATTTTTGTGAAGAAAAATGATTATGTGATGATTAGGAAACCGGGAAGGTACATGAATGTCTGTATATATATATGATTTGTCACTTGTGTATAAAAGAGGGAGAAGAGAAAAGTCAAATGAAGAAAGCCAAAAGTTTCTACTATTATTGTATTTTAAATTGGTCATGTCTATTTCTTACCAAGATGAGGTTTGGTTAAAATGTTTTCCAGTCGTTAGAAGAGACTAACTTTTCATTTGATGACTTCAAGAATTAGTTGTTTCTCTTCATACACGTTTACTGCTAATTAAATTGTTTTGATCAATTATATATACTCGTTAGGTGGTGTTCACGTTGATGTTCTTAAAATATCTTATAGTATAAATCAAGTATAGAAGAAATTACAGAAAGCCCTTTTTCAAAAAAAAGTATAGAAGAAATTACTTCATATCAAAATGGATTAGTATTACTTGTGTGTTTCTTTTCCTTACAACTTTAATGAAAAAATAACAATAATAAGGGGGTTTGAATGTGTCCAGTCTTGAGGAAGTCAAAAGCAAGACGAGGTCATGAGTGCCACATCGGACAGTTTGTTGCTGACTTAGCATTAGTTTGTACAGGTCTTTTACACGGTTCTGCTTATCTAGGCATGACCCTGCTGCCGTGGACCATAATCAATACAAATTTTCCCTTTGTCAAAATATATTTATTCAGTACAGAAAATTAGAAGTGGTCTTATCCAAAATTATATAATCAATAATATGCTTTCAAAATCTTAAAAATGAATGTTGAGATATAGAAATATCTATCATACAAATATATATAAAGTTGTGTTCCTAGTTGGCTCTTTGTAAAGAAAAGTAAATTTCACAAACAGGTAGATGGTTTTACTAGCAATTATAGTATTTAGAAAATGTATCATTCTATAACAATTATATTTTGCTAAATGCTAACTCAAACATCACTAAAAAAAATTACCAAAAAGAAAACATCACTAAAGATTATATGGGCGCTTTCTCCAATTTCTGCCACAAGTCTTGAAGCTTGTCAAGATGCTAAAACAAGATATGTATTTGTGTTAGACTGATAATCACATGACTTTTTTTAGAAAGACGCATGTATGAGTCTTAGGACCCCAAAAGGGGATAAAATGTTTTAGATTTTTTTTTGAGAAACCTTTAAAAAATGCGTTAAGTCCTGTTTTAACTAATTTCATTTATCGATAAAAATTAGTATATTATATGTCTGGTCAAACCAAAAAATATACAAGGCTGATATTAGAAAAATTAGCTTCTAAATTCGCGAATTCTTTGTTAACAGATTGTATGTATGCTTATTTTAGGATTGATGCACACGATTAATATTGCCAAGTCGTTTAGTTCAAACTTAAGAAAATGGATTTGCTTCTATATTTTTCATTATAAAGGGTTAGTTCAAAAAAAATCATCAACACAAGTCATAAGTGATAACCCATATATAATAGACAATGCACTCTTCTGAGAAGGTTTAGGTATACTTTTTGGGTGTAGGTACTAAGTAGACTAATCCTTCTTCTGTAATTATATCAATACAATTACAACACATGAAACTTTGTTTCTTCGATAAAACTGCTTAGATTCGGTAATCTCTGAAGGTTACAAAGTTATAATATAACTCACGTGTTCAATCCTAACCATATAAGATTAACCAGTATAAATTAAGATAACCCTGGGTATACTTTCGGTTTTTGGTTTGGGACGGTTTAGATTAGTTTACGGTTAACAAAACGAAAGGGGTGTGTCGGTTTGCTCTGAATATGACAAAATTAGGTAGCATTAGTGATTTTGTTTTTGGTTATATTCCAGTAACCTTTTTAAAAAGGAAATTGCTTATTTTCATAGAGCTGAACACATACAAAACAACTTGAAATAAGCCATTATTATTGTAATAAAAATAACATATTTTGGTGCTAGACGCGGTAACAGACAAAGGAAGGGAGGACAAGTGTTTTGTGTTTAATTTTGAGTTTGATTTTGGTCAAACTAGAATCTCTTGATGACAAGGTCAATCTATATACTTATCGCTGGAAAGTGGAAAGTGATTGGACTTGCAAAAATCTTTAGAGTCTTCGAAAGTTCTTATGTTTTCTCTGTTAAAAATTATTATTCTTTTCTAAACTAGGTACTGAGATCTAACTTTCACTGAACAATAGTTATCAATAGATATGTTACCTCAATAGTTTTGGATATGAACGCGTATAACCTTAAAGGTCTTACGCGGTTCATCGAAATATATTATAGTAAATAACAGATAACAATACTTTACTATATAGTTTATATACACCATAAGATATTAAATAGTTGCAAAAAATACTCTAATTCGATATAGCATGAACCACTCATAGTAATGTTGACTTTAAAACTATAAACAACCCGTTACATCAAAGTTATTTTGTGTGTACTGTGATTGTTATTTTCTTCAATGTTAGCTACAATCATGAGTGTTCAATTCAAATAAATTATAGTTCCCCGACTGAAGCAAAAAGAAAAGATATTTTAGCTGGTTAGAAATAAATATTTTTGTTTGTTAGAATGAATTCTTTTACAATAAAAAGAGAGTTTTTTTTTGAGAAAAAAAGAAAGAATTTTAACTAAACCTGAAAGCGTATAAACCAATTATTCACAAACGATATGATTTTACTTTGGACCTTGGTTAATACATATTGTTTTACTAAACCATATAGAAATTCAGAAGTTTAACCCCGGCATCCGAGTGTGGAGTCTGTGGACATATTTAGCTAAATTTATGTGATCTCACCGTTTATGGCTGAGGCTCTCGCAATGAAGGCTGCCTATCCGATGCAGCTACTGTCGGCATTAGAGACGGAGTGTTTCTCATTACTCTTCAAGGTATCCTTCACGATATCAAAGTGTTGAGTTCTGCCTTTGAAGCTATCTTTTTTTCTATATTTCTCGTTCTTGTAATGTCGAGGCTGATAGCCTAGCTAAATCAGTTCTTTGTAAACTCTCAAGCTTACCCTCAGGGTAATGACTCTTTTTTTGTTTCTCAACTTGACTCTTTTAAGTTATGCAAGTAAGGTTTGACAAAAAAAAAAGCTAAATACATGTAAAGGATTTAAATGACTATAGACGGGTTTTATTCTTTAATTATAGTTTATATTCTTTTTTTTTGCTTGATCCATGGACCATGCCTAACATACATAAAGGACGTAAATGACTATATAGGCGGATTTTATTTTTGGTGAAAATGAATCACAGCTTATAAGAATTTATCAGTAATCTACAATCTCATTATGAGTAAATGGGCATGTAAAAAGAAAAACTAAATAATTAAATAAATAAATAAAAGGAACTGCGGTAAAATTCATGGTAAATTAAGTGGGGAATTCATCTTACAATAGAGGATAACATCTTTAATTTTCTCATCCCTTTCTTCGTCTACCATCGGACCGCTAAGGAAAGCATTAGGAGGCGTCGATTTTATGGAGTGAACCAAGTTGCTCCTCCGTGAAATTGTCTTAGATCTTTCTCGTTTATCGCCATCAGCCGTCGCGTCGAAGCACGTAATCAGTCTCATAAACGACTTAATGAATCCAAAGCTTCTTCTACTTGTTTTTTCTTGTACCATTGTTAAAAGATTGGAACAATATCGACCTTACGAAATACGCGTACACAAAGAGGCGGAGTTAGAGATGTAAAATGTAGAAGATTTTACGTTTCTTTTTCTCTTGTTAGTTTTCTATAGATTTGGGATAATAATGATGACTATATAAGCATTAGTGACTAAATTACAAATTAGTGGTCTGGTTTTTTTATAATGATGTTTCTATCCTAAAAGAGTTGTGTATTTTGCTTAAAAACCAGAAAGATTTGATTTTTCTAGGGATTTTCTAAGACTACAAGGTCCGTTTGGTGATTTATATCCTTATTAGTTGAATTAGCTCAGAAATGTATCCTTCTATTTTGTCAAGTCTTAAAATTAACGTTATGACTAAATCTAAGTATTCAAATATTGTTACAGTTATTATTGGGTTCATCTAGATCCATCGACTAATAGAATAGTGTTATTTCATATTTGATATCTTTTTTAAAAAATAAATAAAATCTTGTTAAGTTATATTATGTTTTTAAAATAAAAAGTACAAAATAAATAAAAAGTAATAATATCTACACAAAACGAAAAAATATTTTAACACTAAAACACTAAACCCTAAATCCTAATCCTATACCCTAAACCCTTAGGTAAATCATAAACCCTTAAAAAAATATTTAATATTAAATCAAAAAAATTAATACTAACCAATTATACTGTGTTTTTATTTATTTTTATCTTATTATTTTTTAAAAATAATATAATGTTACAAAATTTTGGATCCTCTCATTTAAATTCATCGCTACTAACTAGAAGAAGTTTCTTTAAAGAATTTTTTTTTGTTTTTTTTGTAAATATTATTATTTTTAGGGGCAATTTGTCAAATAACTATAGCAAAATTCAAAATTAAAGATATAACCATAAGGAACGTGATGTGACAATTAACGCCGTTGTTGGACGATTTTCGCCTTGCACACGCCTACGCGATTGAAAGAGGCGAGTGAGCAATGCGAGACAATATACTATGATGCATATGCTATAGTATAGTCAGTGAAAACAAACCATAAACCATGAATCCAAACTATTAACCCTATATATATATATATATATATATTATATATTATATATTATACTATAGTATATATTGGATAGTATAGGGAATACAATAACACACAAAACAACCTTCAAGATTAACATCCAAAAAGGGTACACTATGTTGAAATGCGACTATATATATGAAGGTAAATATTCACGTGTTTTGAGAGGAAATATATAAACATGCATGAAATACAAAATGAGAAGAGTGACACATTTATAAAGTGAATTTACATACTATACTATTGTATACAAGTACTAGTATAGAAAATATAACATCTTACCTCACAAATCACCTACAAAATTACATTCTATTTACAAAAGAACAATCAAGCATAGAGTCTATCAGATATGAAACTGTGTTCGTTGTTGATAGGTAAAATTGTGTTGATTGTTGGTAGGTAAAATATAGAAGGAGAGAGAGAAGGAGGGAGACATGGATAGGGACTTGGACAGGGACATAGAGAGGCTCTCCCTCTCCCTCTCCCTCTCCCTCTCCCTCTCCCTCTCCCTAAGGGAGATGGAGAGGGACAGGGGGAGGGGAACGGGGAGAGGGAGAGAAGGAGGGGGAGGGGAACGGGGAGAGGGGGAGGGGTTGAGGGTGGGGGAGAGGAGGAGGGTATATAATAGGAGGGGTTGAGGGTGGGGGAGAGGAGGAGGGTATACAATAGCAGGTGGCATATACGTCTAGGTTATATACTATACTATAGTATCTATTGGATAGTATAGGGCATACACTAACAGACAAAGCAACCATTACGACTAACATCCAAAAGGGGTACACTATGTTGAAAGGTGACTAGATATATAAAGCTAAATATTCAGGTGCTTTGAGAGGAAACATATATACATGAACTAAATACAAAATGAGAAGAGTGACACATGTCTAAAGTGAATTTACATACTATACTATTGTATACAAGTACTAGTATAGAAAATATAATATCTTACTTCAGAAAATATAACATCTTACTTCACGAAAGTATAGTAAAACTATAACGAAGTCATGTGGTGGAGGAGAATGAAAAGGATGTTGGTTGTTTGCAAATGAAACCAATATACAATATGATGAACATACTGGAAATGACAGAAGTATACAATAGCAGGTGAATGTATGTATAGGTTATATACTATACTATAGTATATATTGGACAGTATAGGGCATACATTAACACACAAAGCAACCATCGAGACTAACATCCAAAAGGGATACACTATGTTGAGAGGTGACTAGATATATAAATCTAAATATTCAGGTGCTTTGAGAGGAAACATATAAACATGCACGAAATACAAAATGAGGAGAGTGAAACATTTCTGAAGTGAATTTACATACTATACTGTTGTATACAAGTAGTAGTATAGAAAATATAACATCTTACCTCACAAATCACCTACAAAATTACATTCCGTTTACAAAAGAACAATCAAGCATAGGGTCTATCAGGTATGAAACTGTGTTCGTTGTTAATAGGTAAAAACTGTGTTGATTGTTGGTAGGTAAAATATAGAGGGAGAGGGAGGGATACATGGACAGGGACATACTCTCCCTCTCCCTCTCCCTCTCCCTCAGGGAGAGGGAGAGGGAGAGGGACATCGGGAGAGGGAGGAGGAGAGGAGGAGGGGGAGGGAAACAGGGAGAGGGGGAGGGGGAGGGGTTGAGTGAGGGGGAGAGTGGGAGAGGGGCAGGGGGAGTGGGAGAGGGAGAGGGAGAGGGAGAGGGGCAGGGGGAGCGGGAGAGGGAGAGGGAGTGGGAGAATGAGAGGAATCGGTATACGGTTACTATACTATTAATTTTTCTCATATAGTATAGGTTTATACTTCATCTTCTTCATCCTTCACTCTTGTGCCCAGCCCCACCGTAAAATACTTCAATTAGTTCTCCATAAAAAATTGGATTGTGGCCAGATATAATGTATTACAATTACAGTTTAAACTATTCTTTTCATGGTTGAAAAATATAACTCAGATTTCCGCTTCCTTCCATCACCGAAGTTTTGACGCCTCCTCAATCTATGTTGTCTTTTTCCAGTTTGTAACCCAATATAATGTATTACAACAACAGTTTAGAAAATGAAAGCTACAATTTGTTTTCACGCGCACGCTGAGGATAAAATGGGGAATAAAGAGAAAAAAATCAATCATATCATAACCAAAGTCTTGCTATGGTTATTTTCTTTTTTTTTTTGTTTCTAATGGTTAGTGGGCCTAATTCCCCTTATTTTTATTCATTTTTTCAAAAATATAATATAATTTAATAAGATTTTGTTTCTTTTTTTAATAGATATCAAATATGAAACATCATTCTATTGGTTGATAAATCTAGAAATTCACACTCCAAAAAAAATCTTATTATTACCATCTTTTTAGGAAATACAGTATAATCAGTGGTAATATCGTTCAAATAATAATGCTATATTTTAATTTGAGTAATCTTGTAGCTTTTTGTAATTTTTTTATTTTTCAACTAAATTTTGTTAAGAATAAGAACGATTGAATTTTTTTACATATTTGTCTGAACTATATGAAATTAAATATTTATTAGTCGCTGCAAGGAAAATAAAAGTAGCTCTCTCTAATAGTCAAACTCAATAGATTAGTC
This sequence comes from Eruca vesicaria subsp. sativa, assembly GCA_932364175.1. Lineage (NCBI taxonomy): Eukaryota > Viridiplantae > Streptophyta > Magnoliopsida > Brassicales > Brassicaceae > Eruca > Eruca vesicaria. Next base: position 102,123 of record CAKOAT010171821.1, read on the forward strand.
AGACTACGAGAAAAATAAGGTAAGGCCCATAAGGAGAGGCGCAAAAGCCCAAACTAAATCAGATTTGTCGGAACTATTTACAATATCTTTCGGTCAAAGCAGCAGCAGAGTGTCTAGGCTTTCTACATCGTATTATTTGACTCTCAAACGGATCAGATCCCGGTTCAGTTTATCGGTTTAAGCTGGTTAGGCTTTCTACATCGTATTATTTGACTCTCAAACGGATCAGATCCCGGTTCAATTTATCGGTTTAAGCTGGTTTAAGCAATGGTTAGGACTGTTTTCCATGTTTTGTTTATGGGCGGCTTTTGGTCCTTAGAGTATTAACTGTAAATGAGAGTTCAGAATTTGGTGTGGTATTTGGTTCCCACCAATGTCATCAAACCAACGTTTTTTCATCAAGTCATAATATTAATTTGCCTAATTATCATGATAAAATGGAATATGTTTAATCAGATTATTGATGGTTTTCTGTCTTATTCTAATCGTTTGAATCTCGATGATTAAAAATAAGAGCAACATATTCATAAGTATATCGGTCTATTGATTACTGTTCCCAAATTCTTGCTTATGGAAGTATCGAAGCCAACATCTTTAAGCTCGTCACATCTCAAACGAATCTATAATCACTTCTCCTATGAAAACTCAGTATTTCGATCAAATAGGCACTCCATCGTCGCACTTCATTTATATATCAAGTTGTAAACTTGTAACAAGTTACTGGTAGTTTTATAATTTTTGTTTTCAATATATTGGTAGTCTGCATGAAATAAATTATGAAGGTAGGTTCCATCGAACCCGAAGTTTTAATTTCACTGATGAATCCATATATAATATTTTGTTTATTTCAAATAAATATACATAAGTTGCATATAAATTGAAGTCAAAATCACTTTCGAGTCAAACTTGATTTAAGAATACAGCTGGAATGAATAAATGCCATCCCGAAAATAATTAAGGGTTGACTTCATATTATAGAATTTTATTTATTTTTAATCACTACATATCGTATCGTAAAGCAAAACTACTATTGGGATCGGAGCTTAACATAGATCTAGTTTTAAGGCTGCCCAATCAAAACTTATATTCTCACAATTTCCTTATCGATTGACGATAATAAAATAATCGAAGAGAATTCAACTTCGTAGATGTGAAGGAATTGAGAGAAATAAGAGGAGCATAGCTTGACACGCAGGTGGAAGCATGTGTTCTCCCGTGCGTGTGGCCCTTAACCTTGGCGTTAATCTATCTTACTATCTCTAATGATTTATATAATCGATGCTCTTAAGTCTTAACGGTTACTAATTAAAGAAAAAACTTTTTAATATCAGCCATGAAAAAAAAAATGATAAGGAAAGTTTCCCCCTTATCCAATGATCATACGCATTACATCTCAACACGAAAAAAATAATATACCAAACAAGATGCTAGCTAAGTAAATTTTATATGTCAACAAAATATATTTCCATATAATCTGTAAAATAATTATGTTTAAGCTACAAACTTGTATATTTCAGGTGATAATTAGTTTGATTTGGATCGGTTATTACTTAGCAAATGGATAAACGAATGATAATACTATTTATCATATATGTATTCTTTACCATCCAAATGATAATAATAAACAATGCATGTACCGACGTTTTGAAGTGTTGAAATGATAGGGTGTAGAAGAGATTGCAAGTGGTCAAATGTTACGATAATTTGTATAATACGGATTTTTATTGTTGTCTTGCGTTTCACGATGACAAGATGCAGATGCGGAGAATGTAAGTCATAAAATCATCTACGTACAAACGTATATAATATGGTTGCCCTACGTTAATATTTTTCTTTTATAAGAGAATGGTTTGTAGTTGTAGGATTTATTATTTAGTACAGTTTTACTATGTTTAATAAAGTTTTACATCTCCTCTCTAATAAAAACCAAAATCGAAGGTAACTTGACGGAGAAGAAACGGAAAAGGAGACGCACGGCTCGGCAACCGCCCACGTTAACTTCCAAACCCCACTCTCACATTTATCGATGCACCTCTATCTCCACACACACACATGCTCTTCTTCACCTCTACATTCATACAACATGCACATGCATACTATATATATACTATATAGTTACATGTACCCCCAAAATACACTTGCTAGATTTCTCCAATCTTCTAACACAAAAATTCTTAATACAGTACATAAATGATGTTGCCGTACAACGCACACAACAGCTACCAGCAACAATTTCCCTCGCCGGAGATTGAAATCCCAGCGAAATGGAAAATTTCATACGGACACGAGGAGACTGCTCCTCCTTGTCCCCGTTGTGCATCTTCCAACACTAAGTTTTGTTATTACAACAACTACAGCTTGTCTCAACCTAGATACTTCTGCAAAGGCTGCCGTCGTTACTGGACCAAAGGAGGCTCTCTCCGCAACATTCCCGTCGGTGGAGGGTGTCGTAAGAGGAGCCGGAGCAGACGACAGACCAGTCACAAAAGGTTTGGTCCGAACGAAAATCGACCAGATGGTCTTACCAATGAGTCCCAGTCAAGCCCTGCTGGTTCTATCATTGATTTGGCTGCGGTTTTCGCACAGTACGTGAATGCTCCGAGCCCTTCAAGTACTGATAACACCACCGGATCTGATCAAAATTCACCTGTAACAACAAACACGAATGCTTTAGAATCATTGAGTTGGGATATCTACCAAGAAACTGATGGGTTCTACGGAGAATTCAACGATCTAACCAACAAGATTCAAGAAGATGAACGAGGTTTTGGTCATTTTCTCCAAGAAGGTCAAGAGGAGATTTTTGAGTTTCAAGGTTTACTAGATGATAAAGAGATTCAGGAGATCTTGGAATGCTCGTTCTCAGAGGAGCCAGAGCAGTTAATTTCTCAGGAGAGATTCATGATCAATGGTGATCACTGGAGTTCAACAGATCTTACAACGTTCGGGGTTTGACCAGGACGATCGTTACTTTCTTTTTAAACACGTATACTTAATTTTTATTAAATACATAAAACGTACTATTTACACTAAAACTCATTCTTATATTGTTCATGAATTTATTATTATCATACATGAACGATCCAAACGATAGGATCTGTGGAGTAGGTTACTGTATATTTCGGTTGAATAATGAATACAAACTTACACTTTCGATGTTTTTTTTGGCGGCCATGCTTTTAGAATTCTTCTGCTTTGCCTTGTCTTCTCACAAATTGAATAAATTGATATTTGAGACCAATTCTCTTTCGTGGAACTCCCATCTATCTTGGTGTGTCATATCCTCATGATCAATCAAGAGGCTCAGAATCAGTCGGTATCTTCTATTGATAGTTGGCTGAAATATATGAGGCCGACCCCACTAAATGAGGCCCAACCTAAAGACCCTTCGAGAAAAATGCTAAATGGTATCTTCGATTGATAAACTTTACTAAAAGATAATTAAGTCCACCATATACAACAGAAAGGAATGAAGAAGATAACGTAAAAAATGCTTTAATCTGATTATCAATAACATATCTACCATTCAACTTGCAATTAAAATGCGAAATATGCAAAATTTTAATTCAAATTGACTTGGTATAAGTATGCAAAATTGAAATCAAGACCATGACACATACAATAAAAATGGTTACCTTCTTGTAAGTTATAAGAGCATCCATATCAATGAATCCATGGGGAGGGGTTCACTGAAATGATTACCTTCTTGGTCTACGTGTGAACTCTATGATGGGGGGTGTTCTAAGTAGAAAATATTACATTGAGAGGCAGTTTTATGTTTTTTATAACACAATAGAGCAGTTTGTGCTATCAAGACACTTTTTCCTAACTATATCCTATTTCGTTTAGTTTTTCAAGTTAAAACAAAACTATAGATAAAGTAATAGGACCCACTATCATCTCTCTTATCTTCATTATGAACTCTGTTTTTCAATTATTTTTTAATGCTCGCCGTAAGATCTCGTCGTTAGACAACGTGATATGCATGAGTCAGACAGCATCATCAAGAATGTGGCACTCAACTATGGTATTCCGCCGTGGTGTTTTGGAACAAAATGTTCAACAAATCAGAAACAAAAAAAAATAGTTTTGTTCAAATTTATGAATATAAAACTAGGAATTAAGATTGAAATCTATTAGATCTGGACAAAGTACATAAAAATAAGTGAAAGTGTAAATAATGATGAAAAATAAGTGAAAGAGGCGGAAGGAGGCGAAAATTAGGTTTTCTGTTCGACAGTGACCAAGAAAGAAGACAAGGTTATTTTCGTAATTTTATTAAATAAAAATTTTGTGTGTACACTATCATATTTAACGTACACATGTACACCTCATTATTACACATTTACGCTATTATATCTTATCGTACACACACAATGTGAAGATGAAAATGACAATGCTAATGGCGATGATGTTGATGGTGGTGCTGGTAAATTGAGTATCTGATATGTTAGATATATTATCAAGCTTGCTAATCTTATTTTTTTGTCGTGTGCATCTTCTGAACTTATATAGTGCAAATTTAATTGTATTTTGTGTTTTGTTTATCAACTTGTTGTTCTTCATTTTGGAAAATAGACGAGATAAATGGAGATTAGGGCTTCTAGACTCATATAATGCTCTCTTCTTAGGTTGTTCCATGTAATACTTTGTTTTTAGGTTGTTCTATTCGCGAAAGGATGTATTTTGACACTAAAACGTATTAAGGCTGTTCAATTTGATATGTTTGAGTTTATGGGTTTGGAATTATTAGTGAGACATAATTCAAGTATATATGAACACCATAGATATATAATATTGTACATATGTACATCTATAATTGTACGAAACAAAGTCAGAAGTATAGTACATATGATAACAAGATCTAAAATAAACTTCATATACAACAACGAGGACCTTAAATATGTACATGTGTACATTAACATTATGTATACATCTACATGGTCATCTAATGTGTACACAAACATGTGTACACTAACTTTATGTACACGTCCACGTGGTCGTCCAATCCTAAATTTTTTTCTGCCATTGTATTTTCTTCCATAATTGTCTAAAACAAAAGTGTATTTTCCATTATACTTTGAAAGTGTATTTCTTCCATAGAACACGGTGAAGAGAAGCTGTGAAAGAAAGAAAATGAGATTATATTTTTATTTTATGAATTAGTGTACTGATAAAGAAACTTAAAAAAAAATAAGATCTGAGATTTTAAAACATTTTGTACAGTGTATGTTATATCGTGTACACTTCAAAATAAACATATTCATATCTAGTGTACATGTGATTTTTATAAGAATCATAACTTGTGCAGTGTACAAAAGAATTAATGTATATGTGATTTTCTATAAAACATTGTACATGTGGACATGTGATTTTATAAAAGAGATTGTGTACATGTGAACTAGTGTAGATGTGATTTTATATAAAAGAACTAGTGTACATGTGATTATTTATAGAATCATCAGATATCATAACTTCTTTTGTAAATGGATTTGTGAGAATTGATACTTTGTTTGGATTCAGCCACCAAAAAAATGAGAGTGGTCAAAAGATACATTCATCTTGTTGGAGAAACATAGAAATTATATAATCATTTTGTTTGTTGAGAAACCTATGATGTACACATGTACATTAAATTCGTATCATGTCCACATTTATGAGTTTTTAATGAGTGGCAATTTCGTAATTTTTTATCTTCTTTGTATTAGGGTTTTCTGGGTTTTCTGCAAATATATTTTAGAGCCGCCATTTATTTTATCATACAGTATTCATTAGATTTTGTGTTTTTTTCTACTTCCAGCACTTACAAATCAAGTATAGTTTAACTGATTAACATCAAAACCAAGAAAAAACAAGTTTTTCTGAGTTTTGGCAGATTATAACCAAAATCATCATAACTCTTATCTGCCAAACATTTACACACAAGTTTCCCAAAAGCTGTGATTCCACCGTGCATTTCTTCGGCTCGGTTGAAATTCCGATCATTGCAAAGATTTCATCATCATTAAAGATAAGATTAACAATTTTTTTTCAGAGTTTCTCATCGATTTCTCTGTCACACAGAGAGAGAAAAATAAGATTAATAGTTATGGGACCCATTTAGTTTCAATAATAAACGTAGTTGGCTTATAGTTCCAAAAAACTACCTTAGTAGCTGAAACTGCTTTATAATGTAATAAAAGCATGGAAACTGCCTCTGAGTGTTAATAACTCTTCTAAGTATAACTAGTGGATATTCTCTCATTTTTGTTGTCTCTTAATAGAAACCTATCGCGTCCTTAATAGGGTCATGGTCGGGAGTCGGGATCATAAATTCAAGTTATAGTCTAATTCGTTAGACTATAAGAAAATGATCATAAATCGTCAAAAAGTATCACATTCACATTTAAGTGTTTAGTTTAATCAATCGACGGTTTAACTCTCAACCTCCTTTTTTTTTTTTTTTTATAACACTTACTCTCAACCTTCTAGTCCAAATTTTAGCCAAAAAATAAAAACTCAACCCCTTATATGGACGTTGGTGTGTGTAGATGGTACCCCCAAAATATTGTAATTGGATATCTAGAAGGCAACTTATACTTTTGTATATAAATTATTGCTGTTAGTTCTCGAAGTGTTCTAAATCTCTTGAATCAGTAAAAATTCAGTATTTGTTGGATCCGAAAGAAGATTCATCTGGGGGTGCAGGGACCTTCAGAAACACAGTATATCTTTTAAGATTAGAAAATTTTATCTTTCCTATAATATATGTGGTGGACATGATTGGATTAGTGAACGAAGAGCTGACAATCCAAATGATTAAGAAATTGAGAGAAGATTCCTTTTATTTCACCCTGGCATGCCTTTGTGACCAACCTGCACATCTAAACGGAACCTAATAAGTCCACCAGTCACTTTCTTAGTTTTGTCAACGGTCAGTTTAATCGTTAATGGTTGGTTACCTTTGTTATTTTATTTCGAAGCTCTGGTATAGAGTAGTACTATTCTATTTTGAATTTTAGTATAGGATGATTGCTTAATTGGTAAATTTTCAAAATGGTGATATATGTGAAGATTTATTGTGTGAAATAGACAAATGTGATGATTTGCATAATATCTTGAGGTAACAAACGTGGTTTTACTAATTTATTCTATTTCTGATTAATGTCCACTACGTATGATTTTTTTTTTTGTTGAGAATATAAGTTATAAATTAAACAAACTAAGTCTTCTTATTTGTACACTGGTAAACTTTTAAAATGATGATGGACAAAAAAAATTGTAAAATGATGAAATGGCCAGAAAAGTTTTAGTTTTGTATAGCTACACAATTTGTTTGTTGAAATGTAACAAATCATGTAAGAATTCAATCATTCATGAGGAGTCAAACTTATTGAATCGGCTTAAGCTAGTTAAAATTTAAAAGAGCCAATTACATTCATTTACGTGGGTGCACGAATACATTTAATATATTTTCTTAACATTAATACGATTAAAATTGTGGGTTCAGATAATCCGATCGATTAGAGCCGTAAGCCAAAAGGTAGAGGTCAAAAGGGGGTCACAATCATCATCTTCTAAGGAATCAAAGCGATCATCAGTTGATTACTGTTTTCATGCCATACCCGTTTATTATACAAATGAGTTTTATATGGACCGTGGTGGTCATTGCTGATGAAGTTTACTTGTCTCCGCTTCTAACCCAAAACACTTATACTATAATAGAGGCTAATATATATTATATATTATACATTTTAAAGTTGGATGCCTTTAACTTTTATTTTAAAGTTGTCCCGCCTTTATAATACAAAAGATATAGCCAACTTGTTTATTTTGAAGTCAGAGGCAATATATATATATATATATATATATATATATATATATATATATATATATATATATATTGCAGTTTTGTACTACTACACTTTATATATATATCTGCTCCAGATGTCTGGAGAAAGGGCGAAAATAAGAAGAAATAGCAAAGAGAGGGATAAGAGATGAAGAGAAAGAGATACGAGATGGAGAAGAAGAAGAAGACAGAGCTTCAAACCGCCATAGAAGAGCTCTCTCTCTTGATAATAACTAAACCTGTAGATAGCACTGAAACCACACATATACCCTTGAGGCCTCTTCTCTCCTTCTGCAACTTAATCATCCAAGTGCTAGGTAACCTATTGGAGAATATTCTTCGTTAATTGTTTCATTTATAAAGTTTCCAAATCAATCTGGATTGTATCTTACGTTCATATTTAGCATAATTAGATGATTTTCCTGAGCTGTTTGTGTGTTTGGTGTTTGCAGATAAGATAGGACCGACAATGGCTGTTCTTAGACAAGACATCGATCAGAATATACAGGTAACTAAAGATGATGTAACTTCATGCTTATAAAGACAAGATAAGAGTAAGACCCTTTATATTATTTTTAGTTTCTCTTTTATTTGTTGATTGAAACTCATCAACATCGTGTGTATGTAATTACGTATGCATGAATAGTGGGTCTATTAAAATATTAATAATGTATGCCAAAAGACTGTTGAACTTTTATGCTGATAAGAACACACAATCGTTTCACATAAAGATATCTTCAATAGTTCAATTTCAGCCTTGTAATTCCTTATTTGGTTGCTTTCAAGTGGACTTTAGTCAATTTTGAAATGACTTTCTATGAAATGGCTGATATTATTTCCCTTCTTTTTTGCACTTCAATTATCATTTACATATGTTCTTATTATTTATATTGATTTTGGTGGTGTAGAGATTAGAGAAAGTTTGTGAAACAGATCCTTGTGTTTACTCCAATTTGGTTGAGATTCTGAAAAAAGAAAGGAACGAGGGAACATACAAGATGGCTGCTAGTTGCAGCAGAGCTCTTCTTTGGCTCACTAGGTATTATACTTAGTTAATTATTTTAAAATGTCATCAACAAACTCTAGAATCTCATAGCAAACATCAGGCTTGTAGTCTAACTCATTGCACTATACAATACTTAATTTGTCCGTCATGCATACCCTCTCTCTTATTAGTTATTACTAGTTACAAGTTTGGACTCATGTCTAACGTTAAAAACAAATAATATAGTATATGTTCGTATGTAGTTTCATTAACAACTTACATATATTTTTCGTATCCAAGTACTCATATCAAATATTTGTGGAAGAAACTAAACCAATTGAAATCATCAAAATATTTATTATTCACTTTCTACACCATATGTTAGATCATTAGTTAATCTACTCTTCAGTAACTAGACTTATTACTCTTATCTCACTATTTTCTACCACATAGGACAATGGATTTTACGGCGGGTTTATTACGATTGTTGTCCAAAGAGGTGTCGTCAAAAATGGAAGAACTTGTAGAAGAATGCTACTTGACGACTTTAAAACCGCATCATGGATGGATAGCGTCTGCTGCTTTCAAAGTATACAATATGCATGATCACTCTCCTGTTAGCCATATCATACTTGGACCATCTCTAATGTTTTTTCCTATGTGTTTTTTTAAAAGTAGTTTACTCCAATATATTCCTATAAAAATAGCATTCTTCAAGATATAGAATAAAAAAACAGAGATTAATTTTTCTTTCCCTAAATTAAATATAATGAGAATAACAATATCTATTTTAGAGAAAGAAATAAATATGAATTGGAGTATTTTTAACTCTAAATACTATTATATAGGCAAAAATAACAATAAGTTGGAGATGCTCTTATATGTTAGATTTTCTTGGTTTTATACCTTTTGAAATCGTGTTAAATATTTAATAATGAAGGTGTGCATGAAGCTAGTGCCTGACAATAAAACGTTTATGGACGCGATCGGTGGAAGAGACGAGAGCAATGAGACCCTTAGAGAAGACATTGATACATTAAGCTCATTGTTGACACCTATTCTCAAAGAGATTTCCATTGTGCTGGTAATTACAGCATAGATTTATCTTCCTATTCACAACTTAAGTCTTATTTCACGTTTTCAATCTATTTAGGTTATATGTATATATTGATTATCGTGCTTGGTACTTCATATTTTCAGGAACAATTTGGATTGAACAGATTAAGATCGATGTAAAAATGAATGCAGAAGTGATCTATTGTTTAACGTTTTCGTTAATGTTATAATTTTTATTTAAGAAACATGTATATATCTCTTGTATGTATCTATCAGTTTTTGGACACTTTGTTTATTTAATAATGTGAACTAAAATAATTTTGTCCTTTTAATTAGAATTAGCCTGACGCGCATGTATTTTCTCGACAATTTATAATTTATATTAATATTGATATATAACTTTTTTCATATTACATTTGTATTCTATATAAGATATGGATATATAACATTCATATTGATACGAATCATTCATATATTCTATTCTTTATATATTTTTTGAACACATATATGTTTGTTTACAAATCTTTTAAATTTTGTGTATTTGTATCAATTACTACAAAAACCATTTTTCTTACAGAAAATTTAGTATTGTTTCGAAAAATATATTTTTCAAATGTTTTAGTTATAATTAATTTTTATAAAAAAGAATCATCAAAACTTGAAAAGTATATAAAACATATTTATGTGAATCATATTTATGGTCCGGACCCGAACCGTCGGGCCCAAAAAAAAAACTTGATATAATTAAACTTATGGGTTCATAAGGCCCAACAAAGGCAAAAAAATAACTAGATCACATATAAAAGGAACATACGATGAGTTCCCTCGATCAAGAATTAGAATTAGAATTTGACGAACGATAATGGCGTCTTCACGGGTCGAATTCAACGAGGAAGAGTATTACCGTGCTTTAGATGAGTACTGGCGTCGTGTTGATGAATCCGAGGTATTTAGTTTCTTCAGCTTGTTCAGTCGAATCTAAAAAATTATGTTCATGCCTTTTTTATTTTTACTTTGTTCTTAGGGTTTCGACATTGAAGGGATAATAGGACCAAGTGGTTTGATTTCGAGTGGACAGTTGGTATCGTATGAGTGTGAAGGTCCCAACCGCACTAATTATCCTCTTGAACATAAGGTTAAATGTTATGGGCAAATTGGTCTTCATCGATACAATTTGCTTCAGGTATAAATTTATTAGTTCGATCCATCTCTGTAGAGATAAAAGGGCTATATAACATTCAGTTTTGTATTTTTCTCAGGGTACAAACTTCGAGCAACTTTCTTTGGTCAAATTCAACATGCGGTTCGCTGGTGCATCTTCCTTCTTCATCACTCTGACTGCTCGTGATCCAGTAACCAGCAGTACTACTCCGATCGAAACTTTTCAGGTTCGTGTGGATGAAATGCAGTATGGCTGTCTGAATCTCGTCTGTTCGGTTGCTCGTATTAAAGGTACCTAATTAACCCTTCTGAATATTCTTCTTTTATTATTATTATTATACATAATCTCATTTTGCCAAATAATAAAATTATTTTCCATAGGTGAGACCCTTAGCTCACCCGTACCGGTCGCAGTTGCAGTGCCTGGACGATTGCCTGATTGGCCTTCAGATGTTGATATTCAACAGTTTTACATGGTAATAGTGGTGGTGGTTTATCATCAGTTTATGTTTTGCTCATGATTATTTAAGTGTGAGATATGTTTGTAGGTGGATCAATCAGAGTTGCTGAGCACCCATTGGATTCCTTTGTACCTATGGCTTGTTCTTTGTCTTACAGATAGGAGTATTTCAGAGGTAAATTCTTTAGAATGATGTTTTGTTTTAGAATTATCATCTTTTTCTTCTTTTGCAGGAGAAATTCTCCAGTGTGGAGTTTGTGAAAGTGGCCATAGAAAGTCAAGAGGAGACTCCTATCAAGGCCAGAAGTTTAGTCATCTATGTAGCTTTTAAAGGATTGGCGGTTGATCATACTGATGGGTCAGTTGAAAGGAGAGCTATAATCAAAAGTGTGTTCAATGAGCTTACAGGATCTTTGGCTATCAAGGGTAAGTTATGCGAAAGAGAAGGTTATGTTCGTATGAGTGCAATAGAGACCTACCTCGCTCATCGCCGGGTCATGAGCATCAATTAGGCCACTATGTTTTGTTTTTTTATATCTGGTGTTGGCGACTGACTTATGCGTTTGTATTCGAATGACATAGCTATTAATTTATTGTTTGGTCGCAGTTTAAGTCCGATTAAGTAAAATATTCTTGTGTTATTTACAAAGCAATTAAGTTTACAAAAACTATTGATTCTAAGGATAAAACCCAACTTTGTCACTTTGCATAATCTACAGAAAATGACGCTCAAAATTCTTGACGTATTATTCTCTCAGCTGATGAAAATATATACAGCTGAATACCCAATAGTGGAAACCGATGAGCCTCTCAACAGCTATTCAAAACCTCGATGATTCTGGACTTGATCTAAACACGGAGTGCATCTCCGTGATACATGACATTGCAGCAGCTGCTAAGGACAATGATTTTACCTTCTCTTATATGCCTAGGAATAAATTATGGCTAGTAGATGAACTTGCAAAAAAGCTAGATGTAATAATCAAAACTATGTAATAGCTTGGTTTTAATATAAAAAGCGCAGAATTTTTTTATGATTAAAAATTTATATAATTAGGTTTTGTATTAATTTAAAGAATGTTTTGAAATAAAATCAGTTCACCAAAATTTGTGATGATGATTGTTATTCATTAGTTTTTAGTTTCAGTTTTTTATTTTAGATTTTGGTTTTTGGTTTTTAGTTTTTTAGTTTCTATTTTTGATTTTCAGCTTTTGGTTTGTGTTTTTAATTTTTAGATCCGCTGAGTTGGTTTGAACTGATATTACTAAGAAACAAATCTCAAATAATCGAACATCTAATTTAAAACTGAAAAGATGACAAAAATTTTTTTAAAAAAATTTGCAATAGTTTATTTTCTAAATAAATAAAAGCAGAAAAATATAACTTGTTTTTCAGTTTTTGGTTTTGGATTTTACTTTTTAGATTTGGTTTTTGGTTTTGCTTTACATTTTTTTTTTAAATCAGTAAATTATTTAAGAGAAATAAAACAATAAATTATTTAAAAGTTACCATTGAAATTTATCAAAACAAAGTGATTGTTATTTAAAATAAAAAAAATACATTAACATTTTTTAAAGTACATGATTTAAATAAATGATTAATAATAAACAATTTTGTTTTGTTGTTTAAAAATATTAAATACTTTTTGGGCTTGAAAATAATAACTGATTTTTTGATCCATTAAGGTGGAAAATTTATTGAAAGTTTTTTGGAGTTTTTCCATAATATTAAGCCCAAAAATTAAATCATATAATTTGTTCTAAAAACAAAAGTAAGCCCAATACTATATCCCATAAATAAACATCGGTTTAATTAACTATATGACTTGTATTATTTGTGACACTCTAGAAAGAGTCCAAATTTAATTGACAACTTGTATCAGTAGACAAAAATAATGACTCTATTTTAATAAAGTAGATATAAAAAGGTTGACAAAAAAAAATATCTAAAATTTAAAAGCATTATCTGTTTTAGAAATATTTTCTTCTGTTAACTCAAAACGCAAGTGCCAAACTTATAATTTAGTTCAGTTTACATTATTCAAAAATTAGCAGATAACTTTCCATCTAAATAGCTAAAATTTTGTGAGTTTTTTTAAAAAAAAATATGAATATACAACAACAACAACAAAAAAATCTCAAAATAATTTTTGTATCAACTTTAAGTACTAACGAACATGCCATGCAAGGAAAGAAAAAAAAACGATCGTTGGTAGTTAAAAAGAAGATGGTAACGTGATTTATACTATCAAAATCATATATCGTATCATTCCCACACAATACAAAGTAAAGGATTATAACAAGTTTTTAGGCTTGATAAATAGCACTAGTAAGATCATGCACTAAATCTATCAAGGCGGTAGGAAAAAAGAGTGAGAGAGACTTTAGATCACAATCAACTCATCTCCTAGACTCTTATGTCTATCCATACATCTCTATTGCTTTGAGTGAGAGTACTCCTAAAGACACTGACTCATCACCTCCTTCCTCCACGTTGTCCTGGTCTTGGACCTGGGTTTCTTGAAAATTGGATTTGCAAAATCTTGGAATCAGGTTCATTTTCATCCATTCTATAGCCTGTAAAATGCACAGTAACATCAGTTAAAAGAAACAATGCAACATGAAACGAATATGTGTTGGACCTACAATCCTAATTTCCAGAGCATAGAGAGTCTTAGTTACCTTGTAGAGCTGTACGAGCAGTTGCTGCACATGCAGGATTCTCAAAATCAACAAAACGTAGAACTATAGGATCTCCATTCCTCTGCATAAAAAATCCCATTAGTAAGTCAAAACTTTGGTTTCACCAATGCTTCAAGTTGGAACTAGGTGAACTTACTTGCTTTGAGTATTTGGTCACAAGTCTCACTTCTTTATATCCCAAAAAGGGTCTAAATATATCTAAGACACATAGTAAAGGACACTGAACAGCTCAAACAATCTCAAAGAGACGATAAATATACTGATGGTAAGAACTTTTGAAACGAAGCACAAAACAAGAAAAGGATACGAGACACTTCCCTCCTTGAGCAATTAGAAGGAAGTCCCTCAACAAACAGAGTATTGGATGCATCTGGAGGTAGGCGAAGAAGCTCCCGGCTTTATGATCAATGGTGATCACTGGAGTTCAACAGATCTTACAACGTTCGGGATTTGACCAGGACGATCGTTTCTTTTTTTTTTTTAAAACACGTATACTTAATTTGTTTAAATACATAAAACGTATTACTTACACTAAAGCTCATTCTTATATTGAAATATGAATGGAACTTCTTTATATATGTCAGAGGGGTCTTTAAGCTTCTAAAAGACTTTATGAGATGGTATTTTATTCTCTTTTTTGGTATATAAAAGAAGAGATGATAACTATTTCAATTGTATATAGTTTGAATGTCTTACGTATGTTTTAATCATCTACTCTATTAAAACAGAGTCATTCTTTTTATCTACTAATACAAGTTATCATTTAACTTTGGACCATTTCTAGAGTGTTACAAATAATACAAAGCATATAGTTAATTGAACCGTATTACTTAAATTAAACCGGTGGTTATTTATGGGATATAGTCTTGGACTTTCTTTTATTTTTAAAACAAATTATATAGTTTGGTTTTGGGCTTAGTATTAAGGAAAATTCCAAAAAACATTGAATAAACTTTCCAACTTACTAGATCAAAAAATCAATTATTATTTTCAGACCCAAAATTTAATATTTTTAACAAAACAAAATTATCTATTATTAATTATTTATCTAAATCATGTACTTTAAAACATGTTAATGTATTTTTTTATTTTAAATAAAAATCACTTTTTTGATAAATTTCAATGGTAAATTTTAAATAATTTACTGTTTTATTTTTCTTAAATAATTTATAGATTTAAAAAAAATATGTAAAGTAAAACCAAACACTAACTCTAAAAACTAAATCCAAACCAAAAGCTGAAAACGCAGGTTATATTTTTTGCTTTTGTTTATTTACAAAATAAACTATTGCAAATTTTTTTAAAAAACATTTGTCATATTTTCAACTTTAAATTAGATGTTTGATTATTTGAGATTTGTTTGTTGGTGATATCAGTTCAAACTAACTCAGCGGGTCTAAAAATTAAAAACTCAAACCAAAACCTGAAAATCAAAAATATAAACTTAAAACTAAAAACTAAAGTTTTAAAACAAAATCTAAAATTAAAAAATGAAACTAAAAACTAATGAAAAACAATCATCACCACAAACTTTGGTGAACTGATTTTATACCAAAAAAATATTTAAATTAAGACAAAACCCAATTATATAAATTTTTAATCATAAAAAATTTCCGTGCTTTTAAGCGCGGGTCAAAATCTAGTGTAATATTATATTAAGCCGCAACTATATATACAACTACTTTAGCGCAAGAAGAATCAAACAAATTAACAATGCCTTAGTGCCGGCTAAAATGATTGAGATATAGTTAAAAGCCGCCCCGAATTAATCGATTAACCTAATTATAAGATAACTTACAAGTGGACTATGGTAGTATATAAAATATGATACATTGCTATTTATATTTTAAATGAGTAACAAAGTTGACAAAAAGAGTTTAGAACGTCGCACATCACAAACTTGATTTTTATATCACTGAAAGCAGCTTAAGTTGCTAAGATTTGTATCTATTTGTAAAGAACTGAGAAAACAAATATATGATGATCAACGAATCTCTAGTATTCACACGATGGATTTAACAAATAACACTAGCGAATTGACCTTTGTGATGTACCAATATTCATTTACACAACGTCATCGTGTATTTTCTAAGAAGAAAGCAAAGTTGTTAAATCTGACGAGAACAATGAACCGAGTAACTTCTCGAATGACATGGTTATTGGGTCGACTGCTATCAAACCACGAGTTAATAAATTTAATGATTTAAGTTTGTTATATAATATATATATATTAACTTCTGCAAAAGAGAATATATGTTTATGTTTTAAAAAATAGAAATATACTTAGTTTTATATTTATTTATTTTATTTTATTTTCATTTCACATATAAATTATTAAAAAAATTTTTTGACTATTTAACAATTTTTGTAACAAGTTAAAAGTTATGATATATAATAAAAATATATCAAAACTTAAAATCCTTAAGTATTAATGTGTAATGTGAATAATAAAAAATAAAATTTCAATAAAAAATAAACCAAAAATAAAATACCAAATTGTAAAAGATTATTTGAAAACAAAGAAACTAATACCAAATCAGATCAATTAATAATTGGTCACTATCTTTTATTAAAGTGATATAGTGAAATCTTCATCAAAATCTAAAACTCGCAAATAAAATAGTTTAACTGATATTTTATATGATAAAGAAATTATAAATTTCAATCCAAAAGTTAAAAGTTACAGTCAATATTTTATGAGTTTGTCACTTTATCATATTTGGGATATTCTTCAGCAATAACATTCTGTAGTTCATTATAAGCAAGCTTGACATAATTTTTCAACAATTCAAAACTCTGTTTTGTCAATAGATTCATAATCCACATGATTCTTTGATATATTTATTTTTGAAAAACTAAGAACCTAACTTCTTAATTAAAATACAAAACAGATTCTAATAATTAATTTGAAAATATAAGTAGAAGCTACATACTTCACGAAGGAAAGTACTAGAAGAATGTCAATATGTTTTACAATATTTTTTTGTTACATTTTCAACTAAAAATAAACTCTAATGAAGAATTGTTAAAAGTCAAAACTATTAAAAGTAACAAGTTGATTTAATTGAATTTTATGGGGTTAAAATTTGGGTTGCCAACAATATAAATTGTCAAATAATATCGTAGATCGACATATACATAAAGGAATAAAAAGAAAAATATCTACAGTTGCAGAAAATTGTTCGAGTGATCCAAAATTTGATGAAAAAGATAATATGTCTTTTTGGTTCGAACACAACGAGGATAAGTATTCGGATGCATATTGGTATCATGTGAATGAATTACATGTATTTTAGTTCTTTCATCTTCAATTTATATTATCATTATCTCCAAAACTGAATCGAATCTAATCATATAAATGAAAATTTAATTTCATGACTTCTTGAATACTATCATACCTATATACTCTTAGGTTTTTGACATTGAACGTACCATAGGACCAAATGGTATGGTTATGTATGGCAATTGGTATCCTATAAATGCCAATGTATGAATTCCATTAATTAGTTCATCGTTGGTTGGTTGATTGTTACGTGAAACTTGGTCTTCTTAGTTACAATTTGAACGAGGTATAAATTAGTCTATCAGTTCGATCGATTTCTTGACATAAGTCTTAACATTCAGTACCTCTTTTTCTTTTTCTCAATGTACAAACTTTGACCAACATGATTTGATTAAATTCAAGATGCGGCTATGTGGTGCTTCTTTCTATGCTACTTTGGCTGCTCGTGATACAATTATTGTTGTCCTCTGCAAAAATTTCAGGTTCATGATGATTAACATCATTATGCTTTATGGATGTCGTTTGTTCTGTTTCTCAGATTAAAGATAACCAACACTTGCTGACCGATATATATTAATTAATCATGAGGAT
The DNA here is from genome assembly GCA_932364175.1 of Eruca vesicaria subsp. sativa. Taxonomy (NCBI): domain Eukaryota; kingdom Viridiplantae; phylum Streptophyta; class Magnoliopsida; order Brassicales; family Brassicaceae; genus Eruca; species Eruca vesicaria. The sequence continues at coordinate 120,193 of CAKOAT010171821.1, forward strand.
CAAAGATATACTAAGTATCAATTTGGAGATTGAGAAAACGACCATAGAAACTACTAAGAACTCATCGCTCAGAGCCAACTCTGCAACCATCTACATAACCTTTAAAGGACTGGTCATTGATCCTCATCTTTATATGGCTTGAGGGCAGTGACTTGCATCAATGGTTTTTGTCCCTAAGAACAATTAGTGAAGCATTATGTTTGGATCGGTCTTCACCGTTACAACCTTTTGAAGGTAACAAACCCTAGTCATTAATCTAGAGATCAATCTATTATTTACAAACTAATACCTTAGATTCATGTTCTTTCTTCAGGGAACAAAGTTTGAGCTGTCATACCTAATCAAGTATAACATGACAATGTCTTGTGCAAACTCCTATTTCATAACACTCTGCGCACGTGAGGCTGATGAATCACAAGAAGTTTACCATGTGCAAGTTGATGAAGAGGATTATGGATTTTTGGATGTTGTCTGCTCCGTTGCTAGAATTAAAGGTATTGGATTTCCTTCTTTTTTTGTGTATTGAATTTGATTCAACTTATTCATTTGTTAATGATGAATATATGATATACCACGAAGCCTTTCATTCCCGGAGCACGTATGGATAGATTGCATGACTGGTCATCAGATGACGTTTTCAAAGATTTTTACTTGTAAAGAGTTGTTTTACACATGGCATCGTTTTTATTTTTTATTTCTATGACCTTATTATGTGTTGTTTCTATTATGCGGTGTAATAGTTTGATTTTTTTTGAATTTTTCTTATTTTTTTTTGAATTTTTCTTATTTTTTTTTTGAATTTTTCTTATTTTTTTTTGTTAAAACAAAAATCAGGTGTTTTAAGTTTTGGTTTTATGTTGTGTAGTCGTGTGAATCTTAGATTTTATTTAAATAAAGTTGTAAGCTCATTGTGTGTGTGTTTTAAACCGAGATCCATGTTGTCTGTTGTCATGAAATGCAAGCCAAACACAAGAATCTATAAGCATGGATTAAAAAGATGCGTACTGGTGACGTGTGAATGAATCACATGATTTTAGTTCTTTCATCTTCTTCGATATATGTTATCATTATCTCCTAAATTGAATCAAATTTAATCACATGAATGGAAATTTAATTTCATGTCTTTTTGAATACTATCATACTTATATACTCTTAGGATTTTGACATTGAATGTACCATTGGACCAAATGGTGGTTATGTATGGGCAATTGGTATCCTATAAATGCCAATGTATCAACTCCCTTAATTATTTCATCGTTGGTTGGTTGATTGTTACGTGAAACTTGGTCTTCATAGTAACAATTTGAACGAGATATAAATTAGTCTATTAATTCGATTGATCTCTTGATATAAGTCTTAACATTTTCAGTTCCTCTTTTCTTTTTCTCAATGTACAAACTTTGACCAACATGATTTGATCAAATTCAGCATGCGGTTATGTGGTACTTCTTTCTACGCTACTTTGGCTGCTCATGATACAATTACTTGCTGGCCTATGCAAAATTTTTAGGTTCATGCTGATGACCAACACTAGGCTTTACGGATGATGGATTCCTTTGTACCTATGGCTTGTTCTTTGTCTTACAGATGAGAATATTTCAAAAGTAAATTCTGTAAATGATGGTTTTGTTTTAGAATTATCATTTTTTCCTTTTTTCATTAGATTGATGGTTTTGTTTAGAATTATCATCTTATCTTTTTTTTTTGCAGGAGAAATTCTCTAGTGTGGAGTTTGTGAAAGTGGCAATAGAAACTCAAGAGGAGACTCCTATCAAGGCTAGAAGTTCAGTCATCTATGTAGCTTTTAAAGGATTGGCAGTTGATCATACTGATGGGTCAGTTGAAAGGAGAGCTATAATCAAAAGTGTGTTCAATGAGCTTAAAGGATTGGCAGTTGATCAACATGCGGTTCGCTGGTGCATCTTCCTTCTTCATCACTCTGATTGCTCGTGCTCGTGATCCAGTAACCAGCAGTACTACTCCGATCCAAACTTTTCAGGTTCGTGTGGATGAAATGCAGTATGGCTGTCTGAATCTCGTCTGTTCGGTTGCTCGTATTAAAGGTACCTAATTAACCCTTCTGAATTTTCTTCTTTTATTATTATTATTATACATAATCTCATTTTGCTAAATAATAAAATTAGTTTCCATAGGTGAGACCCTTAGCTCACCCGTACCGGTCGCAGTTGCAATGCCTGGACGATTGCCTGATTGGCCTTCAGATGTTGATATTCAACAGTTTTACATGGTAATAGTGGTTGTTTATCATCAGTTTATGTTTTGCTCATCATGATTATTTTAAGTGTGAGATGTGTTTGTAGGTGGATCAATCAGAGTTGCTGAGCGCCCACTGGATTCCTTTGTACCTATGGCTTGTTCTTTGTCTTACAGATGGAAGTATTTCAGAGGTAAATTCTTTAGAATGATCGTTTTGTTTTAGAATTATCATCTTTTTCTTTTTTTTTTCATTAGAATGATGGTTTTGTTTAGAATTATCATCTTATCTTTTTTTTTTTGCAGGAGAAAATCTCCAGTGTGGAGTTTGTGAAAGTGACAATAGAAACTCAAGAGGAGACTCCATCAAGGCCATAAGTTCAGTCATCTATGTAGCTTTTAAGGGATTGGCAGTTGATCATACTGAAGGGTCAGTTAAAGGGAGAGCTATTAATCAAAAGTGTGTCCAATGAGCTTACATGATCTTTGGCTATCAAGGGTAAGTTATGCGAAAGAGAAGGTTATGTTCGTATGAGTGCAAGAGAGACCTACCTCGCTCATTGCCGGGTCATGGGCATCGATTAGGCCACTATGTGTGAACACAAGAATCTATAAGCATAGGTTAAAAAGATGTGTAATGGTGTCGTGTGAATGAATCACATGATTTAGTTCTTTCATCTTCTTCGATCTATGTTATCATTATCTCCTAAATTGAATCAAATTTAATCATATGAATGGAAGTTTAATTTCATGTCTTTTTGAATACTATCATACTTATATACTCTTAGAGTTTTGACATTGAATGTACCATTGGACCAAATGGTATTGTTATGTATGGGCAATTGGTATCCTATAAATGCCAATGTATCAACTCCCTTAATTATTTCATCGTTGGTTGGTTAATTGTTACGTGAAACTTGGTCTTCATAGTAACAATTTGAACGAGGTATAAATTAATCTATTAATTTGATCGATCTCTTGATAGAAGTCTTAACATTCAGTTCCTCTTATACTTTTTCTCAATGTACGAACTTTGACCAACATGATTTGATCAAATTTAACATGCGGTTATGTGGTACTTCTTTCTACGCTACTTTGTCTGCTCATGATACAATTACTTGCTAGCCTACGCAAAATTTTCAGGTTCATGCTGATGACCATCACTAGGCTTTACGGATTTCGTTTGTTCTGTTTCCCAGATTAAAGATAACTAACACTTGCTGAGTTTTTACATGGTAATAATGATTTTGCATCAGTTTTGTAGTTTTGCTTTGCTCATGATTATTTTAGAGAAAAGTGTGAGATAAGTGTTTGTAGGTGGATAGATGAGAGTTGTTGAGCACCAACATGATTCGTTTGTACCTCGAGCTTGTTGTTTATATTAACGATGAGAGTATTTCAGAATTAAGTCTTGGTTTCTTTTATTTGTTTTTGCAGTATAATGATGATTTGAAGCATCCTTCTTTCCTTAAGAGAATCTTTCCAATTTGGAGTTTGTAAAAGTGGCTATAGAAACTGACGAGGAGACTCCGCTCAAGGCCAAAAGTTCAACCCTTTATATAGCCTTTAAAGGATTGACTATTGATGGTGCTGGTGAGTCAGTTGAACCGATAACTATAATCACAAATTTGTTCAATGAGCTTACATGATCTTTGGCTCTCAATGGAGAGTTATGCAAAGGAGAAGAATATGTGACTTCTATAAGTGTAGAAGAGTACTGTTTTCGTTATCGCCAAAGCATAGGCCTCAGTGATGCCACTATATGTCTTTTCTTTTATATTTGGTGTCTTTGACTTGGTGTAATAATAGACTCAGAGCATCTTCAACCCCACTCCATAATTTACTGCAAAATGGAGTGAGAAATGAAGTGATGAAGAAACAAAAATCTCATTACTCCATATTTGGAGTAACCACTCTTTTGTTTCTTCATTACTCCATTTCCCAGTCCATTTTACAGTAAATTATGGAGTGGGGTTGGAGATGCTCTCACTCTAGATACAAATATATGACGTATTAATTATTCTTACGTATTTAGAATTAAATAAAGTTTAAAGTTTTACTTGTTAATTATAGTACTTTTACTTTTTTTTAGTTTTATCTTTTTAGTACTTCTTAGGTATACTTTTAAGCAGTTTAGAGTTTTATGTGGTTCCCAACAAAATTCAACCACTTCCATTTTTTATATTTTAATTTGAAAACAAAATGCATTAATTAAAAGTATACCATCATACATTTGTATACAAATGAAAAAAAAAGTCAAAACATTATATATTTGTATACGGAGGGAGTAAGTATTAGTGTATTTATTTGTGCGTTTGGATTTGAATAACAAGGAACTAAAATTTCTGGTGGTATTTACAAAGCAATTAAATTTCTGGTGATCTAAGGATTGTTGTGCTTTTGCTTGGCTTCACCTCTCTTATCTCACGCAGCTCCAACCCTGTTTTAATTTCTTGTTCACTCTTTCTTTTTGTACTTTTAACAATGCACAAGCACAATCTCATACTCTCTTGACTCTCTGGTTTTTATATGTTGTAGAGAGAAGAGAGAACTCTTTAATTGTCTACAATTCTTATATTGATCTCAAAATGATGTTTTTACACAACATTGCACACACATATTTATACAAGAAAACACTCTTGATCTACTCCATTTCAAAGCCTTATTTTCTTGACTTAGGAGTTCTAATTTTTCATACATAGCCCATACTTTTTAACTTATACATAGGCTACTACAAGTGAACTCAAATACTTTTACAGCAACTTTCAATAGCTCCTTGACTTGTTGCTCCTTTTACATTATTTTTGTTCTCTCTTTTTGCGTTTCCTTTTTTGATTTAGTCAAAGGATACAATTCCAACAAGGATAAAACACAACTTTTCACTTTGCATGATCTAGTGATGATAGACAACCTACACCGCACAAGAAGCCAGCAATGATAATCTAGTGTCTTTAACATTTTTGTGATATTTATGTTTCCTTCATTGCCTGGTTCAGGTACTTAGCTATGATTTTAACGAGAACATTTGGATCGTCCAGCAATGGGGGTTTCATGAATCAAGATTCTTCTACTTTGTGAATTCCTTCTTGCATCCAATGAAGGAGCTAAGAAAGGTGAGGCTATAAAGTTAGTGCTCACTTCCAAGAAAATCCATTAACAAAAAGGTTCGATGCTGAAGCGTGATCCTATCCACAGATACCTTACCTTACCCTAATGAATGCTCTGAAATTGAGCTATACTAGACTTGCTTAGAGGAACCTATACTTGATCAAGAGCTTGGTCACTGATGTTTTTGTTACTTTCATCAATGACTAGATGAAAAAGCAGATAAGCTTCAATGTCTTTGTATGTAAGATTTCTATACAGTAAAAGATCTCTATATGTATTAACTTTTTATTAATAGAAAACAAACAGAGTTCATCCTCCAACCTCCATGTTCATCAATCAAAGAAAACAAGAACACAAATGAAGAAGAAGAGAAAAGAATGGTAAAAAGAGTATTCATTATACTAAAGCAACAACTGGGAGCTCTGCCTCAAAGCGGCTTGGAGGAAGAAGAAGAAGAAGAGGACTTCCTGTTTTTGGCAAAGTCAACCAAGTCTTTGAAAAGTATATCCTCTGGCTTATCATCTTTCTTTGGAGGTGTAGCAGCAGCAGCAGAGGCTGTTGGATTCAGAGAAAGGTTCCTGGACTGTCCCACGAGATCATCGTAAGAAGCATCAGAGCCACTGCTTGAGTGTTGAGGAACATTATTATGCTTGGTTCTAACAGACATTGGTGGTGGAATAACTCTGGTTCCTTCAGGATCCCATGGAGCACGAGGTAACTGCTCAGTTTGGTCATAAACTGGTTTGGTGAACAAAGCTTGCTCTGGGGATTTGCTACTAGGAACCGGCTCATCAAAAACAGGAGCAGAAGAGTCTCGATCTGATGTTCCTTGAGGTTTGTAGACATCACCACTGAGGAAGTCCATAGAACCAGATTCCACATGTACTGGTCTCATTGTAGGTGGTGGAGGAGGAAGAACAGGGTTGAAACTCACTCGTCCACTGTCTCTTTTCGACCTGCAGATATGATTTTTCCGATGAGTCTTAGGAGGCATTCAACTAAAATGAGAAAAAAAGGAAATGGGGATATACCTGTGAGATAGCTGAGCAAAATCATCATCTGACTCATCATCATCCTCGTCATGGTTGATGCTAACAAGCGGTATTGGAGTGGGAGCTGTTGCAGGAGGAACAGAGTTTCCCTTTGCCTTATCATCATGTTGCTGAAGAACACGCTGCAAGTTGTCGTTTAAGGCCAATCCTTGACACAGAAGCTCCTCATCTCTGTAACCATCAACAGATTCTATCAAGTTTGAGCACATAACATGAGTGAAGGGTGTAAACGAAGGAAGCCTTACGATGTGGTGTTGACAAGAGTCATTACACGCCTTTGATAAGTACGGCATTGCTCAACCAAATCAACTATAAGTTCTTCCTTTAAACCCTGTCACAACATCAACAACAGTGAGTGTTTCAAGTCAGATCAAACAACAGAGACACAAAATCTAGTCAGTGTTAAAAAAAATACCTCAGGGTGGCTTGGATCAAGAGCTCCAAGCATGTCCGTCAAAATATCAACTGATCCCTGAGCGCTTTGAATCTCTTCCACACTATTAAAAAAACAAACATGTTTGAGACACAGAATATGGATCTATCTGTTAGAACAAGTCTAGGAAACAAGAGAGTACCTAAGTGCAGAAGCATCATCACTTTGCAAAGAGGCCTGAATAGCAGCATCTTCATCTGATGCAACGGCTTGAGCACTAATAGGCTGAGTCTGAGGAGGAGTAAAGAAGGGTACACTGCTCTCGGTTCGAGGTGGGAACTCAACTCCAGCAGACTAAAGTTTTCAAAACATGTTATCAAAACTTTGATAATAGAATTGCATATGGATAAAAGGGTCAAAGCTATATATACCCTGAGTTCATTATAAGCATTGTAATACTGAGGGAATCTTCCACCGCTTCCACCAAAAGCTTCTTGCCATGTATCTAATAAACTAAGTATCTTCTCCCTTACACTCAAGTCTGGCTGCATAAAGTGGTAAACCTTCCAGTGTAAGTGAATTTTGAATAAACATAACCCAAGTGAGAGAGATGGTAAGTAAGTAAGTAAGAACTAACCTTTTTCTTCACTATTTTGACCATATCAGGCAATATACCACGGTCCACGATTAGCTGGAACACGTCCTCACCACAGTTCTTACTCAAAGTTTCCAATGCCTGAACCATTTAAAGAACAAGAAGATGAGTACAACAAAACAGAACCAAAACAAAGCATTTTTGTATCAAAAAGAAAAGGACTTACATAGAGAGCAAGAATCTGAACTTTGGAGTTTTTGCTTCCTAGCTTTTTCTTGAGCACCTTCACAGCTTCTTTTGCTTGACTACATAAACACCAAAACGAAGGTTAACTAATAACTCAAACATCTTTAACTTTTGTTGTAGTGAGAGTAAGACGAAGACATCAAACCTAGGATCCAAGTTGATAATGTCACAGAGTTCAATGTTGATAGCCCAATCGGGACCAATCAGCATATCATTTGTAGCCCTCTCAGCACAAGCAGCCGCGTTATTCGCCATTTGCCAGAGAGATCGATCCCTCTTTCAAAAATTAGATCCTAAAGTTTCAAGCTTTCCTACGAGTTAAAACATGATTAAGACAGAACAAGTGAAGATCAAAATACTGTAAATAATTCACATCACAATTTAGACCAGATCAAGTGAAACCCAAAGTAATCTAATCGCGAGATTTCACCTGTTTTTGTGGACTCTAATGATCTCTGCAAACTTTGTTGTATTAGAAACACGATCGGAGTTTTAGTGTGGAGATTGGTATCAGGTCATCCTCAAACCTTAGCCGTCCATACAAATCAAAACTGCGACTTTGTCTTTGTTTTATTTTTTTTTTTTTTGCAAGATGCAACTTTTTTTTTTTTGTGTTTTGGCTTTTGTCTTAATATGTTAAAGTAACGGCCGGTGACAGATAATACAGAATATTTGGTTTTGGTTATTGTTTCCATTAATTTTTGTAGAATATAATAAAGTTTAGGTCGTAAGTAATGATCATTAGCAACTAATACACCAAATAAATTCATAAATTCTAAATCTAAAATCAATATCGGATGTTGACTTTTCTTCCATGAACCACTAATTCTAAATTATCTAAAAAAAAATTTTAACAACACACGTTTCTTTTAAGGTAAAATGTATGTAGATTTAGGCTTTTAATAACTAAAGTACTGATAATCAAGTTTATTTAACGATGTATATGATGTTAAACCAAGAATCTAGAGGAGCAACAACTTAGATCAAAGGAAATTAGTAGATAAACAATTTCAAGATTGTCCTCCTGGTTTTCATGGGAAAATGACACAAAATAATCTGAAATGAGGTGTTATGGGCTCTAATGAAAGATTTGGTTGTATTGTACTACACATAAAAAAAAATAATGCACAATTCTTGTTTACTACATTCATAATTTTGTTAATAGTATTGTTACATCGAGTGACCTCAATGCACATTTGGCTTGGTGTCACACGACTGTACCTTGTTATCCCGATGTTCTACTGGTGACATGTTATGATTGGGTTATATTCGTTTTTATAACATTTTCTTTGTCATTAATATGTGTTTTTTGTATTGAATTTGATTCAACTATATATATAACATCACATTGTTCTAATTGATTGATTTATCAGTAATGGTCTTGAGGATTGCGTAGGTATTAAATGTAATAAACTTCACATTGATTCTTGAGAATCGATATGATGAAGGATTAGTAGTAACAAAGATTTATATATTGGGTTGATTAAAATCTCAGTAGCTCGGTGTGATGGTATTCTCTAAGTAACCATTGTAGTTTCATCTTAGGGATAAACCTTTAGAATGATTTCTTAGTTGATTCAACATTCTCTTGTTTGAAGGTAAACAAACCTAGTCTCTAATCTAAAGATCAATATATTATTTATAAACTAATGCCTTGATTCATGTTCTTTCTACAGGGAACAAAGTTTGAGTTGTTATACCTAATCAAGTATAACAGGACAATGTCTTGTGCAGACTCCTATTTCATAACACTCTCCACACGTGAGGCTGAGGAATCACAATCACAGAAAGTAGTCTTCCAGGTGCAAGTTGATGAAGATGATTATGGGTTTTAGATGTGGTTTGCTCCGATGCTAGAATTAAAGGTAACAAAAAAAAACTGAATTGTTTTTTTTTGTGTATTGAATTTGATTCAACTATTCTTTTGTTAATGATGAATATAAGAGATACCATGGAACCTTTTATTCCCCCAACGCCTATAGATAAATTGCCAAATTGGTCTTCAGATGATATTTTCGAAGATTTTTACTTGGTAAAGAATTGTTTCACACATGGAATCGTTTTTTTTTTCCTCAAAGAAACAAGTGTGATATATGTTCTGTTTTAACATGCAGGTGGAGGGATCAGAGTTGCTCAACAATGGTTGGATTCACAAGTATCTAGAGCGTGTCATTCTCACAAACAATAAGACCCGTTCAGATGTAAGTGTACTTATATTTGTAACTATTTATTAACATGCTGTTTTGGTTGACTTCAAACATGTTTTCCTTGCAGATGGAGGGGTTTTTCCCTTATTTGGAGATTGAGAAAGCGGCCATAGAAACTATTGAGGACCCACCGCTCAGAGCCAATTCTGCAACCATCTACACCTTTAAAGGACTGGCCATTGATCCTCATTGGAATAACAATGTTGAACCGAAAGCGATCATCAAAAGAGTACTCGAGGAACGTACGTGACTCTTATCTCTCAGAGGTAGTTTGTGCTTTGGAGGAAGTATAAGCACACCAACTTACTCTATGAGGTGGGAAGACATCTGTGACCATATCTAGAATCTTCAGAGCTTGTGTCCGTAGAAATCTTTAATAACACGTTCAAACTCTTTGACATTATGTGTTGTTTTGATTATGCGGTGATAATTTGATTTTTTGTGTGTTTGAAATTTTTTTTTTAATTAAAAGTTAAACTCATGTGTTTTAAGTTTTAAAATTTTTTTATTTTTTTAATTAAAAGTTAAACTCATGTGTTTTAAGTTTTGATTTTACGTTGTGTAGTCTTGTGAATCTTAGCTCAGTACTCATAATGAAGTTTATATATATCCTTTGTGATGTGTAAGTGCAAGGAAGTGCTTAACGATGTATATGATGTTAAACCAAGAATCTAGAGGAGCAAGAACTTAAATCAAAGGAAATCAGTCGATAAACAACTTCAAGATTGTCCTCCTGGTTTCATGTTTAAATCTAGAGGAACGGTGAGCAAAGATTATCTCATTCTCATGTATGGCTAATGATGTGTCATGCACAAAGGCTATTTACATTTTCAAACTCAGCATTAAGAAATAGGCATCTAGCAAGGTTTCTTTGGTTGTGACTGCTATGTTCAGTAAGAACTCTTTGTGACTATTTTGTGTTGAAGGTAAATTTACTCTTAAAAGTTAGAAGTACTGAAGATCATCAGACTGTAAAAGTTATTTGTTTGGTAAGATTGGATGCAAATGCAATTATCTTAGAACTGTATTTTTTTTTTGTTTTTTGATGATGATGACACTGGACATATGCCCGCCGTTAACTGGGACTTCAATATGTATGTATGTAAAATGAGCAAGCAATTAAAAAAGTGAAGGTCCTACCGGGAGTCGAACCCAGGTCGCTGGATTCAAAGTCCAGAGTGCTAACCACTACACCATAGAACCTTTTTGTTCAACTTATGATCTTAATAACACAAATCAAATAGATCACACAATTTTCAATGCTAACCAGTAACCACACAGTTTTCATGTCTACCAGAACGAAAATGAAATGAACTCTTATTTTAAGCTTTTCTGTCTCATTTAAAATAGAATTGATCTTTGAGATATCGTTTTTTTTCATTGCATGATTCTTATTTTCTTTTGAATATAAGCTTTTGTCTTGTTGACAGTGATATACTAGCAGCAGCTAAAAAGACCCCTAATGGATTTTTTTTAAGAACAGGCGTTACTATGGATCTTCATATGTCCAGCTCTGCTCATGTAGTTTAGTATTATCGCGGGAATTCGGTATATACGCGGGTGCGGCTACCAAATGAATTCTAATTAGAATACTTTTAACAAAATTAAGGAATATAATAGCTACAATAATTCACCTAATGTAGTGTATTTTAACGTAAGACGGTTCATAATGAACACTTCGTAACACTAAACATTCTGGTATGTCAAATCTCAGATTTCAAGTTTTGGACACAAACCAAAACCGACAGTAAGCAACAATCTATCTCATATAACTCTATAATGGCTCAGACGATGTGACTCAGGACGATGATGGATATTTGTTCAACGAGAGTTCCCGGATCATCGGATTTGGGAGAAAAGGCTTCGCTGGTGTTTTAAGAGATGCTCAGACCAATATAGATCAGAACCTTATGAGTTCTTTAATGTCAAGACTCTAGAGTCATTTGCCAAAGAGCTTAGCTTCCATTTGTTGTCCCCAGAGCATTTATGAGCTCGTACCATGAGTCCAGGTTCAACAAACGGTTAAACTCTTCGAAGGTAATCATCTTTGGTGGTTCCCTTTTCCTTGAGGATCTTGAATCCAAAGCATGCTCTTGTTAAACTTCGATGACGAATGTAAAGCAACAAGTAATTGAGGAAAATTATTCCATCCCCACTGATTATTTTGTCAAAAGCAAAACTCATTCATTAGCCAACTAGCTAGTAATAACATCATTTGCTTAGAGAAACTTCCATTTGATTTCCAATGGTAACATTATAGCCTAAGAAAGCATATATACTCAATGGGATGTATAACTTTCATATATGAATTCAAGTCGTCTATAGTTGTAGAATGTCTAATAGCGTGCTGAGATAATTAAGAGAAGTTGCTTAGTGGATAAGAGTGGAACTTGAAAATGAGAGAGAAGACTTCCTATGTGGATATTTCTAGGATAAGGTTGATAAGACCATTTGTCAAATGTAAGTAATTTCACCATATATATATATATATATATATATTTTTTTTTATTTTTTTGGTGTAAAATTTCACCATATTTAAAATAAAGAAACTGAGGTTAGATTCTTTACACATTGATTAACGATCATTACTTTACTTGTATGCGTTAAACTGACATTTTACTTGTAGACTTACATATGTTCCACTGAGCAATAAGCATAGTAATTTGTTTACACATTGATTAACGATCATCGTTCTCGTAAATGTGGTTCAATAGTGTTTGTTCAAAAGAAAAAGGACTTCACAAATAACATAACTTAAACCTTTAAGTATACACATAATACAGCGTTTATGTTGTGCATTCAGAGTTGAAAGAGAATGTAATCAAACTAGTTAAAGCAAAATCTACTAGCTTTGAATCAATATTATAATTTCTGGGGACACAATATTGCAAAAGTACTTAATTAAAAAGAGCATTTGAATAATTAGAGAGAATCAACACGCTAAAACAGCACTAACAACAGTATGAAATCGTGAATATTTTTATAATCAAATGTAAATTAGTGGAAAGTGGACTCTGTGGTGGGTACCTTCGTCTAATCAACGGTCAGTTTTTTTCCCTTCATTGCCAAAACAAAAATATCAATAAAATCCAATATTACCAAAAAAACAAATCGAGTGACAGTAAAATTGGTCAACAAAAATCAAACCAAAACCAACACGTAACCGCTAATTATATGAGATATCTAGAGATATTTAAGACTTTTAATCTATTAAATAAATTATTTCATTACAAGAAATCAGTGAAAATTTTAATATTCATTTTCTGTCTAAATCTTTTAAATTCAACTAAAAGCTCCTAACACCACACGAGTCGTTGAACACATCTCAGAACAGAGGCTACAGACAGAGAGACAAAAGAAGAACAAGGCGGTTCCTTTTTATCATTTCTGTCTTCTTCTGTCTACAGACGACCCTAAAGGTCAAACCTTTGAGACTTTTTTTATTTCTCTCTTTCGCTTTTACAACTTTTATATCAGATTTCTCGTCAAATCTCAAACTGGACATCTCCAGAATCGAAGACCCTTCTGCTCTTGAATCTCTCTCTTGGTAATGGATTTTTTCTTGTACTTTCAGATTTGCTCAGATTTTTACTGCAACCGGTTTAGACCAGTCAATATATGCAATTAAAACACACTTCGTAGAGCTCTGATTGTTTGGTTAAATCAGTTATGGTCTTGAGGATTGCATATCTCTATCAAAAGGAAGAAACTTTACATGAATTGAGTTAGAAAAATTATTAATTCTCCGATGATGGATTAGTAACAGGCATAATCCTTAAGAATGAGTTTGATTCAGTATTCTGTTGTTAGAATCTCAGTGGCTTGATGTTTTTGTTTTATTCTTCTATGTGAGTTATGTTGTAGTTGAAGTTGGATGGTGGAACAAACTGTGAGAGCCATGTCACTGGTGAGGTCCTCTGAGCCATCCGCTGCAGCGTATAGGAACCCCAATCTTTACTCTCTGGATGAGAATGGTTACAACATTGGTGGTGATACTTCCGTTGATCCAGACAGGTCCAAGAACACTTGCCTGACTACTGATGATTCTTACCCAAGCCAAAGCTATGAGAAGTACTTTCTTGATTCACCAACAGATGAGTTTGTACAACAACATCCAGTTAGCTCATTTGGATCTTTGGACTCGTTTCCTTATCAGTCAAGGCCTGTTCTTGGATGCTCCATGGAGTTTGATTCAACCTCTACGAGGCTCTTTGGAGGTTACCAAGCGGCAACTCAGGAGTTTGATGATGAACAAATGAGATCAAAGATTCAAGAGCTTGAAAGAGCCCTTCTCAGCGATGAAGATGGTGATGATAAGATGGTTGGTTTAGATAATCTGATGGAGACTGACAATGAATGGTCTTACCAAAACGAGAGTCAACATCAACATCAGGACTCCTCATCCGCAGATTCCAACTCTCATTCAACTAGTAGCAAAGAAGTGGTCTCATCACCAGCAACACCAAAGCAAATGCTTATCTCTTGTGCTCGTGCTTTATCAGAAGGCAAATCAGAGGAAGCTTTGTCAATGCTAAATGAGGTGAGACAGATTGTATCAATCCAAGGAGATCCTTCTCAGAGAATAGCAGCTTACATGGTTGAAGGTCTAGCTGCAAGAATGGCTGCTTCAGGAAAATTCCTCTACAAGGCATTGAAATGCAAAGAGCCTCCTTCTGATGAGAGGCTAGCTGCTATGCAAGTCCTCTTTGAGGTATGTCCTTGTTTCAAATTCGGATTCTTAGCTGCTAATGGTGCAATAGTCGAAGCCATCAGAGGTGAAGAGGAAGTTCACATAATAGATTTCGATATAAACCAAGGAAACCAATACATGACACTGATAAGAACCGTTGCTGAGATGCCTGGTAAGCGTCCTCGGTTAAGGCTAACCGGTGTTGATGACCCTGAATCAGTCCAACGCTCAGTAGGAGGGTTGAGAATCATAGGCCTAAGACTCGAGCAGCTTGCTAAAGACCATGGAGTATCCTTCAAGTTCAAAGCTGTAGCGTCAAAGACTTCCATTGTCTCTCCATCTACACTCGGTTGCAAACCAGGAGAGACTGTAATCGTCAACTTTGCGTTTCAGCTTCACCACATGCCTGACGAGAGCGTGACAACAGTGAACCAACGTGACGAGCTGCTCCACATGGTGAAAAGCTTAAACCCGAAGCTTGTCACAGTCGTTGAACAAGACGTGAACACAAACACTTCCCCTTTCTTGCCAAGATTCATGGAGGCTTATGATTACTACTCAGCGGTTTTTGACTCTCTAGACATGACGCTGCCGAGAGAGAGCCAAGAGAGGATGAACGTGGAGAGGCAGTGTCTTGCTAGAGACATTGTCAACATTGTTGCTTGTGAAGGAGAAGAACGGATTGAGAGGTACGAGGTTGCTGGAAAATGGAGAGCGAGGATGGTGATGGCCGGGTTCAGTTCAAGACCAATGAGTTCTAGAGTGACAAGCAGTATACAGAGCCTCATTAAGGAAGAGTATTGCAGTAAGTACAAGGTTAAAGAGGAGATGGGTGAGCTCCTTTTTTACTGGGAGGATAAGAGTTTAATTGTTGCTTCAGCTTGGAGGTGAAAAAAGATAGTCTATATGTTCAATAAAAAAAATAGTGTTTATGTTTCAATTTAAAACTTGGTTTATTGTAACTGGTTAAGTCATCTCCATGTATAATTACTAGAGATCACAGGTTCTGAAACTAATCTAACAAAGATGGTACACAATTTACTTTCTTCTCTCTCTTTATAAAAGTAAAAGTATTGGTTACAAATGTATGAGTACTAATGTCATTGCACTCTTCTACATTTTTGGCCTTAGCTCCTTATAATCCCTTTCTATTGATTGGCTTTAGGTATTCCAAGTCTTATCAATGTTATCATCATCACAAAGTCACAATCGATTAAAAATAAATTGTAATTTTTTTTTTGTAAGCCATTTGCAAAAGACTTGGTTAAAACGACATCGTTATCAGAAATAGTTTAGAGAACAACTAATCAAACCAAGTAATCAACGGTTTAACCGTAAGATATACTATCATCTTAAAACAACTAATAAAATCAATTAGAAGAAAAATTATATTCCAAATATACCAAGAAAAAAAGATAAGACCAGGAGAGTTGGCTTTGTAAGGTTTGGAGTTTGAATAATTGAGATTACATATGCGAAATTTGATAAGCTTCAAAATGGCAAATTTCATAAATTATAACTAGCAGGTCAGCATCTTGATTGATTTTGATCCTATTGTAAGCTTGGCAAGACTCTATTGTAAGTACTCTTTGAAATATCTATAACATTTGAGAAGTAAATTTGTTTAGTTGTCAACTTCTCCATGATTTTAGGTTATTTTACTTATTTTCATATTTTAAGAATTTATTATATAATAAAAACGAATTTCTGTTATCTATAACATTATTTGAGAAGTAAATTTGCTTAGTTGTCAACTTCTCAATGATTTTAGGTTATTTTACTTATTTTCATGTTTTAAGAATTTATTATATAATAAAAACGAATTTATGTTAATAATATCATATTTTTAGAAAATATGTTAATTCTTTTGTATTAGATTTTTATCTTAAAATATATTTTTCAATTATTATTTTAGAAGTAAAAATTTGCTTAGTTGTCAACTTCTCCATGATTTTAGGTTATTTTGCTTATTTTCATGTCTATAACATTATTTGAGAAGTAAATTTGATTAGTTGTCAACTTCTCCATGATTTTAGGTTATTTTGTTTATTTTAATGTTTTAATAATTTATTATAATATAAAATAAAAAGAATTTATGTTAATAATATTATATTTTTAGAAAATATGTTAATTCTTTTGTATTAGATTGTTATCTTAAAAATATATTTTTCAATTATAAAATTTAAGTGAATTTGCTGATTAATTTGTAACTTTATGTGATTTAGGTAATCTATACTATTATTTGTGAATGATTTTTTGCAATAAAGTTCTCATGTTGAAAGTTAGAACGGTTAATATCGTTTATACCCTTAATGAATAATTAGAATTTTTAATATAATTAAACATAAATAAAAAACGAATTTCAATGATATTAGATTTATCTTTATCTAAAACTATTTTCTATTGGGTTATAAAGTTTTTATTAACCTTGAAAAATAATTATATTATTTAATATACTTGAAAAATAATTATATTAGTTAATATATAATTAATTATAAATTAAAATCAAATTTCATTTATCTGATAATTATCCTTATTTTAATTTTTTATATTATGTGATAAAGTCTTTATCAACCTTGAAAAATAATTATATTTGTTAACATATAATTAATTCTAAATTAAAAAATGAATCTCATGAATTTGATAATTATCTTTATCTAACTTTTTTATATTGTGTTATAAAGTTTTTATTAACGTTGAAAAAATAATTCTATTTGTTAATATATAGTTAATTATGAAAAATCAATTTGCAAAGAATTTATGTATAGATAATTTATATTTTGTTATCAAAAACATTATTAAAGATATTTTTAATACTTTTTTGTTATGTCTAAAAATGACATTAATTTATTACCAAATGTTTTAAGTTTATGAGTATTTTTAAATATAAATTGTGTAATGAAAATTATTTATATGATGATGAAAAAATTATAAATAAAAAGAATTTGTTTAGTTTATTATTAAATATTTTGAGTCTATAAACAGTAATTTATTATAATTTACATAACTTGATTATATATTTATTTATCGATATTAGTAAAATTATTAAGCCCGCAAGTGCGGGCAAAACACCTAGTAATTCAGTATTTAAAAAAAAAAAAAAAACTAGCAGGTCAGCTCGAGACACTTGAATCTTTACTAAAAAGATTTACAATTTTGGATAATAATCGGTCTGGTTCGGATGGATAATAACCGATCTGGTTAGGTTCAGAAATCCAATTTTAAAACAAGTTAAAATTGGTTGAGTCAGATATTATAGGCAAACCTAACCCGAACCGACTTGAATACTTGGGCCGAGTTTGGGTTTTAGGTTCGGTTAATACGCCTATTACTACTCGACGATAGTTTAGGATTCGCAGCCGTTATTATTCCTCAAAACGTTAAGAGGACGCAAGAACGAAGAAACCCTAATCTACACGAAGCTTTCGTAGGTCTTCACCGTAAGTTTCCTTCTCTCTCTCCACTTCGTTTCGCGGCAATTATTAGGGTTTAACATTTATTATTTGAATCTTAGGGTTGAACTATGTCGAACAATGAGGAACGCGGCGAGGGGAGCCAGTACCAACACGAACAGTTGAGCCAAGGACAACCCAATGTATTTATCTGATTTGATAAATTCTTCTAGTTTCTTACATGTCCTCTGGCTTTCCTTTTTTTTAACTCTTTGCTGCTTTTGGTTTTGTTTACAGTGTTTTGACTTTGATGAATATCATTCATCTTTGTATCGCTTGAGGACCGTGACTTGCATCAATGTTTATTGTCCCCAAAAACAATTGGTGAAACATTATGCTTGGATCGGTCTTCACCGTTACAACCTTTTGAACGTAAACAAACTCTCATATCTAATCTAGAGATCAATCTATTATTTACAAACTAATACCTTGTTTGTTCGTTCTTCAGGGAACAAAGTTTGAGCTGTCATACCTAATCAAGTATAACATGACAATGTCTTGTGCAAACTCCTATTTCATAACACTTTCCGCACGTGAGGCCGATGATTCACAGGAAGTAGTCTTCCAGGTGCAAGTTAATGAAGAGGATTATGGGTTTTTAGATGTTGTCTGCTCCGTTGCTAGAATTAAAGGTAACAAAAAAAACTGAATTGTCTTTCCTTCTTATGGGGGTGTAAATTCAACTTACTCATTTGTTAATGATGAATATAGAAGATGCCACCGAGCCTTTCATTCCCAGCGCACCTATGGATAAATTGCCTAACTGGCCTTCAGATGACGTTTTCGAAGATTTTTACTTGGTAAAGAATTGTTTCACACATGGCATGGTTTTTGTTTTATTTTTCTCAAAGAAACAAGTGTGATATATGTTCTATTTTAACATGCAGGTTGAGGGATCAGAGTTGCTCGACAATGATTGGATTCACAAGTATTTAGAGCTCGTCATTATCGCTAACGATAGGACCCGTGCAGATGTAAGTGTACTTATATATCTGGTATACTTATATTTGTAACTATTTATTTAGATGTTGTTTTGTTTGACTTCAAACATATTGTCCTTGCAGATGGAGGGATTTTTCTCCAATTTGGAGATTGAAAAAGCGGCCATAGAAACTACCGAGGACTCACCTCTCAGAGCCAATTCTGCAACCATCTACATAACCTTTAAGGGACTGGCAATTGAGTCTCAGTGTAATGACAATGTTGAGCCGAAAGCGATCATCAAAAGAGTGCTGGATGAACGTACGGGACTCTTAGCTCTCAGAGGTAGTTTGTGCTTTGGAGGAAGTAGCACACGAACTAGCTCTATGAGTTGGAAAGATTTCTGTGACCCTATCCCTAATCTTCACAGGAGCGTCTAGAAAATCTTCAGAGCCTCTATCTTTAGAAATTTTAAATAATCTGTTCAAACTCTATGACCTTATTAGGTGTTGTTTCGATTATGCGGTGTAATAATTTGACTTTTTGTGTTTTGGAATTTTTCTTGTTTTTTCTTTATTAAAAGAAAAAAATCAGGTGTGTTTTAAGTTTTGATTATACTTTCTGTGTGTATTTTTAAATCGAGATCCACGTTATAGAACACAAGAATCTATACTTTAAAAAAAGTGTGATACAGGAAGAATGTGATGATACAAAGCCTAGATATGAACAAAGCATTTATCAGATCCACCAAGAGACTGCATGCGAGAGGGTCCGTTACGTACTCATGCTTTTTGTCTCTCGGATGTGTTCACAGAACAATTAATTGCACAAACAAATGTTTTACTTTCTGCATTATGTAAGAAGATTAAAAATGAGAGAAGCTTACTATTGCATAAGATCCATTACTTTTTTTTTTATAGAATGTTAAATTCTATTCAAGGAAAAATAACCTTGTTTACATTTACAAATGCATCATACTGTAGAATGAATTCAAACTGCTAAACTTTCTTTAACTCTTCTAGATTGAGTTGCTGGTCTTGTGGAAAACCAGTATTGGATGCCTCCTTCCAACCCTTTGACTTCTAGATCAATTACTTTCAACCGTACTTAGGATTTAAAGTTGGTTGCTACGATTCTCCCTGCAAAGAGTAGAGAGAATCAAGAGCTTCGAATGTCTGATATGGATTTTCCTTACTCACTGCACTCAAGAATCTAGGAGAGGTGCCATCAGATCTAATTAAACCTGTAGAAACTTTTTTTTTTTTAAAGCCATTGCTTCACAGGCATCACTTTACCGATATAAATATTTACAAAGTAAATGTATTATAATAACTAATTAATATTTTATAATTTATACATAATATATTCTAAATAATATTTTTATTTTAATTATACATGTGATTTTAGGTATATGATGTCTAGTTAGTTTAGTTATTTTTTGAGTGTGTTAGATTGCATCTACTTCTCATACCTATAATTTTTTTATTCTAAATAGATTAATTTTGATTAATTTCTTGTTTTTGCATTTAGGTTGGTTATTATCTTAGATAGCAAAATTATTTCATTTTTATCAAATCTGTGATGATCACAGAACTAAATTACTGATGGATCTGATACCACATACTCCCCAAAATAATAAACTGTTTGAAGTACAGAGTGTGAATTAACATGAGAGGATAAAATTTGGTAGAGAAGATAAATAGAAAGGTTTACACCCTTTTTTGCGTGGATACTATTGATCAGAAGCAGAAGAAGAAGGAGTTGGTTCAGCTTCAACAACAACAGGAGCAGCAGAAGGAGGAGTTGGCTCATCTTTAACAACAACAGGAGCAGCAGAAGAAGGAGCTGAAGATTTATTTTCTTCATCAACAACAGATTTGCCTCTCTCTCTAAGCTTAGCCATGGAAGCCTTCATTGCCTCTTTACGCTTCTTGCTCGCTAATACCTTAGCCTGAACTCCACTCACATTCGGATCATTCTTCTCCTTAGGTGGTGATGGAGGCGGCCGTCTTGCTGCCGCCATTGCCTCCTCCTTAACGTTCAGAGCGTTCCAACTCCATAGCACACTGCCTAATCCCACCACAATTGCCCTGCATAGGTAGTCCATATAATACATGAATAATGTTACAAATTTGACAATGTATAATTAATAAGAAAACTAATATAGTTCATGAAGATTATAACTTTCTCTATTTATCGTCAAATTGGCTGTAGATATATAAAAATAAACATAAACGATTACCTGCGGTTAGTTTGTGGAACTTGGAGGATGATGGGAGGAGTCTGAGGCCGTGACCGTGGTGATGGAGAGGAGATGCTGCCGGCGTGAGCAGCCGGTAAGAGAGGAGAGAGTGAATGTGACATAGCTAATCCAAGAGTGAGTAAAAGCAGAGTAACAAAAAAAAATTGGTAGGTAGACACTAATAGAAGATAGAATGGGATGTATTGCAATTTATATCTGCATGCTCATTGGTTGGATTTGGATAAGACATCAAAATAGATTTTGTTTGTCTACCAAGAGAAAGAAGACTTTTAAGACCCCAAAACGCTGCGTTTTCCTTTAAATGAACAACACCATTAGGTAAACAAATGTGACGTAGCTAATCAAATACGCTGTTTATCAAATATATCAAACATCTATCTACTGTCTACATCACTAGTTCACTGTTTGTTTGCTTCAAACCTCAAATCCTTCACTAATGAAAAATCCAATTAATAAATCAACCGAATATAAGTATTGCATAGCAATTGAAATTGAAATTGACCTTATCCCGTAAATAAATCACACAAATCGGGTTGACCCACATCTTAACTTCATATTAAGAATAAGACATACGCATGATTTAGATCTTCACGTCTGATTTTCAAATATATAACGGAGCTGGGTGCCTTAATGTACACGACGTTTTTCCCCCGTTATAATAAAAAGAATGCTAAGAAAACTTAATTCAGAAGCTTAATGATGATAATGTAAAATAATGCAAGTCAATTGGTGATTCCAAACTCACACAAGGCAGGCTTGTAATTTAGTGACTTGCTTTACACCAAGGTTTAATCCCATTAATTAACTCCTACAAAAAAAAAGGTTTAATCCCATTAAACATAGTAGTCCTTCTTCATCTTTTATTTAACAAATGAATTTGTTTGCCTTTTCTTTGTATTTACTTTTTACAGCACACTTAATCTGATACCTTGAAGTATTTGATTTGATATCAAGATATATCCTCCAATTTGAGAAATTATTTACCAAACAGAATCTAAGGAAAGTTTCGCTATTTATAGAAGGAACACATGAAAATGCGTTCCTGTCCAATTAAAATCCGAGTCAGTGACCAGCACTGACGTGCATATGAGACGTCATTAGTGACGAAAATCTTCCTACTTTGACAGACCCCATTGTCTCCCAGTTTGTAAACACACGTTGGCGCTCTTGATTTTTATTTATTATCAGTCTTTTGACTAAATTTTTTGTTTGTTTTTTATTGATTACACTTGTCGATCATTTTTTCTTATCTTCTTTGTTTAATAACAGTTTTCCTATCTTCTTTTTAACTTGACATATAGTATATAACTTTATTACAAAGAAAATTATAATTAAGTTAGAGAGGCTTTCTCAAAAAAAAAAAATGTTGAACATACTAGATTTATCTAGAATTGTCTTTTTAGACAAATTAAACAAAAAATCTATATTTTTGTATTTTTGTGCTTTTAATGAAACTTGATTTAACTCATGGACACTCTCCAAAAATAAACATTAGTACCCATATACTCAACATTATAAAAACATTGAGCCGACCGACGCATCCCTAGTTCCACATGTAACCAAAATCTTGGACCTAATCATATTTTATGCATAATTTGCACCAGGGATAGTTTCATGTGAAAATTCAAAAATATCATTTTCTGTTTTGTCCGTACGTGCATCCATCTTATTTTCAACTTTTACAGTCTCCAGTCTCTACTTTCTTTCTTTATCTTTTTTTGTTTGTTTGTTTGTTTTCCTATCATTATTACAAAACTCGTTAATTGATTTCGAGATAGCACGTTTGCATATTATATTCGAAACTACATCACAATTAAGATCCTAACAACAAACTATCATCACCTTAGAAACAGAGTATGCTTTAAAGACTATCGTACCATAAATAATCACACAATTCACAACGCCTTATGATCATCATATATGAATGGCTTTTACACAAGAAGAGGACTAAACATATATATTAATCCATCATTCATGAAATATCTCCCTTTTCTCGAAGACTGAGAAACCAAACCTCGAATAAAAGAAACAGATGATTTTCAAGGCTAATTAAAGCTTCATTCTACTTAGATATACTATAAAGAAAACAGAGGAGAAGAACCCATAGAATATGATGATAGTAAATATCTTCAACTCCATGTAAAAAGACCGGGTCATGGGCGAGTGGGGTATACGCGCTTTCCGGCACCGTCACTGGTAGGCTCAGAGCTGTTTTTGCTACCGGGGCGACGGAGAAAAGAGAAGAAAATGGCTTTGATGACTTTTGTCTTCACCAACTCTCTCTTCTTTGGGATCACAGTCCCTTCTTTCTTCTTAAACGGCTTCAGTCCCTCGGAGCTCATGACCGTGTTCAAGCTATATTAGTAAGTTGATAGATAAGTTTATATTTTTCTTCACTACTCTCTTTAATCGACAATAAGTGAAGTCCGAAACAGAGTCAGTCATGACTATAGTATGATGAAATATTTATCTATAATCTACTTAAATATTGATGGTTAATAAGAGTATGTATATATAATTCGATTCCCCAATTAATTATTAAGTTAAATATATGCATTGATTATCTAGTAAATGTTTCAAATGTTATGAATCGGTTATGATCCAGAAACAAGAAAACAATTGTATACTGAATAAAATACTAGAAGTTAATGTGACTAGCTTTCCTTTTAATCTTAGCTTTTGGCACTTAACATCAATTCAGAATGTTTTATTCCTTACTAGTACTACTGCCGGATCCAATTTATCTTTTCAGGACACGAATTCATGACTAGCTTTTACAACTATATTTTGAAAAGATGTTGACGTTGAATGTTGACTGTTGACTATTGACTTTGACAAAAAAGATTGTTATCAACATATGTACTAATTAAATTAAAAAAGCTCAAAAGGATAAATCAATAGAGCTTGTCGAAAATAAGTGTGCATGAACAAAACCATAAGCAGAGAAGTCGCTGTTGTTCAATGAATCTGAACAACATCATCTCTTTTATCATCCTAGGCCTTTGCATTATATGTGTGTGTGTCTTCCCTTTTTCATATATACACAGACATAATTTTCTTTGTTGCTTTTGCTATATATAGCCTAGCTAGGAGTATATGCTTTTCTTCCTGGTCCTCTTTTTTTTTTTTTGCAATACAGGGTCTCCTGTCTAAACCTCTCTATCTGGCTTGTTTTGCTAGCCCGGCCACTCCAAGGAACCGAAGCTCATTTTTGTGTGGATAATATGTTTTATACTCCCTCTAGATTTTAAAATTGATGTTTTAAGATTTGCATACACATTAATAAAATTAAATATAATGTTTGATTTCTTAGTTTTTGTTAATTTTATTTGCTTCTTAATAAAGTTTTACCACTCATATTTTCAGATTTAATCTATGTTTTAATTTTCAAAATGCCTTATTTAAACTAAAACGTTAATCTTTTCATTCTTTTGTATACAAGTAAAAAAATCTAAAACATCAGACATTTTCATTTAACTAGTATTACTAGTATGGGTGTGAGTGTGAACGTGAGGAGATTACTAGGAACGTAAAATTCTAACTAGCAAAGATGATTCTTTTTCGACAAAAGGCCATAAACAATTCTGAAATTTTTTTGAAAGATTCTTATGTACCTTATTGTGAAATAGCTGTACTAACAAAGATGGATTCTTTGACTTGTATGATGTTGTAGTGATGCCTCTATTTAGGGAACATGAATGAATGGAAAGGTATTTAAAAAAAGATTTAACTCATGCTAAAACACAATGAAATTATTGTACCATAAACTTTACGAATCCCGAGTATCCAAACAGCGCGCGTGCCATGGTGAATAATAAATCATCAACAGTCAATATGCTTATATAATTATACGTTATTTAAAGAAAACGAGAGTTTTAAGACTAATACCATAAATACAAACTCCTCAAAATTATTACAACTTGATTTTTTACAAAAAAGGACATCATAATCTTCGTTTGTCACCCCTACAAGATACTGAACAATAGAAACATTTAACTTAAACCAGAAAATACCAAAAGAAGCAGAACTAACAAAAGCTTACACGAGGAGAACAACAGCATATTATATATCAAACCCACAAAAGATCCTAGCGGTGCAAAACATCTTCAACCCCTAAGAAAAGGACCGATCAAGGACGAGTGGGGTACACGCGCCCTCCGTTGCCCTTCCCGTTGCTGTCGCCAGTAGGCTGGCTAGTACCGGAGGGAGAAATGGCAGAGATAATGGCTTCGACGGCCATAGTCTTTACCAGCTTCCTCTTAACGGGAATCACACTAGCTGCTTCTTTCTTCACCTTACGCTCTGCCGTTGAACTAGAACCTTCTCCTTTAGAACTCATCTTCAATGTAAATATATGCGTGTGTATGTGTGTTTGTGTTTGTTTGTTGCTTTTGTAATGGTGAAGCCATGCAGAAATGTAGTTGGTTTATATAGAAAAGAGGAGATGCCTTCAAGTGAGTACTGCTAACTTCTGCTCTAAGTTGATCCATGTCGTGTCAGGCTGTCAGCCACCCATTGCTGTAAAGAAGAAATTTACATTAACATCTTCTACTTCTGATTTAAGTTCCAAATTAAATAATAAAACCCAAGCGAAATTTACATTACATTATTCTGGAGAATATGTGGATACATAAAAACCTCTTAAGAAATAAATTAAAATTAACACTAAAACTATATTATAAAGTTTTCATGCACTATTTGATTAATGTAGTATTTATATACTTGGTAGATGAGGAGCCGGCAACTTGAGAACTAAGTACCAGTCTGCCGCTGGTACAAGAAACTGGGAAGACAACATTCGACATATATAGGTTATTGGAAGTATTTTTTATTCAATAATTTATATATATATATATATATATATATATATATATATATATATATATATAATGTGAAAAAATATACTTAAAGTCTAAATAATTTTCTAATCATTTAATAATAAGTGATGTTTTTGTATTGCAATTTTATTTCGAAAAGGTGCTATATTTATCTTTCAAATACATCTAAGGCAATGACAAAAATAAAATATTTTATTTTTATTTTCTATCTTATTCTTATTTTGTTTTATGAAGCATATAATTGTTAGTGATGTTTTAGTATTATATATGATAGCAATGGTAATAAATAATCATTGATGCTTGCAAGTATATTAATCAATAATTTTTAAAAAATAATATTGTCACTGTTTATTCCCCTTGTTTCAACAAATGACATTTTAAAACCTTATAATATAAAATATAATTTTCTTATATATAATCCCAATGTATTCTGGTTCTTGACTGTTAGTGTCCAACAATTTTTTTGTTTCAAACAGTTCAAAAATATTTTGTTACATAGACTAATTGAATAACATATCAATCAAGATATGATAATGTTGAAAAAATAATTGTGTAAGAGACATGACTACATATGTAGATCCGCGTTGGATCTAGAGAATCTTCTTTTCCATGTAATCGTCTAGGGATAACTGAAGCCACCATATCCTCTTTCTCTCTCTTTTGTAGATTCTTTTCTTTTTCCTATTATCTCTGTGTTTTGTACTTTTATTATTTTTCTGCATGCTCAGACCACAACAGATATAGTTGGTCGTTAGGAACAACAGTACAAAGATCAGCCAAGGGCCCATTCTGTTTCCTAAATTTTACATTAATGAGACCTAAAGATTTTGTTGTCAGATACTTGTGAGGAAAAATGAAAGAAACGTAACGGAGATTTGATTACAGAACAAACATGACAATTATAGTTTTTATTTGATTTCAATACAACCATGATGAATAAAATCGGCTGTAAATAAGCATGTTTTTCCAACAGAAAATAATAATAAAATAAATAGTTATTTTAGAAGATTCCATTGACATTACCGTGAAACAGCTGTCGAGTTAATCAGACGTGAACATTACAGTAAGGAGGTGGTTATCCAATAAATTTGTGTTTGTTTTCCTTCTAAATGATGATAATATTAATAAAACTGATGAACCCAAGCTTGTTAACTTTATAGATTTATATCACGCGTGTATATTAATCAGTTGGAGTATTAAACTGTGTGTTAACTGTTAACTAGACTTCGAGAATAAATAAATGGAAAAAGGCCACGGTGCAAATTGAACTTCTTTGCCAAGACAATGTTAAGTGATTTAAGATAATACAACATACATGAACATGATGTTATTTACAAATTATTTATTATATTTACTTTAAATAGGCATTAGCATTTATTTTTCACCTTCGGACTTATTGTATTTCTTTAATGTTGAAACTAATACATTTACATGAGGTGGTGTGTCATATTGTGAGAGGCCATCACCTTCTTAATTAAGCATGGATTTTGGCTGCAAACAGCAAAAGCCAAACAAAAGACACTAATAATTGATTATCAACATGTTATTAGAATTATTAGTTTTAAAAAGTCAGCATAATATTATAATCAATCTTTTAGATTTATTTTTCTATCTTCATGACAGACGACAAACCGAACAAGTTTTATTCCATAAGTTTAACTAAACTAAAAAATGATTAATTGTTTTCCATTTTTTTATCTCTCATTTTCAGATTTTCTTCAGAGATTTAAAACATTAAGCGTGTGTGTCGACAAAACTTCTAGAAACTGAATACAATTTAGCTTGCCTGGTTTTATTTCGTTTTTATCTTTTGAAATAATCATTTCTAAGGTTAGAGTGCATAGAGCTATAAATGAAATTCTTCTATCTATGTCTACAAATGAAAACAACATATACTCCATCTGTTTTTAAGAATACTAACTTCTTAGACTTTTTCTTATTTCACAAAAATTAAAAAAAAATATTTCTATTTTCAAATACTTTCTAAAATTAATTGATAATATTCAAATTAATTAAATATCATTGGTTGATAAAATATTAAATGTATAATAAAAAAAATTAATAGTAAACATTCATATATTCTTTTTCAGGAATGGAAAGAGTATGAAACAATGTAATAAACATTATTGCAACAGATCACAGGCCATACAAAAAAACGAGGAATATGCAAAGAAGACCGAGATAGAAGTACAGCCTCCAGGATCATTCGTCTTCACCAAACTTCCTCTCTTTTGGGAACACACTCCCTTGTTTCGGCCCCAACCGCTGCGGCCGCCATTTTCTATCCTCTTCTGCATCCGCGCGCATGTTTCACCACTGAGCTGCTCAGCTTCACTCTCTTTATGTAATGTTGTCTTGTGGTGATAACCATTAGGCATTAGCTCCTAGATTTGCTTCAATTTATCAGTTGATGATACTTATTAGAGAAGCTAACATTTGATTATAAAATAACATTTCTGTGTTTTCTTTAATTCTGATATTTCCCCCACGTGGCTCTAGCCTTGTACTTATGTTAAGCTTCCTAAAGAACCACTTTCGCTGCAAGTAGTTATTTAATCAAGTGATACTAGTTATTTAGTGCTTAAAGACATTCATTATTCTCGAGCTAATTGTGACATGGATTGGATTGGTCCCTATTTCAACTTTCTCTTTCTTTCTAGCTACTTTCACCTCTTGACCATTCATCATAAGTTTAATTATTAATCTGAAGAGTTGTATACTATATAGTACTACTAGTTACCATTCTTTTCACGTGAAAGAGGAGTTCAAATTACTATGTACAATTCGATTAAAAACAAGTGTACTTATGGTCTATGCTATATAAGAATAACTGACCGATAAAAGTTAGCGAGTAGTCGATAGGCTATAAAACTAATCGTGCTATAGAAGTTATAAATAGAAAACTCGATCTGACAACTTTAAGGAACCGTGAGCTGGATTAGTAGCACTATTAAATTAACGAATATGTGGGATTATTGGCACTATTAGCCTATCGTGGCTGTTCGTCAACGTTATTTACTCTGTATTATATGCGAAAGGAAATAGAACTATGAAATTAACTCCATTTTCATAAAACTACCCGCGTTTAGTTTCCAAATATAAGATGAAAGTAGAATTTACACATTAGCAACTATTTTATTGAATATCCATAAGCTACTGTACGTTTTACGGAAATTGAGCTAAACTGGAGAAGATTTTTTTTTTCTCGTTGCTACATTGCTTAGATTAATCACTAACATACCTTTAAATTTAGGCCACTAAAAATAATATTATTATTTAAATACATTCGAAACTTGGTCGAGTGAACTTGAAAAGAACACTATAATTCGTTTTAAGAAAAAATACAACATTAAGCCCACATGCTACCATAATTCCACACTGAAAGAAACAAGTCTGGTCAAAAAGCATTTCATATTTCTCCCATTTCATGCTAAAACTAATTAGTTTATTAGACAGCACAGTGGCATATGTAGCTAGAAAGCTGATTAGAAACTGTTAACATAATTATTAAAAACAAAAAAGAGTGGTGATTAAATAGTACGTAGTAGCATAAACATAACCCATACAACATTTCTTTTTATATCATAATCTTAGTCACCCCTACGGCCCTACCGGCCTGAACATGAACAATACAAACATTCAAACTTAACAGAAACAAAGAGACGCGTTATTACATTAAACTTTGACAACAAGAACACCATGGTGGCCACCTTATGTATATAAAACCACACAGAAAA
Organism: Eruca vesicaria subsp. sativa; assembly: GCA_932364175.1. Taxonomy (NCBI): domain Eukaryota; kingdom Viridiplantae; phylum Streptophyta; class Magnoliopsida; order Brassicales; family Brassicaceae; genus Eruca; species Eruca vesicaria. The sequence goes on from CAKOAT010171821.1 coordinate 149,889, forward strand.
AAACAAGAAGAGTTCACAACGGCTGGGTAAATATCTTCAACCCCGAGAAAAGGACCGATCAGCGACGAGTAGGGTGCACGCGCGCTCCGTTACCGTTGCCCGTAGGCTCAGAGTCGCTGGTGCTACCAGAGGAGGTGAGGGCAGAGATAATGGTTTTCACGACCCTAGTCTTTACCAGTTGTCTCTCAACGGGGATCACACTCGCTGTGTCTTTCTTCACCATCCGATCAGCCATAGAGCTAGAGTCGTCTCCTTTGGAACTCATCTTTAGCCTTCTTATGTAGATCGATGTATAAGTATGTATGTATCTTTGTGTATGTGTGTATGTGTATGCTGTTGTATTTGTGAAGCCATGCAGGAGGGTTTCTTTATATAGAGAGGATGTGCCTACGTGTCAGTCACTCATTTGCTAATTGCTATCCGTATGAAAATATTTATTTACCATTATCTTACTTATGGTATAAGCTTGGAAAGAAAAAAATGAAAGAAAAGCAAGCGAAATTTACATTTTTCCTAATACTTTTTGATAGTTCTGGTTTATATACACAAGAAATATCCACGTGTTAACTACCCATTTGTTGTAAATATGAAATTTAATTAAAAACGATCTCCTACTTATGATGTAAGCTTCAAATGGAAAATAAATTAAAATCAAGCGAACTTCCGTTCAATTTCCTATAATTTTCATATTCTGCTTTACATAAACTAAGATAGTTAAAATAACATTACAATAATATGAAATTTCTATGCATCACGGTTTATTTGATTAACTATATATATTTATCAGACAGGCCAAGAGGCACCAGCTTAAGAACTAAGGACCATTTTGGAACTGGGAAGACTAACATTCGAAAGATGACTTTTTAATTGTATTATACAATGTATATAGAACAACAGAAGTATACAGATTTTAAAGTTACAAAAATACAATAATGTATGAATTGGCATGTATCTATATATTATCTATATAGACTTGTGTTTTGTGCTTATATCATATAGGGAGAAAAATTTACATATTGCGGTTTGGTCCTGTTAACGTCTATCCATACTCTTTCATTCCATAATATATTTACGGATTTTGTTAAATGCTAGTATCTTATGACTAACTTTTAACGGAATAATGGTATCAGTGTATTACCTAGGTGCATATCTTTTTTTTGAACTACCTAGGTGCATATCTTAATTCTCGCTTCAACCCTTTAAGAAAAGAACGGATTCGTATTGACAGTAGTGGTTGTATATTTTCCTTTCAGTGACGCATTACTGGATAGAATCTCATAAACAGAGGCACCATTATTGAAACTGTAAATGCATGTGCCATAAGATAAAATAAAAACGCATCATAAGTTGTTCGCTTTATAGATGATATATAGTTATATACACAGATACTTTCTCTATGGTGTCGGGATGGTTAAAATCATAGACTTTTCTATATTGATGTTTTTTTTAGCAGCTTCTATATTGATGTTATTTTTTGCTTTTCCCTAAAAGACATATGTCTGTCCACTTAAATATATATTTACGTATTTATATATTATTTTTTCTTAGTCCATTTTAATAAATGTTTTAAAGCTCTGACCAAAACATATATATTCTCATTACTAGAAAGATCCGGCAAGGGCCATTTATATTTCCGGGTCTACGTATTATATCCGATCAAAGAAAGATTTGGGTGGAAGAAAAGTGAAAGCGACGTAAACGGAGATCGCTTACAGAGAAATGTACAGTTATGGTTTTTATTAGCTTCATTCAAATACAGTATAGTCTAGAGTAGTATGTGAATTGCGATACTTTTCTATATAAAAGAGAAAATAAACTAATGATTCGAAAGATATTCCTATAAACATTCTTAACCTTGCTCTGAAATAGCTGTATACTACTAATCAGTCGTGACCATTTACGTAAAGAAGTAGTTATCCAATGCTTTTTAGAGTTTATAAATTATAACAATCTATATCAGGTACTGGTCTATATACAATTATACACTAGCAAAATGTTTAATTGTATTTATTAATTTTTTCAATGCATAAATTGTATGTATCATTAACAGATGATGATATTATTTCTAATGTATTGATTTCACTTAATAAATCCATTGGAAAGTGTCTGTTTAATTGTGGGGGCCGGAGCCGCCATCTTGGAAACTAAGATTGGATGCTTGTCTGCAATTAGCCAAAGGAGGAGGGCACACAATGATATTAGATACTCCATTAATTTGTTATCAACTCTACCGTGAGCATTGTTATGAACAAATAATTAGGAAATATTGCAACTTTATAGCTAATCTAATTGTTTTTTTTTCTCTTTCCACTATACGGCATAATATTCTTCCATTAGGTTTAGTTAGAGGATCAATGAATATCAATTAATTAGTAATACCTTCCCGTTTTATTGATTTGGATTTAGATATTAAACATATTGCGTTGACTATATTTTAGGGAGATGAATACATATAATTTAATCAGCTTTATTAGTTATTTTTCAGAAGAATAGTTTCCAAGGTAAGTGTGTATATAGAATTATAGGTTTTGAGATCATATTTCATCGAGAAAATTCATCACATACTATTATAAGATATTCTTTTTTTCGCTAACTATAATAAGATTTTGCTGGGTTTAAGAATTTAAAGTTTTGAGTTTTAGAGTGTTTTCACTCGCCAATGATCTCCATGTAAGTGGTTTTAGAGCTTATAAATTTAAGACCAGAACGTTTTGGATGTACTTTTAACATTTATTTATTTTATTGGGAAAGTCTGAGTTGCTTAAACTTTGTTTTTATTTAGCTGTTGCAGAGTATATATTTAAATAGAAAAGTGGAAGAACAAAGTTCGTGGAGTAAGTTTTTGTGATTTGTGCGTTTAGCTATATATTCACGTCTCTCAAAAAATGTTTTGAAAATCTTACTGTATTCAAAATTTTTATTTAGTATGTGTAGTTATATTCTCTAATTTCTAGAGTTTACTAATTTCCTGGTTTTTTAAAAAGAGTCACGTATGATGTTACGACATAAATTACGCCTCAATAAATATAGGAATTGAATTATACTATATATATATATATATATATATATGTGTGTGTGTGTTTATGCAATTAAAAGTGTGAAAGCATGACGGTGGTCTGTGAATTCTTGGGTCCAGACCATAGTCTTTCAACCAGAGCAGTAGGGTCAGTTACTAAAGCATGCATTTAGTAATAGGTTTCTTCCTCTCTTTTTGTCCTCATAGTATATTTCTTCATTAATTATGTCGATAACTAAATAATATATTTATATGGTATTGGTAAAATAATAATTCCGTACGGTCCGTTCTTATCATCTTCGAAGGGCCACGAAATCAACCCTTAATTTTTGTTATTCTTCACCAGCTTATCTATATTATTTCATAATGATTTTGATTAAACAAATTTAATAAGCCAACGGAAAATGAAAAAAAAAGTTTTTTTGTTTACTAGTTTAAGTTTCTTTTTCAGTTTGGCGTGTTGAAATCAAAATTTGGTTAACCATGACTTAAAAGTGAACAATCATTGATTTTTTTAGTTTCTAGCATTTGGAGTAGCTTCTCAATCTTTTCCAATGGGTAATCATTTCAAAGAACACACAAATTGCAATCTTTTGTTTAAGAAAACAATATAAGTACGTACATGCTTCTTAATTCGGATATGCAGTAAATTATAAATCTTAGATTAACACGGATACACAATGAATCACATATGTAATACACAGAGAAGCTAGCGAAATCAATAACACATGCAGCTATACTTTTTTAAAAAGGCACACATGAGAGAGAGAGACTAATTTAAGTAAAATATCATTTGGAGGCTACCGGAGCGTGGGCTGCACGCGCTTGCTACACGGTGGCTTTGCTGTCTGCTTGGACTTTATAGAAGGTCGAGACGAAAACAGAGCCTCCAAGATCATTGTCTTGACCAGTTTCCTCTCTTTTGGGAACACACTCCCTTGTTTCGGGCCAAACAACCGTCGCTGCCGCCACTCTCCATCCTTCACCTCCATCGCTTTTTCTACGGAACTCATCGATCTTTAAGTTTCTTTCTCTGTCTACTTCTCTCTTGTTGTCTTGACGAGAACGTAAACTCCTCCTAGACTGTGCCCCCTATTTATTAGTTCATGAGACTTATCCTACAAACTAATAGTATGTTAGTATATTGATAATAATTCTCTTATTATATTAATCTTGTTATTTCTCGCACGTGGCCTTGGTGATTAAGCTTCCTTTGTGAACCAATTGTGCTGCAGTTAAGTAGTATTTAACTAATTGAGTTACTGATTAAAGCCACTTCCTTTCCGAGTTAGGCACGATATGGAATGGATTGGCCGCGCGCACTTTCTACCTTTTACATATTGTCCTTTTGAATACTAATCATACTATTAATTCACCGCATGAACCACGAGTAAAACATAAATGTTTAGAATAAACAACTCATTTTTAATGTTATCTCTGTAAGGGGGTGACAAAAGTAAAAGTCATTGCTAAAAAACAAAAGTAGAAGTGGAATAAAACGAAACATTCAGAAAACGATCTATCAAACCCAAGTTTCTTTTTATATGTAAATATCTTAATTAAATATTCAACCTAATCTCCATTTGCTTATTTTGTTATTATTTTAGTTAAAAGTCTTGGAGCAGCGGACCTGACTCACTTGGGTCGTGGTAGTTGTTTGAGATTGATTAACTAGTGTATTATGCAATTAAACTATTAAAAAAATAATTCAAAATGAATATAAGACTACTGCAACATTTTTTTTTTGTTCATTTAAGCATTTTTTTATCATGTTATAGTTTTCAGTTTACCATTTATGTGTTATAAAATTTCAATTTAAAAACAATGACTAGAACCATTAGTTTACTATAACATGAATCTGAACCCTACTCAAGTAGTCTTCATATACTTGAATCATCCATACCTAATCCGTGAGTTTTTAATATTATCACATTCATTTTAAATATAAAATTTAGATCCAAAATTTTTTTGTAGTCTATATCCCATGTTATTTGTTGAATTTTAATCCAGAATACACCTATAATCAAAATGTAACATACTAAACCGATGGAAATTAGCTTAATAACCCATCAGTATTTTCATAGTTGATATTTAGAAAAAAATGTTTGGCTTTCAATTTTCACTGAAATTTGTTAAAGCTTTTAGTTTGAAAGGTACAAATACTTAATGATATTTTTTTTGTTTAAAAAGTACATAATTTAATTTATATGCAAAAACTTAAATTAAACATGTATTAAAAAATGAAAGGAGTATATATTATACTATATACTAATTGTAAAAAAAAAGAAAAATGATTCAACTGTTTAGCCTACTAAGTTCAACTCATTCAACTGATGAACACATTTTCAGCAGAAATTACTCAGAATTCAACCATTTCTGGTGTAAATCACAATTCAACCATAAGGTTTATATATCTAGCATGAAATCTCGTATAGTAACTTAATATATAAGAGATCAATGAATCATACTTGCTTAACAAACTCGTGTAAGATTTTTTTTTTTTTTTTTTTTGTGAACGATAACTCGTGTAAGATCTTGATGTGACTAAAAATCATATCAATCGGGAGCATCTATATCTTGCAAGAGATTGATTGATGTGGACCATTCTTTCGCCATTTCTAATTAAAAAAGGATAATCTTCCATACGACTTTGATGTTGATTACAAGTGAATGAATCAGCGTGACTCCACGAATTTTTCAAGCAATTTCTCCTTATAAACGATAAAAACAACTTTGAAGTATTAAAACTGATATCGACGGTACGAGATTATTAGAATTAAATTAATGCTACTAAATAAAGATTCTCAGCATGTATGATACAGGAAGCTTTCTTGATTATTGACTTGAAATTGTTCTCTTTTGCTTTGATGTCAAATGAAGTTTGTATTAACATCAACGATGTTGCGCAGAATTTTCTGGCCCTCAATCAAATTATATTTACATCTTTTCCAGTATTGAAAAGACCACGAAAATTTCTCATGTAAAAATGGGACTGTCTTCAAATGATCTGTTTGATTTATTAATTTAAAAAACTCTTTTAATAAAAAGGTGAAAGACAGAAAGAGAGTGATAACAAAAATAAGAATGCAGCAAGTTGCATTCAACAATTAATTACAAAAAATATAGTATGAAATTACTTTACATGAATAAGACAAAGAAAATAAATTTAAAATATTTGTGAAAAGTAAAAACAAAAACAAAGACAAATAAAAAGAAGTTATAGCAAAGGTTATGGGCCATATCAGGTTTATAAAGGCTCAACTATAGTAATGGTTGTATGCGAAAAAGCATGTCACTGAAGTAACAAAATCCATAAGCTAGCTAGCTGCTCTAGTGGAAGGCTTGAAATTTGCAGTTACTAATGTTCTTCCGGTAACTTTGACGGAGGCTGGCTACTCTTTTGAAAAAGCAAGAGCAAGTAAGTTGGCTATAGTTGAGTATTCTGAAACCAATCAGAAGATCAAGACTACGGACTAGAAATCTCTCTCTCTCTCAAATCTTGTCTCGTGTTATTAACTTGTGTTATGCAATGCCACCTTCATCTTTTCTCTTGTTATGTTTTTCTTCGTGTGTGTTGAGTTTTATGATAAAAGGCTTCTTTTGTCCACTGAATGTGTTATTGGTTTATCAAACTCCTCAACATTGTTCAATGCAGTTCATTGGAAATCTCCAGGAGTCTTCTGGCCTGAAGAGTAGCTGGGGTGCAGGTAGGTTTATCTTTAATATGCACGTTGATTAATCAATAATATTTTCTTAATTTCCTGTGAAAACGCTTCTCGGAGGCTTCACTAGCTCCCTCCTCTTCCTCTTCTCTCTCACAGTAAGTGATAGAATTCTCCTCGTATTCTATTTCAAGGTTTCACAAATTTGAGATCTTTTGTCCACTAAATGTGTTATTGGTTTATCAAAACTCCTCGACATTGTTCAATGCAGTTCATTTGAAATCTCCAGGAGTCTTCTGGTGTTAAGAGTAGCTGGGGTACATGTAGGTTTATCTTTAACGTGCACGTTGATAAATCAATAATCTTTGCTTAATTCCCTGTGAAAACACTTATTTTTTATCTATTACTCTGCTAAAAATCAATTGTCTAGTAGTTTAGAGGGGTTTGAAAGACTTTTTGATTTGTGTAAACTCAGATGAAGCCTTTCATATTGTTTCTGGATAACATATTCCAAAAGGTTGCAATCATGTGTTTCAAGTACAAGATGTCTACCTTGTGAATCAATTCGTGATTGTGGAAGATTATATATTTTAATTGATTTTTTTTTTTAATTGCGAATTGATTATCATCTCTCACTTATGCAAGAGTCATAGTGAAAACTATGGCCTAAAGTTGTCTTTATTTTTTTTTTTTGTTTGTTTCATTGGCAGTGATTATTGCGGAGATCATAGCCCTTGTGGCTGCCAGCACGGTGCATCGAGTTTGTATTACAACCTGGTAAGACTGACACTAGTTCTCCTCTCAATATCCTAAATCAATAATGTTACGAGTATTCCGTAAGTCTCTCTCTCGCTAACAAATGTGGGTTTGGTTTGTTGTTCAAATGTTTTGGGATGCAGTTTTTTCTTCTCTGCTGGGCTGTTATACGAGATGAACAAGATCTCAGGATATATGCTCTCCGAGTCCAAATCTAAAAGGCACTGAATCAAAGATAACCGGACATGATATTCCCGACTTTGTTTTAGCACTTAAAAAGATTCGAGGATACGTCATACTTGCCAACTTTACCTAGAATTTCCGCATCCTATGCTTGGTTGATTTTGTAGTTGTGTTTATGACTCTTATGTTCTTATAGAGAAACTAAGGTAATAGTGCAAATTTTGATAAGGCATTAGTGCAAATTTTGTGAGCATTCAAAAGTTGTGTGAGTGTTGGACTACAAATGTTGTAGTGGGTTGGGTTCGTTTGGTAGCATGAAAAGTTTGGTTTGGTTTTGGCCTTTTTAAACTTTTTTCTCATAACTTTGAAGTTGATTCACATATACAGTAGATGATTGTCAGTCTGATCATGGTGGGTGTTACTTAACATTCTAAATGAATTGTCAAATTGTAAAAAGTAGTATTTCACGTTAATATATACAAGATGAAAACGTAATTGGCAGAGCCGGCCTTGGGAACAAGCGAAAGAAGCACATGCTTGCGGTCGCCATTATTAAGTAACTAACCGGCTAAAATTTTGTAAAAGTTGTCATTAGTCTAGTGGTTTAGTCCACCTAATCAAAACGTCAGGTCGTGGTTCAATCACTCCCTCAGGTGCAATGTTTTTTGTCAGCCATTTTATTTAATTTGGGCTTCTGGCCAGGCCCATGAGTCTAGGATCGGTTCTGGTAATTGGTATGGCTATGTTTTATCTCTTAGATGACTGATATATTTTTTTTTTGTGTGTGTGTGTGTCCACCCCAGATGATTGATATCTAAAAGATTTAATTTCATAAAAATACATGATGGATAAAGAAAAAAAAAAGGTGTAAAATGTAAATGTGTAACAAGCGAATCAAAGATTTTCAAAGTGGGAATGTGACTGGAATACCAAACTAATACGAGCAAGAATTAAAGAAAAAGTTTTACATAATTAAAATGATATAATTTGTAGTAGTTGTAAATTTTTTTTATTTTTATTTTTTTTTATCAATAGTAGTTGTGAAATAAATATGTTTTCCTCAAAAGCCGATGAAGATATAAAGGGAAAGTGATGTAGAGAAGGAAAGGAAGCCATATATATGTGTCGAGGACCCACCCACCCACCCGCCCGTTCATTGTGTGGGTGGTATTATCTCTATCGGTCGTCGGTGCCTCTCTCAGATCTTTTTTCTACAGAAAGAAAGAGAAAAAGAAGAGGAGAGGACGATTGTTTTTTCGATTCTTCAATCTTCTGCGTCTATCTTCGCTCTTCTGATCCCGTGATCTTCACGTGATCAATCTGGTAGCGTTATTCTATTATCCAATCTTCTTCAATATAATTAGAAAAAAACCGTTTGTTTGCTCCATCGATCAATTCGGAGAGAATGGACGAGTTCGGTGTTCTAACGGAGCGTTACGGGATAAAGCCCCAAGGAAAATCCGCTCCCATGGCTGCCTCCAAGCGTAACAACAATCCTCAGAAGAATCATCTCGGTGGTGTTAATCCCAAACCGACGTCGTATTCCTCCGATAAGGTATCTGGTAACGGAGGCGACGATGTGTTCTTCACGTCGAGATCTACTGATAGAAACGGAGCGAGTTCTAGTGGATTTGACGGTTTTGATGACGTCTTTGGTGGATTGAACAAGGCTAATAGTAATAGCAAGTCTTTAAAGGAAGACGATGATTTGATGTTTTCGACCAATTTTGGGAGTAGGTCGGGGATGAAGAGTTCATCCCAGGGCTTTGATGATGTTGATGTGTTTGGTGCTAAAGGCTCCGTTGGTGTTAGCAGCAGCGATGATATATTTGGGTCGTTCTCTTCGTCTACGAAGCAAGTTGCTGGAGTTGATGATTTGTTAGGTGATATGGGTGGATTTGGTCTTAGTTCAGGGAAGAATGGTTTTGATGAATTGATACCTGGTTTTGGTGGCAGTTCTCACACCACTACCAGGTTTGTGTTCCAGTTTATCTTGTAACGTTTTTGCCAATATCTGATGTATAGAATGTGCTAATGTCTCGTGGCTTGTATTTGTTTTACATGGTGGAAATGTTTTAGTGTTATGTGTTTGAAATATTTTGTTGTTTTTTTCAGCAAGACTACCGCATCATCGACCTTTGCTGATGCTGACCCTTTTGTGGTTCTAGAATCAACAACTACCTCTGCTTCTTCACATTCTTCTTCGGGTCTGTTCGTGGATCCACTTGATGAGTTCGCTGCTTCCGTCAGTTCTCAGGGGCAAAAACCATCACAGGCTTCTTCTACAAAACTCAAGCCTCCTCCTAAACCAACGCAGAAAGTGGACGGAGGAGGTTAGTTAATCTCTCTTTGATGACTTTAAAAGTGTTGTTGATTTAGAGATGATGTTTATTTCTATCTAATTACGAATTATTTTAACAGTTAGGAGTTCTGGATTGGCTTCAATAGACGAGCTTGAAGACTTTGCCATGGGTACTATGCGACGTAGTGCCTCCGCCTCTGACACTGCTAGTAAATACAGAGAAGCCGAAGATGCTGAAACAAAGCAAAAACAGTTTGGTGCGGATGATCTTGACTTCTTTTTCAGCTCTGGGCATCGGTCCAGCAGTGTACCAAAATCACGGACGAAAACTGAAGTAAGAACTGACTTTCGATCTATGTTCCACTTTACAAGTTTTTAAATTATAAAAATAATGTGTTCTACATATATATCTGTAATACGTCTTTCTGATTTCAAAGGCAACTCGCAAGCAAGCAGTCAATGTGCCCAAAAAGACGACTAATGGGGTTTCTAGTGCAAAGAAGCCTCCTGCTCCAGCAAATCTTGTGGATGATTTTTCTGCACTTTTTGGAGGTATACGTTGTGAAAACATGTTTTTTTGTCCAGTTTTGGCTACTCTGGTCTAACTTTCTTAGAAATGTTTCCTTCTTCCTTCACAGAGGATCCTATATTTAGAGAATTTGAGGAAATCCCAGGAGAAAGCGAAGAACGAAGAAAGGCCAGATGGGATCGTGAACAGAGAACAAAGAGCCGTGTGGTATGTGTGGTTATAATTTTTTTTTTTTTTGAATCCTCTGGTGCAACCCTTGACTCGTTTTCGCCTCTGTAACTTTTTTTGATATCTCATTAAGCTAAATGCTTGTATAAAAATCTATGATGAAATTTCCTTGTGCTTGAAAGTACCTTTTCGCATCTAAAGTTTAGTCAAGTTCCCCAGAGAATGTGTCGAATACCAATGTTAGGTCTTTCCTTGTTTGATTTAGTGGCCCTGTTTCCACGTCAATTTGGTGAAACTCCTAGCTGACTCAGCCTGGAATACTCTCTTTTGAGTTTTGCTACCTCAGCAGCCTGTAGCTTGCATTTCACTGTATATTTTGGTTCTCGATATTTTACACTATTCAGTTTCGTTTTTAAATGTAGGCACAAGCTGTAGCTGATATGAATAGCCGTGATCATCAATCTCGGATTGAACAAGAACAGAGAACCGTAAGCTATCCTTTTCTTGACATTTCTGTTTTAATGTTCATTACCATAATGCTTACATATAGACAATGACGTTTTCTGGATTTATTAATCGTCATTATGATAATGATGATCTCATTTACATTTCCACTAGTGATTTTGTTTTCCAAATCTACATAGAGTGAGTCTCCTTGTTGGTGTGTTTAATGGTTTCCTTGTTAATCTTGCTTGTTCAGAGGATTTCTGAGAGTGTTGATACTGAGATAAGGCGTTGGGCAACTGGGAAAGAAGGAAACATGCGTGCCCTGTTATCTTCCTTGCAAATCGTTAGTTTTAAAGATTTTTTTTTAAAAAGAAAACTGTATATAAATGTTCTATTACATGTCCATCTGATCCTCCTAAGTTCACTGAGTTCTGGTTCTGTTTTGAACGATGACAGGTACTCTGGCCTGGATGTGGTTGGGAGGCTGTTTCTCTGACAGATTTGATCACTTCTTCAGCAGTCAAGAAAGTCTATAGAAAGGCAACGTTATATGTACATCCCGATAAAGTTCAGCAGAAAGGAGCCACCCTCGAACAAAAGTATATCGCCGAAAAGGTTTTTGACATTTTGAAGGTATATTTTCTCACTGGATCTGCATGAAGTGGAATATAATCTAGACAAAAGTTGGCAGGCGAATAGAATCAATCAATAGAGTTTCATGGAAACAGTGTTCAAAAGAAAAGTTTAGTAACTGAGACTAGCTTCTGCGTTAGTAATTTGAAGAAAATGGTTTTAGTTTCTTGTCTCTTACAGTAGATCCACGAACGCAGCTTCAAGCACGTTTCCTTATACTAGAGTGTTTGGATTATCTAGTTGTTTAAACTGAATGCAAATTTGCATTGAACAGGAAGCTTGGAACAAATTCAACAAAGAGGAACTCTCTTAAGCCCAAGACTTTCGTTTCAGAGGTCTGAGAAGAGTATGCTTCCGGTAGAGCTTGACACAAGAGAGTGGCAACGTCTTAGCAATGGTTTGATTAAAGAGGTAGCGGACACTTGAAGAGACTTGGTACCTGTTTTGTTTTGTTTATGTGTGCTCATCTCTACACGTAATTAGTGTGTGAGTTTCGTAGAGTCTTGTCATGTTTTTCTTATCTCATTTTTCCTTCAGCAGTAGCTACCTTTGCATCTTTATATACACCCACAAAAAACACATGGGGGGATATTTGTATAGCCCCAGAGAAAACAATAAGAGTTTATATATCGAATGTTCTTATTATAGCTGTAGCGTAAAGATGTCTCATCGATGTTTGATTTCATTCCCATACAATAACAAATCCCAATGAATTCTAGTTCTGTGAATTTGTTGAGTGAATATTTGACCAGAAAAGGAAAAAACAGAAGACATTGTTGAAATTTGCAATCCTCTAGCGACAAAACAATTGATATTCTCCTTCGGTAATATTCACCTAATATAGTATCATATAACCCACAAAAATGTTAAAATAATGATTTGTATAATTTCGTTCCATTAAAAAAAAAAGATTTGTATAATTTAATTCACGTATTTGTTTCTGTAACCAGTATGTATAGTGAGAGTGATCCTCTGAAAATGTGAATAAGATAAAGCGTAATTACTTACGTAGATTATCCATTATCCATAAAAAAGGAAGGTTTTGATACATATCCAAATCCATATAGAAACATTAGTAATACCATAAATAAGTTTGTTGAAAAACTGTCGGAAAATAATTGGTCTGAACTATTATAAGTAGGAGTTGTTGTAAGTAATATCCTTCAAAACAAATCATAGAGAAACGTATTTGGTGTGTGTGCGTCAATGGTTGAATTAGATGGTGGTGAAGGTGCTTTCAAGAGACCCGGGGCAGTGCCTTTTAACTGGGAGATCCGACCCGGTATACCCAAGGTCCGAACTAAACCCCATGATGGAACTTCCACTCTCCTTCAACCTCCCAAGAAACTTTCTTCTCTCCAACTAACAAAACTTCCATCTTCTTCTCCCGCAGACTCTTCCTTTGCTCCTCCTCCATCTTTAGGACCATCACCAACTATATATTGTCGATGTTCATCAGCTCGAGCAGCTACATCACTCATCTCTAGTGCTACTGCTTTGTGTCGGTTGAGTCTTTTCAAGTCATTATTTCGGTTCAAGAAGAATAAGACCCGCGGCAATGTGGCAAACACCGGTTTGGATTCGAGGAAAACATTGAAGTCTGACATTTTCTATGGCTCAGAGACAACAACGTTTTCGCCATCGAAATCATCATTATTGTCATCTTCTTTTCGTATGAATATGAAACGTAATGAATCTGATTTAAGCTCTTCTGAGAAAAAAATCATATTAATGATGGAACGTGAGCGCGTGAATGGGTTGTGGTAATCTAGTGATTTCAGTGCATTTGTTAAATTTTCTTCTTATGTTTCCAAACATAACTTAATAAGACGATGATTAGTGTTTATTTCAATTTTTTTTTTCACTTAAGGCTTGCAATCGTGTTGGACTTTTAGAGTCCTGAAAGCCCAACTATGATGTTATTTGTGACCCAACACTCCTAACGATATAGCATTTTGCTATTGTGCATTCATTTCTCCTTTTAAATTTGATGTTGGTGGTTCCAAGTTTGTAGCGTAAAGAGGTGAATGTTGCATGTGTGGCTTTAAATCTAACATCTGATCTTAGAGTCATTCAATCATTAATCCAATGGACACTTAACTAGCTATTCAACTAAATGGATGTCGACCATTTATGTGAAAATGACCATTTCTCTTATAATTATTGTGGATACCATCATCCAAAATCCAATTTTCTTCTAATTCAAAACAATATACGTTTACAGAACAAGAATAAGACTCTTTCTTTCAATGTTATACTAGATTTTTATCCGTGTTCGCACGGATATTTAATTTATGATATATATAAATATTTTGAAACATAAAAATTTAACAATTGCATTTGAACTATTTAGTTTATCGATACTGATCATATATTGCATTATTGGATGATGTTACATATATTTTTTATTGGGTACTGAATCAGATGTGGTAGTTGTGGTTACATAAAAACACTATTGTATCTTTGTATAAAATCTATTATATGTTGATCAAATTTATATTTTTTTTTCCATATTCTATCTTGTATTACATATATCAATCAGTCAAATAATTTACATGTTCAAATAATTTCACTAATATAAATCCAGTTTGGGATCTATATTAGTTTAATGCACTTAATATACATTGACATATAAATAGATAAAATGGTTTAATACTTAGATTAATAGTAATATATTTCTTGATTGTTAAGGGTAATATAATTAAAAATATTCTTTTAAAAAAAATCTGTTACCATATAACAGAAACCTAATGTAGTTAAGAGTGACTTTTTGGTGATTTTTAATGCTTAATTAGACATTTAATGTAAAGATATTTCTTTATTTTAAGCATGATTAAATTTAGAAAATATAAATTTATTATTATAACAAAAAAGTCATCTAATTAAGAAGTCTAGATTTTTTGGTGATTCACGCTTAATTAGACATAATATAGTTAGATATTGGTTGATTATAATGAAGATATAATCAAGAATATTGATTGTGACATTATTCAAAAAGTTGTATATAAAGAAATTTATGGTAAATGTGAATATAATTGACAATAGTCATGACTTTATCAAAGAATCATATGTTTGATAATTGATATGCATGAATCTTTTAAAGAATTATAAATTTTGTGTAAGATAATTAACCAGTTTAGTTTCAATGTTATAAACAAAATACAATAACCAAAACCATGTTATACAGGTAATATGTCGATATCAGCAATTTTTTTTATCAATAATGTTTGTGCGAGTTTGTTATTTAGAGTTGATTTCCAAAGATAGGTTTCATTCGATCGTGAAACAATACTAGGGAATGATATTAATAATTCAAAATCGGTTGTGACAAATTCGAGAATGGTTTAGTTAAAATGATTTAGCAATCATATTTATTATGTTGATGTTTAATTTTATGGTTTAATATCAAAAATGGTTTAATGATTTTAGTGGATGCCGATTGTTATGAATAAGAATAAATCCATTATACATATATTGGTTTGAAAATTAATTTAAGTTAGATGTTTTGTTATTAAGGTAGTATTATTGGATAGTAATTATTCATAAAAATTTAGGGCATAATATAAAATTTACTTTCTTTTTAATAGATTAGATTTGAATAACTTTATATCTTGGCTATATAATGAAACATATTATCTATTATATGTTAATTTTTTCGGTTTTAAATAAAACAATATACATTGGTTATGCTATTAGTAGCCCATGGGCCTGTAATAGGCCCAACGAAAAACTCGGCTGGAGTTTCTTCCAAGCCACCGTCTGTCTTTTTACTTACTCTCTTTCTCTCCTCCGTCTCTCAGATCTCTCCTCCGTTCTCCAAATTTCACTCTGCAAACCCTAATCTTCCGATGTCGGTAAGTTGTTACACTTCCAGTTTCTTATTATTACACTTCCTGATGGTGTTAACTAATCGTCGCAGATCTTCGAGTACAATGGAAGTGCGGTTGTAGCTATGGTTGGAAAAAACTGCTTCGCCATCGCCAGTGACCGAAGACTCGGTGTGCAGCTTCAGACAATCGCCACCGATTTCAAGAGAATCTCTAAGATCCACGATCGTGTCTTTATCGGTCTCTCTGGTCTCGCCACCGATGTTCAAACACTGTAAGAAAAGAAGAAGCTTCCATATGTTTGTTTGTTTGCTTTTTTTTTTTTGAACTTGTTTAAGATTTTTTTTTTACTTTGTGGTCTGGGGGAGGGAAGGTATCAGCGTTTGGTGTTTCGTCATAAGCTGTATCAGGTTCGTGAAGAGAGAGATATGAAGCCTGAGACTTTCGCTAGTCTTGTCTCTGCCATTCTTTACGAGAAGAGGTTTTGTGATTCTGTGTTCTTAAGTACTTTGGTTAGGATTGAGATTGCTTAGTTTGTGTCTGAATCAGTATTTTGGGGGTGTTTTTTTTGGTTTCAGATTTGGTCCTTACTTGTGCCAACCTGTGATTGCTGGGTTGGGAGAAGATGATAAGCCCTTTATTTGCACCATGGACTCCATTGGAGCTAAGTAAGCTCATCACCTTTCCTTTTGTTGCTTCTCTGTTTCGTAGTTTCCCTTTTTTCAGTGTCATTTATCTTGGTTAGTCTTGTGTGTGTAGTTCTTGTTAGTTGTATAGAAGGCCTTTTATTTTTCACTTAGTATGGTTAATGATTTTGTTAGACTTGTGTGTCTAGTGATGAATCCTCATGTTGTTTATTATTTTTTTTCCGGGTATTCTACTGTTTCGAGATTGATTTTTTTTTTCATACTTTTGCGTTTCGTTTGTTGTTTGATACATTGTGGTATATGTTTGTAATACTTGTGGCTCTGTTGGAAATACAGGGAGTTGGCTAAAGATTTTGTTGTGTCTGGAACTGCCTCAGAATCACTTTATGGTGCCTGCGAAGCTATGTACAAGCCTGATATGGTTCGTCTGCTATCAACTTTATCATGTTTTTTGTCTAATTACCGAATCCTTTAGTGCAAGTTCTTAGATGATTAGAGTTTAGTTTGTTGTTAGCTTCTATAAATGTAGAATCTTGAACCTCAATAGCCATTACTTTTCTCTTCGATATCTTCAATTGTTGCTTTTGGCATGAGGTGTTCAAAAGTGCCCATCAAGACTATGGTTTAACAAAATTCGAATTTATCAGGAAGCGGAGGAACTGTTTGAGACGATATCGCAAGCACTTCTCTCGTCGGTTGACCGTGATTGTCTGAGTGGTTGGGGAGGACATGTCTACGTTGTGTAAGTTCTCAATAAGTTTCATTCTTTTAATCCCACGCAGTTTAGTTTTCCCAAATTACTTGTTAAACATACTTTCTTGGTGATGTTGTTGCAGAACACCAACTGAGATTAAAGAGAGGATCCTAAAGGGAAGGATGGATTGATCATCGTCATCTTCATCATCACCATCTGCTTCTATCCAAAGTTGTTGTTTTCTATGTATTCCGGTTTTAAGTAGTGTACTCGTCATCGCATCCCCGGTTTAATCATAGAACCTTTCATTCTCTGAGATCATGACTTGCGGATGAAGTTTGATTTTAAGAGGATATTTTCTTTCAATTCTTAACACCGGTACTGTACTCATTGGTTTGTATTTTTAGGCAAAGTGCTTAAACGCCTAAAAAGAGAGTGGTTTCGTGCTGAGGAACGGCGTCGTACAGATAAGGGAGGAACGGTGTCGTTTTGTGCTAAACGCACTGCTTTTTAAAAAATATCTTAAAATCAAATAGATCCAAAGGCTACTTATCACTGAGTCGAGCGCGTTGATGTTTTCACGCGCTTGTGCGACTGGGCAACTTTAAAACGTGAATTTGAGTTATTAAATTTAGTTTTTTTCAAAAAAAAATTTTGTACCCATAATTAGTTTGTTAAAATCTAGTAGTTGAAAACTGTATTTATAAGTTTTGAACATTTTGAAGTTTTTAAAAATGTTGATCTAGGAAGGACCAAACTATTTTTGTTTTAAAACTTTCGTCGTGTTGTTCTTGTGTATCAGTAGAAAATGCGTGCTGTTTTAAGATATGGTTGACATCGTGATGTTTAGTGCATTCCAATAGAAACATGAGCCCACTGCTGCTTGTTTGGCTTATGGTTTTGAAAGAAAAAGCAAAGAAACAATTCTTGTCTTTGATCTTGGTGGTGGTAATTTTGATGTCTCAGCCTCTAACCTTGTCAAAGTCATCGCCACCCAAATGTGTATCACCACACACCTTCATCAACTTAAAAAACTGCACAACAAAATACATATCAACTTCAAAATACACATTTGGGTGGCGATGACTTTGACAAGGTTAGACGGAACTATTATCACTGTGGTAAGATCTGACCGGTTGTGCTGTGTCGTTGAGAGAGAGCAGAGCAAGGTTTTGCCTCGAGCTAAGGAAAAATTCTTGTACATTATTATCATATGATATCTTATAATATCCACATTTGATAAGTGTTAATAGTGGAATGAAACTAAACTAAACAATTCATAACGGATCAGATCTATGCACATTTTTTTATTTTAGAAAGTCACGAACCGGATTATCTCATTTGATCCCAAGCCTAGTGGTCACGTGATTAAACTGTATGATTACAAACATCCAATGAGTCATCGCCAGGCGGATGTACGACCATTTATCATCCAACAGCTGATAAATAAATATCTCCCAAAGCTTCTTCTTAGAGCTTACTCAGAGAGAGAAAAAGAGACTAGAGATCGATAATGGCGATGAGGAGGGGATACGCGTTGTTCTCGTTCCTTGCGTGGACGACTTTGTTCACTTCCTCAGTAAGAAGCGAGGAAACGGAGACGAAGGAGTTCGTGTTGACCTTGGATCACTCCAACTTCACCGATACTATCAACAACCACGATTTCATCGTCGTCGAGTTCTACGCCCCTTGGTATTCAGTTTTTTCCTCTGAACCTATTTCGATTAGATCTGAGAGTTTATCATATGGATTTCGTCTTTGAAAACGATTCGATCTATTATAATATGAATTGACACGTGTAACTAACTCATTTGATCTTTGCTTCTTCTTCAGGTGTGGACACTGCAAGCAACTAGCTCCTGAGGTAAACACACATCTTCAGTTATTGTTATTTTTATCAGTTAGTCAAATTTATGCAATTTTTACTTTTACAGTACGAGAAAGCTGCGTCGGAGTTGAGCAGTCACGTGCCTCACGTGGCACTTGCTAAAATCGATGCAAGTGAAGAAACAAACAAAGAGTTTGCAACTCAGTACCAAGTTCAAGGTTTCCCTACTCTCAAGATCTTCAGAAACGGAGGTAAAGCTGTTCAAGAATACAACGGACCTCGTGAAGCTGACGGTATTGTTACTTACTTGAAGAAACAAAGCGGACCTGCTTCTTTTGAGATTAAGTCTGGCGATGATGCTTCTGAGGTTGTTGGTGACAAGAAAGTTGTTGTGGTAAGTGTCACAACACTCACACACACACATACACTTATTTTTCCATCTGTGTATGTGGTAGTCAAGTAACGTATGTTTTTCCTGTTTTAGGTTGGAGTTTTCCCTAAATTAGCTGGCTCAGAGTTTGATTCTTTCTTGGCTGTTGCTGAGAAGTTGCGCTCTGACTATGATTTTGCACATACCTCTGATGCTAAGCTTCTTCCTCGTGGAGACTCTGTGACAGGACCTGTTGTCAGGCTATTCAAACCCTTCGATGAACTCTTTGTTGATTCCAAGGTACAAAGGGGAAAGAGTTTCTCTCATTGTATGTAACATAGATGGGTGGAATGTTTGTTTGATTTTTTTTTGTTTGTGCATTCAGGATTTTGATGGAGAAGCTTTGGAGAAGTTTGTGAAAGTTTGACAAGGATCCAAGCAACCACCCTTATGTTATCAAGTTCTTTGACAGCCCTAATACTAAGGTAACTCATAGATCTTTATCCCATCACGCTGTAACCAAGAGGTGATATTTACTACAAAGATGGATTCGTCATGTTTATGCCTTTATTTTTAGTATGTTTCATTTATAGATTAACTGAAGTGAGCTGATGCGTAATAGACTGAATCTGGATAGTAGCGTTTATGGTCTCTGTTTGAAAATTATTATAAAAACTTTTAGGTTCCTCAATGATTCTAGAATTCTTAACCTTGTATTGGTTTTGATGGTGCGTAATATTTTGAGTTTCAGGCGATGTTTTTCATTAACTTCACCGGAGAAGGAGCTGAGACTCTTAAATCAAAGTACCGTGAAGTTGCTACATTCAACAAGGGACAGGGCCTTAGCTTCCTTCTCGGTGATGCTGAGAACAGCCAAGGCGCATTCCAGGTTAGTCTTGCTCTCTACTATCTATCTCCCAGTCGTCTCATCCCGTCTTGGTTACAAAATGCTAAACAAATTTTGCGAACCAATAACAGTACTTTGGACTTGAAGAGAGCCAAGTTCCTCTCATCATCATCCAAACTGCTGAAGACAAGAAATACCTGAAAACAAATGTGGAGGTTGAGCAGATTGAATCATGGATCAAGGACTTCAAGGATGGAAAAGTGTCTCCTCACAAAAAGTCTCAACCTATCCCTACAGAAAACAACGAGCCTGTGAAGGTTGTTGTTGCTGAGAGCCTTGATGACATGGTCTTCAACTCTGGAAAGAACGGTAAGTTCCATTACATTACATTATTAAATCACAAACACCTCTTTACTGGTAGCTAAAGAAACCTATAAACTCAGATTTATTTTACTTGCAGTGTTGCTAGAATTCTATGCACCATGGTGTGGACACTGCCAAAAGCTTGTTCCAATCTTGGACGAAGTCGCTGTGTCTTACCAAAGCGACCCAAGTGTTGTCATTGCTAAGCTAGTAAGTCACTTTCCCCTTTTCATTACACTGAAAGCTTATTTCATTGAATCATCTTATTGGATACTTATTGTTTTTCATTCGTCCAGGACGCAACTGCAAACGACTTCCCACGTGATACTTTCGATGTGAAGGGATTCCCAACCATCTACTTTAGATCAGCGAGCGGAAACGTTGTGGTGTACGAAGGAGACAGGACGAAGGAAGACTTCATAAGCTTCATCGACAAGAACAAGGACACAGCTGAAGAGACTAACGCGGAGGAGAAGACAACCGAGTCCTCTAAGGACGAGCTCTGAAAAGGAGAAGTGTATTGTGTCTCTTAGCTGCTAAGCTTAGGATGGTAGTTTTGAGGAATTTACACACAGTTCTTTAGTGAATGTTTGTTTGTCTGCTGGTTAGAGTTTATAATATGCAATGGAGATTAGCTATTCGGAGTGTTTATATATCATAGATCTCTTATTCTCCGCATTGGAAATTTAGACAAATAATATCAATCTATGTTTCATATCGGAAATTTGATAAATAATACATAGTATACAATAAGAAGTTCAAATCTGATTACTTCGAGTCACTTTGGGAATGAAATCAAAAGTAAATTCATAAAAGTCTACCTTTTAAATCTTAAATAAATAATATTATACTAATCGGACAATAAAGAGTTAAACATATTCTCTCAAAAGAATCCCAACAAGGTTTAGAATTTGGTCGATCATGCTGAGTTGGTTGGTGGTATTGGCTTGGAACTGGGCATACCCAGCCTTGTGTTTCTCTTGCTTACTTTGCAATATGCCCAATCTGTGTTGCAATAAGCCGCCATTTTCCTTTGGTATAGTGTCTTCCACATTTTGTGGACCAAGCTCATTAAATTAGACACCGTTGTGGGACTTTGAAAGCCAATGAAAGTTTGATCATCTCCAGATGAGCAATTGGTTGATAAATTATTTAAAATAATATTACCGTTTGAAAATATTGTCTTTGTGCGTTCGTTGCTATGTAAGTTACAAAGTCCCCATGTGTCATATTGAATTAAGTGTGATGAATAAAATACACACATATATACGCATAAACTATAAACAAGCTTACATGCATATATCGTCAGGACTGGATAAGTGTTTACTTGAAGTAGTTCCAACTATTAATTATACGTCATGTTCTTTAGTTCAAGACTTTGATATTTGAATCGCACATGTTGTCACTTAAGAATCATGACTAACATTTAAATAGATATATTGACCATGCATTCATATCGGATTATGACTCGTAACATCTCAATTATCCAAAACATCTCAACCTTTTGTATATTTTAAATTCAATACGATTCTTATAGGCGCTATTTATTCGTGTCCATATATATGCAGACGAATGGGGCTCACATACTGAATCCTGATCAAGGATATTTGTATTGGTCATCATAGGTGCGTGGTCCTGCTCCTCGTTTTGAATACGATCATCTATAGTAAATGGTCCCGTTTAACCCTACAGCCAACGCTCTCGACAAAAATTTACGAAATTTATGCAAGAAAATATACCAACTTCATTCATAAGTTTTAAATATATATCAACATCCCCCATGTGCTAAAACTCGGAGTCTATGTCTCAAACGGTTGCAAGTCATCCTCATTGATCATAATCACCACAATTTCGATTCAGCATTCAAGAATTTATTTCTGATTTCCTCCTTGTATCCAAATGTTTTATCTTAGAGATTTGTCAATATTTTGGTGGACTCTTTGCATGGTTTCAAGTTTCTATTTGAATAAACAGGAGTTTTCCTCTAAAAACAAAGATATTCATGCGAAACATCCAGGCAATCTACTCGATAGTTTTTTCTTTTCTTTTAATAGTTTCATAAAAATATTAAAAAGTAAAAAGGGACGCATGAAAAAGTAGACAAAAGTACACAAAACAAACAAATGTCTAGTCATCGTTAGATCAACCTAAAAATTAGGTTTTCTCTCGCATCAATCTTACCACATTGATAAATTTCTTGTCTAGTTTCTTTGGAGGAGTCACATTGCTTTCCTACTTTTTGCTTGAACTTAGAAAAACAAACTAAAGAAACTTTTTATTTTCTTTGAGTGGTCACCTCAACACTCAAAATAAAGGTCATCTATCAAAAGCAACACTGTCAAATGATTCTATACTGATTTCACATTTTAACCTACTTCTTTCTAATCAAAACAACTTGGTAAAACTTCTATGACATGATAATTCTCCACCATAAAACTATACTATACTATTATCACAAAATTCGTTTGATTTAGGATTTGGAAATATACAATGTATATAAAAGGGACAACTACAAGACAATGTGAATGGGGGCAAGGCTTTGGGGTCCATATTTTGTGCTAGAATGTTTCCCACTATTGTGAACAACATAACATGGACTATTCTTCTTGCATTACAACTTGTACTAGTCTCCTTTATTTCTTGAACGAAAAAGGAAGTTAAGGTGATGAGCATTAAAAGTCATACAAGAATTCTGAGAATCCCATGCAAATTTATATATTCTAAAGCAACTCACTTTTGTTGTTTTCTTCTTCTCTCTTAAGCTTCCTTTTCCTTTTTTTTTTCTTTTCTTCAAAAACTTTTTCTTTTGTCATTTTGAAAGTAATGATAAAAGGCTATTTTGACCATTCTCCACATCTTTTAATGGCTTTATCAGATTCATACCACATGCCAAGAAAGAAGTATGGTCCAGAGCAAGCCTCTTGTCCCCTATACATGTTTATATGTAATTTACATATTTATATCATAAACTCTAGTTAATTCAAATCAAGCAAAAAAAAAACTCTAGTTAATTCAATTATATACCATATGAACGTTTCAATCAATTCGAATCCATGTAGTATCATTACTTACAACAACAAAAGTAAAATTCCACATACTTCTTTAAACAGAAGCATCAATCATTGAAAAAACGACCAAACCAAAAACAATAATAATATTTTGTTTAGGTGTAATTTAATATGAAGCGTGAAAATAATCAACTTTTACTTTTCTTGGACTTCCTTCTCGTTAAGGTCCTCACCATCCAGCCCTGCTTCCTCACTTTGGTTCCTTCGACTTTGGATGATGATGCGACGTGCCAAGAAGAGGTGGACGAACCTGATCTGAGTTTAATGACGTGAAAAAGATGACCAATACGTTTGCGCCACTTAAGCGTTGACTTGGCACTGTTGTGCTCTACGATGCTCGTTATAGGGGATTGTTGTGTCTTACCTGGTGAGTTTGTGTTGTTGTTTACACAAACCTTTGACACTGTTTTCTTCTCCCACGATGCGTTTCCATCATTTTCGAATTTTATCGATATAAAAGAATCTGAAACCCCAAAAAAAAAATTAAATTAATTAAACAGTTATTAATTTAGAATAATTAAGATTTAATATATATTATACGTACGTAATTCTTGAGAAAAAAAAACTAACAAAAATATATATGGTCCTAAAACACTATGCACATATATATATGTATGTATATAAAGTTGTGTACCTTCTCGGCTTGTGGAAACGTCAAGATCGGAGGAGGGAAGGAATTTCCGGTGATGACGGAGATCGAGGCGACTGAGAAGAGAGCTCAAGGCAAAGATCTTAGGGAGACTACTAATGATTGGTGAAGATGACAAGTGTTTAGTTCTCGATGATCTCTGTTTTGAAGCTAAAACAAGAAGCCTCTCGTTCAAACAGAAGGGACAAACTCCAACATAATTTGCCTTTGGATGGAAGTAACAATATGGTGAAGGTGAGCTCTCATCTTTGTGCATATCCATCTTCACTACCAGAGAGAGAAAAGAGTCAGAGAGTGGGAGATAAGATTCCTAACAAATGAGATGGACTTAGGTCTGAAATTGAAGCTTTAATATATATATATATTACAATATTTCAATTAGTAGATTTTGCGGACATCATTATTTTCAGATACTGACATAATCTAGAAATCTGATAGTACAATATACCGTAGACTTAAAAGAATTTATAGAATACCTTTTGAGGCTAAGTATATTGATCACGTATCTGTTATTAAAGAATAGATCTCGATCTTAGCTCTTATTGGTATTCGAAACACGAGTTTAGTCGGGTTTTCACATTCTTGTCTACCAGTTATATTATAGGAACGTTGCTTTAATTAATATTTTCAATTCAGAGATATTGTATATAACTTTTACTAATCCTTTTACTTGAAGAAGGATGATTAGTCGCTTGTGGTATTACTTTAAATTTAATTAATCAATAAAATTCACAAATTACAGTGAACAGAAAATCTAGATTGTTATCTTTTTTTAGTTAAGAAAAATCCAATAAACTTTTGGACGTATTGTCCGAGAAACATCAAGTTATTGTATTCGTAATTCAAAAAGAATGTTACGGAATAAGCGATCTCCATCAAGAGAAGTCATCATTGTTTGTCTTTTTGAGCAAACCATAGATTGTTGATGTAAGATAGAGCTGGAAGATAGAGCTACTTTAGCAATTAACTCAGCTTCAACATTCGCTAAATGCTGAAGGGGGGGAGTGAGATCATTCTATTGGTCCCGTCTTATTTTCCTTTGGCCCCTCCATAATGGTGGCATTTTTTATTTATAAAAATGGCCTTCAAGGTAGTAAGATTTCATGTGTGCAGAGCTCGGTTTGTTGTGGTTCTAATTTATCAAGTCGTTGGATCTTTCCCTCGAATGTGTAAGACATAAACTGATAAAAGTTATGTATTATTGTTAACGACATGACATGTAGTTTTTGTTTTTTAATTAGGTGTTTTCCTTAACATGTGCAGTGATAAAAATTTTAAAATTTTAATTATACTTAAAATAAATTTTCTTAATATTAACTAATATTTAATATAAATTTGATTTAATTAAGCATAAAGTTAAAAAAATTGTTTATTTTAAATTATATTTAATAATATATATGTAATATGTTTAAAATTCATATGTTAGAATTTATTTATCTATTTATTTGGTTAAATGTATTAAATAAACTTGTATAAAATTACTAAGAATTTTTTTATAAAAATTGTATATTTATTAAAAATTATAACTAAATAATATTTATAAAATTTGTCGATATCTAAAAAAAACTAATGATATTACGATTCAAAATTTATTAATTTTTTAAAAAGATGTAAAATATTTTAAAAATCTTAGTAATAAAAATTGTATAGTTAAAAAAGTAAAATTAAATAACATTTCGAAATTTATAATGCATATTTTAATATATTTATTTTTAGTGATGATTTGATTTATGAATTATTACCATATTTTAAGAAGTTTACCAAAAATATAAATCAACATTAAATATAATGTATCAGTTATTACCATATTTTATAAAGTTTACCAAAAATATATATTAGCAATAAATATAATTGTTCATATCATATTTACCTATAAACCATGTCATTAATCTTAGTAGTTATGTTATCTTTTTTAGAAATAATTGTAGAAAGGATAGGTGGTAAATCACTTCGCAAATAATATATGGAGATCCAAAACATCCCGTTATCCTATATTTGAGTAAAATTATTGACTGTATATAGAGATGACAAACAGGTTGTCCCGTCTAATCTCGTTCCGGACTGCAGCTGAGATTTTTTTTTAAGAATGTCACAGCGGGTTAGGTCTACGCGGGCTGTGGTCTCTGAATGGCTACCCAAACCCGTCCTGCTATATGTACAAGCTTTTACGGTCAGTCCCCAGAACATGTGATAATACACACAAAAGAACGATTTAAGCCACTTCAAAACACTTTAAGCCGCTCTAGAACATAATTCAAGTCTTCGATTTAAGTGGACATAATTTATCAATCATTGCTCTGCTTATTTTTCATTCAAAACAATAATTTATATCACATCCAAGATATATTAATGTATAAAATAAAAATAATTGCAGAAGATATTTTCATTATCTTATAACTCATAAATTTATAACCAATATTATAATTTGATGAATCCAAAAATTAAATGAAATCAAATGTCAAATCAAAAGTGTCAATCCCAACCATTCCATAGATCTTTCACTTCTATGTAACAGAAAAAAAAAGCTTTTGAAAAATACAAAAATTATAAAATGCAGGAGAGAGAAAAGACACGAGATGACTGCAGATAAATTCTGATACAGTTATAATCTTTAGCACCACTTGTCAATTTCTTATTGGTGTCGATTTAAAAGAAAACAAACAAAAATTAACTATCAAATAAATACACATTAAAATAAAATTATATTTGAGTTGAGATACTAATTTGAGTATTAGACCAATAAGTTTGCTCTTAGTCTTTCAACAATTGTAATTCATTTCATTTGTGATTTCTATTTTAGTTAGATTTTAATTGTTTGTTAATATCAGTGATTTGATTGTTAAGAAATGTATACAATAATTAACTTTATAAATTTTTATATCAGCTGGAAAGAAAAGAACAATTATTTTACTTGATAAAAACAATAAACACGTTAGTTATATATCGGTTCATAATAAGATAGATAAAAACATACATTTTTATAGAGAATACATAAATTTATGAAAACGTATAATCTTCATGATACGAATCAACAGCAATTACATTGACTGCATACAAATTCGCGAAAGTAATTGCCATCACCTTGTCCAGGAATAATCATTTGGACGTTTGGTCGGTCGGTTGGTTGTTCATTGCAAAACTCCTCGCAAGCTTCTTTACATATGGGGGTTAGATTAGGCTTCTCAATTACTTTCATGCACTTATTTGGAATGCAATCTTTTATACACATTTGTACATCGATTGAATGAGAATTGTGTGCTGAAAACACTATCATAATCATAATTATGATCATGAAAACACTTGATTTTTTGTGAATTCCCATGACGTATATTATCACAAATACTAAGAAAATATTGCACTTTCTTCCTTTAAAATCGTAAATAAGATAATTTGATGAGCGATGTTAGGTTAATGTTGGTGATTTATATAGCAGAACCAATAATACCTCTCGTATTAGTTGTTTTAAAATCAGTTTTACTATTTTGTCTTAAAATATTTCTTGATTCAGTTAAATTTGTAAATTTTAGCTGCGCTCTGTCTATTTTAGTTCTCCAAACAACTCATTACTATAAAAAAACAATAATTATTCGTTCGTATTGCTAATTTATTAGCTTGCAGATATATCCATATACCATTTTGGTTTATTTTGTAACCACTTGTTTTTATGGTTAACTGTTGTAACTACATGTTGTTACATAGAAGTAAAAGATCTATGGAACGGTTCAAGAAGGGTAGAGGACACAAATAAGCCTATAATATCAGCCATTGTTGTTTCTTAATATATACAGTTGTCCTCTTTCTGCGATAGCGAACGAGTTTCTCCTTTATATTACCACGTTCGAGAGACCATCGTCATGAAAGTTCCGCCGCACCGTCGACACAACCTTGGCTATGTTGAAAGTTTTCCTCTCCAAGATACCTAATAACAACATTTGAATATGTCTATTTCACCTTTTGTAACTATTGGGGTAAATTAACTCCGTACAACACTTTTCAGACACTGATTTTTCATGCAAATCATTTAAACATCTGAATCACTTGTCGAATCTAACATATAGAAACCTCGCTCTTAATTTTTCTACAAACAAAAGAAAATGATTATACATATATAAAGAAACAAGCATAACTAAAAAAGAAGAAAACCAATCCAAAATCTGCGCTTAAACTTTCCCACCAATTCGGAGTTTAAACACATATCAATTTCCGATAACGTTCTCATAACCCATGAAGTCCTCCATTACCTACGTACTTCATCAGCAAAGAAGCATTGCTCAATGGCCGTTAAAACGAACATGAGTAAGGCTTATGATCGCTTGGAGTGGAGCTTCTTGAAAGATGTGATGATCCGTTTTGGATTTCATCAGACTTGGGTTAACTGGATTCTAGAATGTGTTAGCTCAGTCTCATATTCGTTCCTTATTAATGGCAGTGCTCAGGGATGTGTGAGACCTACCCGTGGAATCCGGCAAGGCGACCCTCTATCTCCATATCTCTTTATCATGTGTTCAGAAGTCTTGTCGGGCCTCTGCTCCAAAGCGTTGGATCAAGGATCGTTACAGGGTATAAAAGTTGCACGTAATTCTCCAGCAATAAACCACCTCCTCTTCGCCGATGACACCATGTTTTTTTGCAAAAGTGACCATGGCTCTTGCACGGAACTGGTCAGTATCCTGAGAAAATATGAAGCCGCATCCGGACAGAGCATTAACCTCCTAAAATCGGCTGTGACATTCTCCGCGAAGACTCCCATTGAAACAAGAAGACGAGTTAAGGAATCTTTACAGATTCAAGGCGAAGGAGGCATAGGAAAATATTTGGGCTTGCCCGAACATTTTAATAGGAAGAAAAAAGACATCTTTGCAGGCATAGTTGATCGCATTAGGCAGAAATCGCATAGCTGGACGACACGATACTTGAATGGAGCAGGGAAACAAGTTATGCTGAAAGCGGTTTTGTCGGCAATGCCTTCCTATACTATGTCCTGCTTCAAGTTGCCTAAGTCCCTCTGTAAACAGATCCAGACAGTCCTTACTAGGTTATGGTGGGATACTAAACCTGACCTTAAGAAAATGTCTTGGGTATCATGGAATGTTCTTACTTTACCGAAGAGAGCTGGAGGTTTGGGTTTTAGGGAGATAGAAAAGTTTAACGATGCTCTACTGGCAAAGATTGCGTGGAGAGTGTTCAAGTTCCCTAATTCGTTGCTTTCTCAGACCTTGTTAGGAAAATACTGCCATTCGGAACCTTTCCTCACCTCCTCAACGCCTAAATCGGCTTCTCATGGATGGCGAGGTGTGATGGCTGGCAAGGAAGTGCTCACGAAGGGGCTGGGCTGGGTGATTGGCTCTGGAACAAATATCAATGTGTGGTCGGATCCCTGGCTATCTACAAAGCTACCAATTTGCCCTATGGGTCCTCCGACAGCAGAGAACAAAGACCTAAAGGTAGCAGACCTAATGGAGGAGCACTCATTGGAGTGGAATGTGAATGCTATTCGATTACACTTACCTCAGTATGAGGAAATGATTATGAGACTTATTCCCAGTGAATACCAAATGAAGGATGAATTGGTCTGGTTATCAGAGAGAAACGGAATTTACTCAACGAAGTCGGGTTATGCTTTGAGCGTGGTGAACCGTGAACTGGAAACTCCTGATTTTAACTGGAATCTCTGTATTTGGCAGACTAAAACTTCACCGAAACTGAAACATTTCCTCTGGAAGATTAAAAGCAAAGCGCTACCAGTGGGAGCTAATCTCTTAAGGAGAGGGATGGAAGTGGAGGGAAGATGTAAAAGATGTGGACTGATAGAAACGGAACGTCACGTCTTCCTCCAATGTCCTTTTGCGGTCAGAGTTTGGGATCTAGTCCCTGCGATGCTGAAACCTAACCCGCTACAAATCAACTCACCTGAGGAGCTCCTGCAGGCGTGTCGTCGAATGGTTAATTTACCTCCAACAGGTTTAGGAGAGGCTGCCCTCTACCCTTGGATACTTTGGTACTTGTGGGTTGGCAGGAACAAGTTTCTTTTTGAAGGTCGGGATGATTCTGAACAAGCACTGGTGTCATTGGCACTTAAAGAAGCTCGGTCTTGGCAAATAGCTCAGAAGGAAATAACTAAGAAGGCGCAGATAAAAAATTTGGTGGCACCGGAGGTGTGCAATACTAAGGATATGACTTTATGTTTTGTAGATGCAGCGTGGAATGCTGGCACAAGTGGCGGAGGATTTGGCTGCATCTTCAAGGACACAGACGGTCGAACCCTTCATCAATCTTCCTCAAATCGCAGCAACGTCGGCTCTGCCTTGGTCGCAGAAGCTTTTGCGATTAAAGCTGGCTTAAAAGCAGCAAGGTCTCTAGGTTTGCACAATTTGATCATCCGATCAGACTCCAAGTCCCTCATTATGGCCATCAATTCTAAGGAGAAAGTTGTGGAAATTCAAGGATTGCTTTTTGATATCTCCCATCTTTGTAACTCCTTTTCATCTGTTTCGTTTGTTTATGTTTCAAGAGTATACAATGGGGAAGCAGACACCTTGGCAAAGGCTGCTCTGTTTTACCTCACTAACTCTGTTTGATCCTTTTCTGAAGTAATGAATGGTTTGTTAAAAAAAAAAAAAAACACATACCAAACAGATATGAAACAGTGTTAAATACATCCATACATATAGATTCGGAAAACTGGACTCTATTAACTAAAAACAAGAAGTGAAATGGCGACCAACAACAAAGAGGCCGCCGGCCACCGAAACAATAACTTGAACGGAAAGCTCTAGAGGAGATATCAGAAAAGATTTAAAGAGAAATGACAGGTAGAAAAAAAATTGATCATCACTTTGACATCATTTCATTTGCTAGCAATTATGCTAATATGAAAATAAGCACATTTAAAAACATGGGAAAAACACAACTAAGTGTTGACCAAAAAAATTTCTTGACCACTCTCTTTTTTTTGGTCAACACTTAGTTGTGTTTTTCCCATGTTTTTAAATGTGCTTATTTTCATATTAGCATAATTGCTAGCAAATAAAATGATGTCAAAGTGATGATCAAATTATTCTTTTACCTACCATTTCTCTCTCAATCTTCTCTGATATCTCCTCTAGAGCTTTCCGTTCGAACCGTAAACCAATATGGTATTGAATAAAAGATAATAATTTAGCTTCTCTCTCGTTTCAAGTTAAGTGTTGGATCGATGGAAAAACCAATTGAAGAAGATGCTATTCGCGAGGGTGTTGCGTCAAAAGCCTCCTCTTGTACACAGTGGAGCCAGTGGCAACTACCCGATTTCATTTTACCAACAGGAGGCTTCGCTCATTCCTTTGGTCTCGAGGCAGCTGTTCAGACACGGTTAGTTTCCTCTCCGACAGATCTCGAGAATGATTTAATTACATGGAAAAACCAATTAAGTTTGTAATAAGCATGAGAATATTTAATTATATGGAACTATATACTTCAGAGATAAGATGATGATATGTTTCTTTTTAAACATTTGTTGTCTCTCATGATGATTACAACAATGCTGTGGGGTGGCCACTTTCCCAGGTAATGTCAATTCCACAACTCTGATCTTATGTTCCATATTGCTACATTGTCCAGTGATATGTATATTGCAGTCCATGATATATTAGCATAAAAACAAGTTGTTACAAAATAAACCAAAATGATTTATGGGATATATCTGCAAGCTAGAATTTGCAATACAGACGGTTAACCATTGTTTCCTTGTGACAATAAGCTGTGTGGAGAACTATAAATAGACAAACCACAGGTAAACTTCACAAAACTAATCGGACATATATATTTTAAGTAAAAATAATAAACAGATTTACAACAACTATTAAAATTAGTTATTATTAGTTCTTCTATATATATCACCTACTTTAACCTAACATTACTCAACAAATTATCTTGTTTACGATTTTAAAAGAAGAAATTGCAATATCTTTTAAGCATTTTTAAATACATACGTCATGGGCGTTCAGAAAAAATCAAGCGCTTTCATGATCACAGTTATGATTATAATAGTGTTTTCAGCACAAATTTCTCACTCATTCAATATACAAATGTGTATTAAACATTGTATTCCGAGTCAGTGCATGAATGTAATGAAAAAGCCTGATTTAATCGTCTGTGAAAAAATTTGCGAGAAATTTTGCAATAAACAACAAAACACCCAGACAGAGTATCTTGTTCCAGGTGACGGCAGTCTTGTTAAAGACGCGATTAAAGTCGGTACAGACGCGGTTAAAGCCGGTTACTGCTTTGTGGCCGGTTGCAGTAACTGATCCAAAAGATGACTAATTACACATTACGTTAATTTTCTGTATTCTCTATAAAAATATATATTTTATTATTATTATTATTATTATTATTATTATTATTTATTGTATAATACAAGTTTATGTGTTTATTGAATTTATCAGGTAAAATAATTTATTTTTAGTTTCAGCTGTTATTCAAGAATAATAAATTTAGTATAGAAAACAATATAACTGAATCAACGAACCATTCAAATCTATAGAAAATGCAAAAAACATAAATTAAAATTGCTAAAAGACTGATAGAAATCATGAACAAACAAAGTTTATTAACAAACGGACACAATTATTAAACAAAACTTTGATCTCAAAGCAACCATATGATTTCATTTGCATATAGTTGTAGTTTTGGTGATATGAAAGAAATAAGCACAGTTAAAATCACGGTAAGAACACTAAACCAAGTGTTAACCAAAAAAAAAGTTTTGACATTTTAGATACATACTTATAATTTAGATACTTTAATTCAGATTTAGTTCAATACTAATTCTTCATATATATAGTAATTTAAGAATATATCTTGCTGGTCCACCAGTCCGCACAAAACCCACAAATAGTGGCGGAGCCAGAATTTGTTTTCTAAGGTCAGAAATATATAGAACAAAACTGTTTATTGATTACCATGATACTTTTATCAATATTTTGTATGGTTAAATCTATTATTACTTTAAATATATTTTGCAAACCAATAAAAATAATTTTGAAATATGATATCTATAGTCTACATTTCTAATTTTTTAAAATTTAATATTAACATTTATAGAAAATAACGTGCAAGTTTTAAACTATTTAAAAATAATTAAATGTAAATCAAAACTAATTATATAAGAAAACAAAACTTATGATAAACGCATACACCTGTTATATAATTTGTATTTTGGAAAAAAAAACTCACAAAACAAAAATTGAATATTTGTTGAATTTAGAATGTGACTTTTGTATATCAAACACAGTAATATTTGTTCACAACTTCCATATTGCTTTTTTAGAGTTCGGATTGAAAATATTGAAACAATATATAAATATTAAAAATAGCTCTGATCACAGTACAAAAATCAATAATTTTTTCATAACATATATTTCTGTTGGCATATCAAATTTTATTTTTAGATAATATTAATATAAAATATATAACATATTTTTGTATTTTATTTATGATTATGCTTGTGGTCGAGTGTACTAATTTTTCGCCTATTCAAATATATACTTTTACTTTTTGGTAAAAAAAAAATATAATACATCGACTCTGGTTTTGTACCTCAAAAATTTGAATCAGTTTGATTCTTTGGATATTATGCCTAGGAACGACCACCCAAATTCACTAATATGTCGTAACGTAACTGATGGAAATCCTTTGACAAGAAAAAAAAAAGAAGAGAGTGGTCAGGTTCGGTTTAGAGGCAATTCCGTTGGTTTTTTATTTGATTTGAAATCGAACCGTAAACCAATATGGTATTGAATATAAAAGATAACTAGATTATGACCCGCCCTTTTAAAGGGCGGGTATATTTTTTGTTTTAATTTTTTTTTGAAAAATTAATTTTTATATTTGGAATTTATATATATATATATATATTTGGAATTTATATATATATATATATTTGTGCTTAATCTAAATTTAATTTGATAGAACAGTCTCTTAAAATAAATGAAATACATAATTGGACACAATTTAAAACCGTCCTTTCCAAGAACGGATATATTTTGTTTGAAGAATTTATTAATATGTTTATTTGTTCACTAATTTAAGCATAAAATTTAGTTTTCAGTTTGATTTCAATTTAGTTTTCAATTTCGTTTCCGATTTTAGTTGAACTAATTTTTTTTTTGGTTATTTGGTTCAACAGATATCAAAGTTTTGTTGGTCAAAAGAATATGAAAATCTCAGCATAAATATTTTGGATACAAATAATTTTGGATATTCTGTTATATCGAGAAATTAGAATTTGATTACAATAGAATTTGAGTTGTATATTTGTGTTTAGAAAGTTTTTAAGTTACTATAATTTAAGCAATGCTATTAATATTGTTAAAAAGTTTGGAAATAAAACTATAGTTCCTACTTTTATTACAATAGATTATTTAGGCAATAGATCTCAATTTTAATTGTTATTTTGAAAACCAATAACCATTAAAAAGGCCCATAGTTATTTCATACGGTTTTTGATTGTATTGGCAAAATTGAAGTTCAAAGCCCATTTTTAATCATGGTCACCGAAAAAATCATTCGTTTGACCTTTGGTATTTTTATTTCTGGAGTGTTGGAAGCTGGAAAGTATCATTCTTTCTCTCTCTATTACCATCGAAAGTACATAATGTCAAAATAGTTCATGGCTCTGTAAAATCGTATGTATGTCAGATAAGAGGACTCCTCCGTTTACTCCGAGGATCGATCTTAGCGAAGCTGTTCTTCATAGAGCTATTATATGTGTATGAAGTATATATTTGAAGGAAGTCAAGTTCGATCAACTTAATCAAGAAAGCGTCATTGGCTATCCTCTGTCCAGCTGTCTCACAAAGAAACTCATTTAGTGTCTCTATTATCACCGAGGATTCATCTCAAATAAAATCTGAAAAGGTTCATTTCCGATCTGTTATCCACTCGAATACCTCTGTAAACAGGTAAATCAATAATAAAACTTTTTATGTTAACCATCACTGTGGTGTAAGAGGCGCATTTATAGTATACTTCGGTTTGATAATATCTTCCTCTATTCAAACTGTTCTTCCTTATCATTGTTCTGCAACTATTTGTTGGGTTAATTGATGATCTTAAAATCGTAACTAAGAAAACCTTTTTTCACAACTGATGAATTGTATAACCTTTTTTGACAGAGAAAAATACATAGACGCAGTGCTTGGATGAAGGTTTGAAGATTGCAATTGGGTTTCTGGTGTAACAACGTAAATCAATAATTGAGTGGTCCCTCTAGGAAGAAAAAAGGTAACTGCTCTTATGTAATACAAAATTAATCGTGGTTGGAGTTATTAGATAATTAGATACAGTTATGAAATAATCAGTTTTTTTTTTAAAGTAGATCCAGTGGCAATTCAAGTAATATTCCCTGATAGAATGAGGGCAAATAATAAGGGTGATCTTGTTTTAATAAATTAGATTATTAAATGTAATATAATTTATCTTCTCTCTCGTTTCAAGAAAGTGTTCGATCGATGGAAAAACCAATTGAAGAAGATGCTATTCGCGAGAGCGTTGTCTCCAAAGCCTCCTCTTGTACACAGTGGAGCCAGTGGCAACTACTCGATTCCATTTTACCAACAGGAGGCTTCGCTCATTCCTTCGGTCTCGAAACAGCTGTTCAGACACGGTTAGTTTCCTCTCCGACAGATCTCGAAACCCACATCATCCACGTCTTAGACAACACAGCTAGCCTATTACTTCCTTTTGTCTACTCTGCCCTCAAATCTCCCGACATAGAGACATGGCAAAGACTCGATCTCTTACTTGACGCTACCTTAACAAACCAAGTCTCTTCAAAGGCATCGATCTCTCAAGGATCAGCCTTGTTCCGTATAGCTGCTTCTGTTTTCACTGAGATCCCATCTCTAAAGATGATCAGAGACGCTTCTTTGGGCTCCAAGGAGTTACGTTTCCACCACGCTCCGATATTTGGGCTTGTATGTGGGCTTCTTGGGATGGACCCCGAGACTTCTCAGAGGGCTTACCTGTTTGTTACGCTGAGAGATGTTGTCTCGGCTGCAACGAGGTTGAACTTGGTGGGACCGATGGGCGCTTCAGTGATGCAGCATCGTATCGCCGTTGTTGCTGAAACGGTTTTAGAGAAGTGGAAGGATCGTGATGCGGGTGAAGCGTGTCAGACATCTCCTTTGCTAGATGTTGTGCAAGGTTGTCATGGTTACTTGTTTTCTAGATTGTTTTGTTCTTGATGAACACATATGAATGTAACTTTTATGTTCTCTAATTGAGTTTGTAATAAGCATGAGAATGATTTAATTATATGGAACTATATACTTGAGATAAGATGATATGTTTTTTTTAAAAACATTTGTTGTCTCTCATGATGCTTACAACAATGCTGTGTGGTGGCCACTTTCCCAGGTACTGTATTGTTAATTCCACAACTCTGATCTTATGTTCCATATTCCTATATTTTCCAGTGTTATGTATATTGCAGTCCATGATATATATTAGCATAAAAACAAGTTGTTACAAAATAAACCAAAATGATTTATGGGATATATCTGCAAGCTAGAATTTGCAATACAGGCGATTAAAACCATTGTTTCGTTATGACAATAAGCTGTTTGGAGAACTATAAACAGACAAACCACAGCTAAATTTTATAAAACTAATCGGACATATATATTTTAAGCAAAAATAACAAACAGACTTAAAACAACTATTAAAATTAGTTATTATTGGTTCTTCTATATATATTACCTACATTAACCTAACATTACTCAACAAATTATTTTGTTTGCGATTTAAAAAGAAGAAATTGCAATATCTTCTTAGCATTTGTGATAATTAAATACATACATCATGGACGTTCAAAAAAAATCAAGCGCTTTCATGATCACAGTTATGATTATCATAGTGTTTTCAGCACAAATTTCTCACTCATTCAATATAGAAATGTGTATTAAACATTGTATTCCGAATCAGTGCATGAATGTAGTGAAAAAGCCTGATTTAACCATCTGCAAAGATGTCTGCGAGAAGTTTTGCAATAAACAACAAAACACCCAAACAGAATATATTGTTCCAAGTGACGGCAGTACGCTTAGAGGCATGATTAACGCTGCTTACTGCTATGCGTATCCCGCCCGTTGCAGTAACTGATTCAAAAGATGAATAATTACATATTATCTTAATTTTCTGTATTCTCTATAAAAATATATATTTCATTATTATTATTATTATTATTATTATTATTATTATTATTATTATTATTATTATTATTATTATTATTATTATTATTATTATTATTATTGTCTATTGTATAATACTAGTGTATGTGTTTATTGTATTTATCAAGTAAAATAATTTATTTTTAGTTTCAGCTGCTATTAAAGAATAACAATATAACTGAATCAACAAACCATTCACATCTAACTGAATTAGAAAATGCGAAACATAAATTACAAGAATTCAAATTACGATTGCTACGAACAAACAAAGTTTATTAACAAAACAACACAATTATTAAACAAAACCTTTATCTCAAAGCAACCATATGATCTCATTTTCTTACAATTTTGGTGATATAAGGAATAAGCACAGATAAAATCACGGTAATAACACTAAACCAAGTGTTGAACAAAAAAATTGACATTTTAGATACATACTTATAATTTGGATACTTTAATTCAGGCTTAATCCAGTACTAATTCTTCATATATATAGTAATTAAGAATATATCTTGCTGGTCCGGTCCCGCACAGAACCCACAAATAGTGGCAAAGTCAGAATTATTTTTATTGAGGTTAGAAATATATATAGAACAAAACTGTTTATCGATTACCAAAAATACTTTTATAATTTTTTAAGGTTAAATCTATTATAACTTTAAATTATATTTTGCAAACCAATAAAAGCAATTTGAAATACGATTTCTATAATCTACATTTCTAATTTTTAAATATTTAATATTAAAATTTACAGAAAATAATATACAAAGTTTACAAATTTTCATTATAAAAATTAAATAATTTTAAAAAGATTATTAATCAAATTCATAAAATAAATAAATGAGCAATAAATTTCTCTCATAGTTTAAAAACAAAAAAGTTACACAACAAGAAGGGGCCAGCTGACCGTACTTCTTTTTCATTTCTCGTCACATCACATCGCTCGTCAACTCTTTTCATTTCTAGAAAGATAAAAACAAAAAAGTTATGGAAGAAAAAAAATAGAATTAAGGATCTACTTGAGTAAATAATATATTCATATTAAAAAAATATAACTTGTTTTGATATCATTTAAATTAAACTAGAGTTAGGTGATATATATATATTTATTAATTTATTTTTTATTGATTAATATTTCTCATGTGACCATTATATATGTTAGATGTGTTACTATGTTTTAAGGTAATTGTATTGTGGAAATTAATTTTTATAAGTTTATATTACGATTCATTTTAAGTGTCCTATATTTTATATATTTGACCATATAATAAATTTCATATTATTATATTTACAAATCATGTTGTATGATGTAAATGTGATCATTTAATTACATGTATATAACTGACAGATGTATCAAATATTTCTTATAATCTATTTATTATAATTAAATGTTAATTATTTAGTAAATAATAGCCAAAATCTATATTACGTAAAAATAAGATATAACTAATAAATATCTCATTAGAATTAAAGCATTTTTAACATTTATCCATGTTTCCAAACATATTCACTTTTAATACGGCTATTCATGTTTTCAAATAATTTTCACTAGTACTTCAGTTTTAATAATATATATTAGATACCATATGAAAATATAAAACTAATTTAATTTCAAAATTCTATAAATGTGTAATATTAGAATTGATAAAAATAAATATCTTATACAATTTGTATTTGATGAAATCATTAAAATATATTTATATATCTTTTCTTATTATGTTTTATAAATATTTATTTTATAAAATATTCCACTCTGCACACAAAAATTATTATTACATAATATATATTTATTTCAGAGATATACTCTATAATAGACTAAAATAAGTTTTACGAACAATATTGAATCAGTCCAAAAAGAAAATATATAGCATTTTGGACTATTTTTCTTTCATGTAATTTCTAAATAAAATAAATTTAACATTGATTTTCTAAATTTTCACAAATACTTTTCAAACAGAAAAAGTGAAAACTTTAATTTAAAACGAAATTATTTAAAATTTACGTTTATTATAATTTTTAATTATTTACTTCTGTTTAAATAATTGTTAGTTTTGTTTTCAATTTTTATTTTATTATATATTTCAATTGTTTTCCTATTTAATAGGTTATTTAGTAACTTTTATTGACGTATATGTATAACAAAACTTTTCCCTGTTTATAAAAAAAATCATTTATTTTATCAAACTACTTATTAATTCATATTATAAGTTTATTGACGTGATGATGTTTTTTTTTTGTAATTAAGTGATGAGGTGTTTAAAATCAGTTTTGCGTAATGATATGGTTAGGAACTAAGACAACTATTTTCCACTTAAATAATGGAGAAGCTAATAATTTTAATGGAATTAACTTGTTTTTTCTTTAGTGGGAACAATTAGTTACAATTTATTTATAGAAAATATTTGTTTTGATGATCAAATAGTATACCACACATCCCAATATATTTAACCAAAATAGGAAAAAGAAAACAATTTGACATCTTAATAACAGGTAGTCATGTTAAAATCTGTTAAAACTAAATTTACTAAGCATGCATATAAGTACATCTACATCAACTTGGAATCTTTACCAAATCATCTTCTTTCAAAACCACAATAAAGAAACATATACAATTAAAAAGTGTAAAAATTACAGTACGATATGGCAGTTCAAGTATCAAAAAACATTTTCAGTGTTTTAGTGATTGTAATTTTGCTTACAATGATGTTTTCATCCCAAATCTCACATTCTTATGTAATGGATGAGAAATGTGTAAAAAATTGTATCGTGAATATATGTATGAAGGCATCAACAAAAGCAACTCCAACCAAATGTACCAATCCATGTCAGGCAATATGTGATCCATTGGGTAATGAGCACTTCATCGTCCCTCGAGGTGGTCAAAATCCAGTAAAAGCTTTCTGTCAAACATTTAGCTGGGTATGCCGTACTTAAAACCAAAAATTGTCTTGGTTTATGCATACATCACATGTTTATGATTTCATATATATCACTGTATCGACTACTATCTTTTATTTTCGACAAAACTGTATTGATTACTATTTCATGTACGTGTATATTCTTATTCCTATAAATTTTGTTTTATATATATAACAGTGCGAGGTAAAATCAATAATGAGTGATCAATTGAAAACTCTGAACTCTTGGAAAATATAACCGTACATCAACATCTAGATGATTGCAGAACAGAAAGCAAAACCTAATTAGTTTGTATCTGTTGGGATAAGATATATGTAAGGGATTTGAGTAGTATATAAAAGACTTGAACCAATCCAGTAATCACCAATTAATTTAGAAGTTTAAAAAATTTATCATAGTATCAAAGCGGATCCACACCCAGATCTATTAATTTGGCCCGGACAGTGGTCCAAGCATTCTATTAGCTGACGGCCCATAGAAAGTTCAGTTCCGTCAAAATTGTATGAAAATAAAGCATTGTTTTGGAGGGAAGTATAATGAATTCTACGAAATTAATTGTTATACGCCAAATTATCTCGAGGGATGGTGTTGGGATAAAGATCACACATCAGATATATGTAAAGGACTATAAATAAAAGATTTAGATCAATCCACTAATCGCCAATTGATTTTAAATTGAAAACCCAAAAAAACTTATCGGGGTTGGCCACGGTTTGTTTGCTGTACGGTTGGTCCTACAAAACACTAACTAAACAAATCATTAAGTAGTTATCTTTGCACCATGAAGTTATCAAAACAACTAAATATTTTCAAGAACTGAAACATTATATCACCATATCTAATAGTACATGAGATTTAGGTAATACTTTTGATGACATGCAAATAAAAGAAGCTGGACTTGCTATATGTTGCATCTTGGCCAGTTATATTACTACTAAAAGATAATACCATAGCTATGTGCTGCAGTACATATTTATAATTTGAAACTTAGTTTGTGATTCTATAGAGGGAAATAAAAGATGATTATCAATATTGAAGAAAACTAAAGTTCAAAAAAAAAAATATGAAAGAAAACTTTCCTACAAATTAAAATGGAAGTTTTCTTTTATAGCTACACATCTTTGCTTACATCTTTTTCTACTTAACTAAAAGGAAACATATACAAGAA
This sequence comes from Eruca vesicaria subsp. sativa, assembly GCA_932364175.1. Taxonomy (NCBI): domain Eukaryota; kingdom Viridiplantae; phylum Streptophyta; class Magnoliopsida; order Brassicales; family Brassicaceae; genus Eruca; species Eruca vesicaria. The sequence goes on from CAKOAT010171821.1 coordinate 191,176, forward strand.
CGTACCATTGTTCTTTTTGAATCTGTTATCTTAGAGCATCTCCAACCTCATTCCATAATTTACTACAAAATGGAGTAATGAAGAAACAAAAAAGTGATTACTCCAAATTAATATGGAGTAATGAGATTTTTGTTTCTTCATCACTCCATTTTCCACTCCATTTTGCAGTGAAATATGAAGTGGGGTTGGAGATGATTAGTTCTAAATAAAATATTTGCTTGTTTGTTAAAGTAGTTAAGTATTTACTTTAGTTTTAAATAAATATTTATTATATTTGTAAATTTCAGGTTATTAAAAATAGTTTACTAACTTTCCTATTTTGTGAATGTTATTTTCTAACATTTGTCCTTGTGATCTAGATAGCAAAAACTCGTTATGCCTGTTTATGATAACTATCCCTTATTTTATCAAAAATACCTATTATTTAGATCATAAATTATTTACGTGATGGTGTGAGTTTAAAATTAGTTTTTCGTAATAATATTTAGTTAGGAACTTAAAAACTATTTGCCACTTAAATATGTGTTGTATACGCTAATATTTTTATGAAAACAACTAGTCTTTTCTTTAGTGAAAAAAATTAGTTGCAATTTCAATAACAAGTATTTGTTCAGATGATAAAACAGTATAACAACACCTCGTTATATTTAACCGAAAAAAGGGGGAAAAAAAACTGACAGCTTAATAACAGGTCGTAATTTTCTTAAACCTGTTAAAACTAAATTTACAAAACATATAAATACATCTAAATCAACTCGGAATCTTTACCAAATCATCTACTTTCAAAACCACAATAAACATATACAATTTAAAAGGTGTAAAAAATTACATTACGATATGGCAGTTCAAGTATCAAAGAAGTTTTTCAGTGTTATAATGATTGTAATTTTGTTTACAATGATGTGTTCATCACAAATCTCACATTCTTATGTAATTGATGAGAAGTGTGTAAAAGACTGTATCGTGAATATATGTATGAAAGCATCAACAAAAGCAACTCCAACCAAATGTACCAATCCATGCCAGGCAATATGTGATCCATTCGGTAATGTGCGCTTCATCGTCCCCCGAGGTGGTCAAAATCCAGTAAAAACTTTCTGTAAAGCATTGAGCTGGGTATGTGGTAATTAAATCCAAATTGTCTTCGTCTATGCATACCATACCATCACATGTTTATTGTATAATCGTATCGACTACTATCTCATGTACGTGATTATACTTATTCCCAGAAAATTATATATTTAACAGTGTGAGCTACAATCAGGTCTGGGTACACGCATTATGATCAGTGATCAATTGAAATCTCTAAGCTCTTGGGAGATATAACAATACATTAATATCTAGATGATTGCAGTGCAATGGTTTTCCATTACTAATTTTAAAAATATTTTTCTTAAGTAAAAACTGTTATCAAACTATTAGTTGTTGAACAAGATAACAAGACCTCGTTAGTTTTTTTTTTTTTTTTTGTTCTTTTGATCAAGTGAAATCTTATTAATTATGCTATGCTAGATTCAGCGGAGAAGCCTAATATTATTTTTTTTTGTAAATTCAAGTTCAGAAAATGTGAAGCGAATTAAATGGTCTTCGTAGAAACGCTTTCAATGGCAAAAAAAAAGCCTGAATTCTTCTAGATTTTAGAATATTCAGTTTTGTTTCGACATGGAAACCTACTAATGAGCAAAAACTTTTAGTTAACAATAAGATGATTTGATTCATCTCACCAGTTACATATGATCAGCCAAAATCTGTTATGTAACCATGGAAAGCAAGAAAAAAAGCATAAACAATTATACATAGAAAGGCATTTATCACTCAAGTTTCCTCAAATCTCAGCTTGAGTAGCCTTATTAGTCTCCTGACCTTCCTTTGATTTCATCTCCGGTTCTCCGGCTAAGACTTTACCGGCGTCCACTACTTTAACCGGACTCTTAACTGGAAGTCCTTTGCTAATTTCGTCATCATCCATCATTCTCTTGTCTTTGCCTTTGCCCCATACAACAGTGTATAGACCCACAATGATAAATATCGTTCCAATCACACTGAAAAATTAGTAAAAACAATTTTATTAATATGGTCTCGAAATTTATGAATTTTATTAATTTAAGAAATAAAATGAGAAATATACCTTCCGAGATGAATACTTTCAGACAAGACAACAACACCGAGAGCTGCAGTTATAACGACACAAAGAGGATTAAATGTCGCAACGAAAACTGGTCCTCTTTCTCTCATCACTACTCCTTGCACGTAATACGCAACTCCCGAGCAAATCACCCCCTAATCACCATTTAGTTTAGTTAATTATTTAGATTAAATCTATTTCAGTTATCATTATGCGTACAAAATTATCACGACTTTTGTTTTTACTTACGGAGTAAGCAGCGGCGAAGAGATTGGAGTCGAAACCGATTTTCCAAGCGCTCAGGTCACGTACCGTTACCAATGATATGGCGGTTCCTTCTAATGTTCCCATTAAACAAATTAACGCCGTTAATGATAGCTCAGCTGGGTACTCCTTCAGTGTAAACGACTGCGTTTTAACATAGTAAAACAAAACCGTTAGATTTTCCTTTCTCCAGGGTTAATGAATAAACCGGATATTATGTATTAAGTTTTAGATTGGTATACTTACTTGTAGAATGAAGAAACCGGCCCAACCAAAAGTTCTTCCCAGCAACATTAGAGTTCCTGGAACCCAGTGTTTGTCCAAAGCTGCTGATACTGCGCCACCGTGGGATCCTCCAGCACCGTCACCGCCGCCTCCTCCACCACCGATTTTTATGAAGTCAACGATTGGTCCTTTGTAGAGAGTCATGAGTAGTGCTCCGGAGACTGTGATCACTGTTCCGACAACTTTGGCTATGCTTCGTACCTTCTTAAAGTTCACGCTCTCTAATCTGAAAATTTTAAATATAATAAAAGTCCATATAAAGATCGAGATTATGTCTAATTGTTATATAAACACTACATGTGCATGAAAATAACAGTCGTGTTCTACAGAGTTATAATGACATCTTACGTAAGTAGAATTGTGATGATCTCACACGATATATTTCTTTTGGTGTTTATTAATTGATTATTCAGGTGGTATCATGTTCCACGAACATATTAATAACTGTGTTTACCTATGATTCCATTAACTATAATCTTGTTCCCACGGCATGGGAATTAAAAGTCTAAAAGTTAATTCTCGAAATAAGAATCAAAGAGAATAAAGGAGGACAATTCATTTACTATCGGTAATTTCTCATTAACAAGTTGATAAGAAAAAAAAAGTTAATTTTCTGATTGGAAACATTTTTAATTTTCTGATGGAGTCAATACAAATCTAAGCTTGAAATGTTTGATGAATTTATTTACAAGAATAATGAAAATAATGTAAACCTGAAAATGATGGCCAAGACGAAGGTGATGGCGGGAAGGACATTAGCGGTAGCAGATGCGAAAGTTGCTGAGGTGTAAGTCATCCCGACGTAGTAGAGATTCTGATCCAGCACCGGCCTATCATTTTATTAACACTCATTTAATGAACTTTTGTTGATCATATATCACTACTTATATTTTTATCAACTACATAAGAACTGCATTAATTATAAAGAATAAAATCTGCGGAGATTAATCTTATACTACTTTTTCTTTATTGTGAAAAATATGAGACTAAAAGACGAGTATTACTCAATGAATCCAAGCAGCGCAATTTGAAGGAATATTCGTAACGTCATCTTTGGCCTTGTTTTCCTGCATAACCGTAACAATAAAAAAATTACATACTTCCTTTAATTCATTTGTGTACAACATTAAAACTTGTATGTACGACCTTAGATATATACGGTGAATTATCTATTTTATTTATCTTGAGTTTTGCCTGAAAGCAATCTATGACGCACATATATTTTGTGTTTGTTAAGAATTTATGACACAATATAATTCAGTGCACACAATAGTAGTAGTAGTAGTATAGAACTTTTGTCTAGAATTTTCTGTCCGTTAATTAATTCACAAATAAGACAAAAAGAATCATAAATACCTTTCATAAAATAGAGCAAACGGAGCCATGACGACCGTGGCGATTGCATGGCGGTAAACGGCCAGGATGTAATGATTCATGCCATGCTTAAGAGACACCATGGTGATTATGTACATACCGGCATAACCAAATTGCAAAGATATCATTGCTAAGTATGGCTTCACTCTATTCATTAAGCCTCCCCACTTGCTCTGACTCTCCATTTGATATTTGTTTCTCTCTCTTGTTTGTATTTGATGTATCAATAGTGTACTTAGTTATGAGTCTTATGACTGTGAATGATTACACCACAAGAGCGTACTTGCTTATATAGCCAAATTGGGCTGACACAAAAAGCAATTACGAGTGCATTTTTACAGCCATTGGTTATCTATGCATCACTTTTAGTTATAGATTTTTAATTTTATCAAATAAGTACTATTACATGTGGCTAATTATAGTCTTGTTCTATATGATCCAAACCGGATTAGGTCGTATCTCGAAAGTTTCTTTGGTTACACACCTACAATAATTTATTAATCAATTGAACTATTGGTTATAAAGATTTGCGTGTGAAGAGAAAATGTTACGTCTTTATTAGAATAAATATTTTGATAATTAAGATGGCTGGATTGTTATCTAAGAGCATTAATGAAGCATGTTTTCGTCAAGGGAGTATTAATTTTTTTTTTTTGTCAGCTGGGTACCAACAAAAAGAATGCAGTATAGCAATGTATACCAAATTATATTTATACTTTACGTCTAACGGTCCAAGCCGAACTTTATATATCCGTAAGTTTTTTGTTGTTATAACTTTATATATCCGTAAGTTATAAGCAAATAGTTTCGAGAATCAAAAGCACGCATTATATATAATCCACTTGCAGACATCATTCATTTTGTCCACTCATCACACTTCTGAATCTACTATAAGAGAATTCAGAATTAGCCTGAATATTCACGAAACTATTCATCTCTTGTTTATACTTAAGTATCCTATTATATATGTGTGCAAACGTATCATCCAATTAATATATTACATATTTTCTCAAAAAAAATTAATATATTACATATACTGATTTTTATTTTTCAAAGATTTTCGTACATTACATTATGCTAATTGTCTTCATTACAATGAGTAACGTGTGTTGTGATTATCATTTTTGCAGCATCAATATTTTTTTACTCATGAATGTATATATGCATATATAAATACGCTCAAACATATAAGTGGGTGTTCAGAGAATGCTGTGAAACGGATTCTGCCAGTACTGTTAAGAGCATCAGCAGTAATGAATTTTTTATTATTATTTTTTCATTTGATTTTTTTTATTTTTTTATTTTTAAATAAATTGACCAATAGCGATCGTTATGTGACGTGGGGCCCACTAAACAATAATGACCTTGGGTCACCACAGAAACCTCATGCGACGCGGATTCATTACTGTTGATTTAATTTTTTTTTTTTGAGAATGCGTGTGAACTTCTCCTAAAATCCTTTGATGCACTTGTTCTAAGTATCTAAACTGATAGCGCCGAACATCTCAAAGAGTTTATGATTTTAATGAGATTATATATTTACATGGCAGTTTTAAAAATATTATTATCTTATTATTTTATCGATTTGTGTCATATTTTACACATGTCCAAGTTGGAACGGATAGAATTTATTAATTTATAGAGATTATTAATTTATCGAATATTAATTTATAAAAGTTTTACTATATATATGTGTGTGTTAATTATCAGAATACAATATAGTTATTATAATTGACAGGAAACGCTTTAAACAATTAACTAATATTAACCGGATTTTCAGATTCAGCTTTTTTAGCGGCCTTGTGTGAATGATCCGTTGCGTGAATGGAATTATCATCCGTTGTGTGGATGTTGACAGAGGTTTATGGAGTTTTAACAGATGAGATGGCTTATGTAATTTTATATCCAAATATGGTGTAGAAGCGAATGATGGTTAGGTTTAGTGGCTTGCATCCTATCTGATATTGTCGCTGATAATAGATAGAGAGAATTGTGGTGGTTTGAAGAGTGGACACCATGTCATCAAAATGATAATTGTTTTAACAGCTAATTACTATATACTTAGTTTGTCTGTTCGTACTATATGCAGAAAAGAAGTACATGTGAGTAATGATGTGAAGAAGAAAACGTAACCATTAGGATTACAAGGACTGTCAGCGGTAGACCAAGTCAGATGGTTGAAATGTTTGTGGCAATTACTAATTAGTACATGATGTCAACTAAAAACATAATTATGTATTTTAACTATCCCATTAATTAATTAATTAATTAATTAAACCACAAGATGACTTTCGTTTATTTTCACAACTAATTTATTTTAAGTTAAAAATGCATGTCTAAAATCCTTCTTCTTTTTTTGTTGAGAAAGGGTTTAACTAAAATCCATTTTAATCAAATAGGGTAGCCTAAGTAAGATTAGTTGCTAGTTTGCATTATATTTGGTTTGGAAATGAACCACCAAACCCGTCAGAAGAACATGTTTGGATAAACAACACACACAGAAAATATCAGAATAAAAATTGTAATTAAGTCATAAATCTTTGTTGCCAATTAATTTTGAGTTAGAAGATTTAGATAAGAACCTTAACGATTATCATTTGTTTCATCTAATAATTATATAGTTTCATCACTTTTCTAAATTATATTATTACCCATTCAAACCGGAAACCAATCTATGAGCTGTATTATTTCGAGCCTAAATTCACCTAAACTAAATTGATATTAAAAAACATTCGAAAGTATTCTATCAACCACATATATGAAAAATTATATTATTTTTAATTAATTAGTAGGTGTAAATTGAAACACGTTTTCTAAAAATCAGTCTAGACGGTAATTCAGTACTAACCGAAATAATTTTTAGTTCAATTTATATAATTTAAATCGGTTTATACTATTCTAGATCGATTTAAATTGATCTACTTAATAAAAATTGTTAAATTAAATAATAATGTTAGTAAAATTCAAAAAATTGACTAACTTTTGTTTTGTATAACAAATTTTGATAATTTATCAAAAAATTATTTTATAATTAAATTCAAATATAAAATTATATATAATGAATCAATAGTTTCTTAAACGCCTAGATCTCCCACCTAGGCCCCGTATAGTCCCTTTAATCGAATTTGATAAACTGTGTTTAATTATCGTCTAACAGTTTCTTGAACATTGGATATTGTTGTTGTTTTTTTTTTTCTGAAACACATGGATATTGTTGCAAAACCTTAGACTAATGAAGCAAAACCAAAATGAATGTACTTTTTGTAATAAATTTTGTTGTGATTCGTCACATGAAACGACAAGCGTGATTAGGTATTTCTTGTGCGACGCGGCTACTAGTGCTCTCTTCCATCCGTCATCACTAAGGCTGCCTACTCTTTTCCATTGTACATTCATATTATATTAGGTTTCGTATATCGTTATAAGATTGGTTTCTATGTTCCTTAAAATATTGTATACATAACTATACGCATGCAACAAATATATTTGCAAAACCCCTCCATTTCCGACTTATAACAGTCAATCTACTAAATATTTAAACAAAGTTTCGAGGATCAAGAATCATCATGTCGATAGTTACGTAAACGTATAGAGTCTCTATCAAACATTATTCTACATATTCACATATGTATATGCCTAACGTAAAAGGGAACTGCATTGTATGTTCTCTTGCTTACCCTTAATAAGCCTGCTATCAAATCTTCCACGTTACTAGATGCTTGCTTCTGTTTTGCTCCCTCTCAAACGACGAATTTATTCGAACATATCTTACTTGTCGTTTGATGCGACTTATCATCACTCCTAAATATAAATATGGGCATCGACAAGCCCTAATTTCTCAATAATTCTAAAGATTGATTTTGTATGTATTAGCATTTAAGGAGGTTACACAATGACGTATCTGTTCAATTCCCATCAATCGTTCATTCCAAAAGGCTCATTATATAATTCAATCAAAAAGTCTATACGAAACAAGAAATCGTTGAATTGAGACCCCTAATTAAATGTGTGAAAGTAACTAAAAATAAAGATGAAATTGTGCTAGGATTCGACTTAATATGCCAATAGGCAAAAGATGGGTATCAAGAATAAACTACTTTCCTAGTAGTGTGGTTCATTATTTTCTGCAAATTTAAAGATATTAATACATTTTGTGAGTTTGCGTCACTACCAGCAGTGAAACCCATTACCAGCCAATGGGGTTTTTGTCTTGTTTTAATTTTTTTTTTTCTCATTAGGAGTGGAATCTTATCACATAATCATAATGATCAAGTAACTAAAATACTGCATGTGTGCTTCGGTATATATCCAGGATTTCAAGGTCACATTTGAACATTCTAATTGCTAAGCATTTATCTTTATAAATAAAATGTGATGCGATGATATTTTAAATTTTGTTCAATTTAGTTTCGCACTAAAAATCACCATGTGCAGGTTCTAGACTTGTACTTTTTGGCCAATACAACCTGACGAAAATCAGGCTGGTTTTAATGGTTGTCATTATCAGATGAACTAGATGAGTCATATCTCTACTAAAAGAGATTAGAGAGATAAGTGCAATGCATAACATATATATGTATTGAGAGAGTGATTAATACGGAAATGATAAGTGTAAGGTTCGTACAATGACGTACGAAAGAAAGAGATTAGGCAAAAGTGAAAAGGACTTTTAGAGTTGGATTCATGCTTGGACTCCATCTTCCATAACTTGGGCTAATGGATTACACCTCTTCTTTTCTATAACAATTATAATATTATACATTCGAGACTCTATTATTTCTCATGGCATAAACTTAATATATTTTGTTATTTAAAGAGAGAACATTGAATATATACATGCGTAAGAAAGATGATGATATCATCAAAACAACAGTTAAATATTCGAGACAAAAAGAAGAGGGATAGGAATATACATATTTTTCCTTGATGAGGCAATTGAAAATTCATTTAAACGGTTAATTTTCAAGTGTTGTCTATAATCTACTGGTGAGTTCTTAGATGACCTAACCAAATTGTAATGGTTTTTCCATTATTAATAAACATGAATATTGTATTATTTGATCCGATCTGATGTCTAACTGTTCCCACACATGAAAGAAAAGGACATAGCATGCAATAAGCTTGTCTACATGATGATCTGACTGTCTTCTTTGTACATTGCAAGTATACGTCACCCAAATTTATTTTATTTAATCTGATAACAATAAACTTGTAAACCTTCATATTTGGATACTAGGATGAAAATATAATGTGATCTTTAGTGCATTGTCACACTAATCAAAACCCTGCAATGATAAACATCCATATAGGATTAGGTTGCGGGTGACTGGAATCAACTTAGAAACAAGCCAAGTGGTTGCCGGTTTCTTGATTGGTGAAAGCAAACTGGCCATGTGTTACATTGTCTTGGTGGTGAAGATTGTTCCCATAAGGAACGTAGACTCAAGACACCATCAATCAGAGATAGCTTCACATATGTGCAAACCAAGTTTGCTCTGTGTCTCCTCGAAAACGCACTTCGTCCCTCCTCGCCGGAATCGTCAGCCATATAGCTTCGCCCTAATTAACCGTCAACATAACCAACAGCACCACAAAAACCGGAGTCAAAGCAAGGATTACTCTAATCGCCATCGGGACGGTCTTCCTCTTTTCTTACCTCAAGCTCAAGTCCACCAAAACCAAAGACAAAGAGAGTCCACGCGCGCGCGTCGTGAACAGAGCAAGTGGAGAATGTTTTGGTGACTTGCTTAACGTAAGCTCAGCCAATCAGAAATGTAATGGTCGACGTGGCGTGTCTTATAAAGGGAAGTAGCTCGGTATAGTTTGATTCTTAAATGAATTTGCGGTTTCATTCAGAGCAGACTAACTTTCTGTTACTTTCTTCTCTAAGGGAACTGCATTTAATCACCATATATGTTTAGTTTGTAGGGTGATGGATTCTACAAAACCGTTAATGATAACAATTATTGTGATGGTAAGGTAAGTAATACTAGTAGAAGCCAACTGAAATTCCTATGTGCACAATAAGCATTACTTAGGTATGATACAGTTATACACTTACCAGAATATAGTATCCAGATTTGGTCAACCAGGTTCATAACTAGTTTTTGAATAGGATATCTGATTTTTTAAATTGCAAACATGAACCTAAAGAAGCAGTTGGAAATATATTTCGTAAAGATGAAACTTTTTAAAAAAAAAAATCTATATTATTATAGGAAGAACGTTACATGTGACAGTATTTGGGCCAGAACACAAATTACAATGTTAAAATGGACTATCTACTCGGCACATAAAATTTGTAAATGGGCTTCCAGTGCCATCCCAATTAGTGTTTCACAAATAAATATTACAGTGTAACACTTATTTTTGCTAAAGAGAGCAGATATGTTTGAGTTATTTTTATTACATGATATGTATGTGGTCTGTTTTATACCCCCACATCAGTTTCAACTTTATTAAAATCGAACTACATTATAGATGTAGACAACATACATAAAAAGGACTTGGTGGTTGAAACTGGTTCACTGGATTGGATCCATTACAAATATATATTAATACTAGTAAGAAAAACCATTAACGTAGATCTCTGCGTCTTCCGCGAAGTTTCCTTGACATGATGTATAACATCGTACACAAAAAAAAATATAAAAACTTATTGGGATTGAGGTTGAGATTGTATGTTATTGATATCGTAAAGTCTTTGCCGGCATAACGGTGCCAGTTAATTTATATTTTGATAGATGAGAAAAGGTCATCCTCTGTTTTTGTCTTTCTTAGTTTTGGCTATGTGGTTGATATATATATCAAATTTATATTTTGATATATGAGAAAAGGTGATCCTCTGTTATTCATGGATTCATGAATTCGTATATTGACAAACTTCTAGTTTCTTGTTTAATCCTGAAATTCTACACGAATATACTTGTCAGACAAGACCAACTACAAGCGTTATAACACGAAAGTGGAATTGAAAGAAGATGACAAGTAAAGTTATACTTGTCAGACAAGACACAACTACGATCCAGAATGCTTCTCTTCATGCAAACGCATATTTTTGCTGAAAATCTGACAAAGTCCGCTGTATATTGAGTTTTGCGTTAGACCAAAGTCTGAAATGTGAAGAATAAGACAACGAAAAGAGTACCATCCCATGATTAGTCGTAAGCGTTGTGAGAAGGCAGGGCTGTCCACATAGAATCTCTAATATTTTCCTACTTACCGTCATGTGCATTTAAAACTATATATGTACATGATTTATTCATTTTCATTGACTCAAACAGTTTTTTTTATCTAGCAAATATCTAGAAAACAGGACAGAAACCATCATCCTCGAAAAACGAATCAAATCGAGGTTAGTTTCTTCTAAAGAAATACAAATGTCTATGCTCTTTGTTTATACTGTAACAAAAGTTGTGGGGAAAACAAAAGGAAAAACCACATTTTCGATGAAGATACATTTTTGATAGGTATAAATGTAGTATTATTACAGCTTTACAATTGTTGAAAAATAATTTAAAACAGATTATCATTTTTTTTGTTAAAGATAAGAAAGATAATTACAAGTGAGTGTGACGCTATATTAACAAACATTTACACACAAAAAAAAAGATTGTGACGATAGACAACGCGTTTTGGATTTTTTATCATTTTATGGTTTATAAATTTCTGATTGAGAACAGCTGTAATCTTTTATCAATATCTGAGCATCATCACCTTCTCTCACATTCTTCTGACTTCACTCTTCGCTATTTTGGCTCCTCCTTTTCATTTCTTATCAATTTATTGGTTTATAGTATCAAATGCATATTGTTTACGCGTAAGTTATCACAACGTCACAAGCCATGAAATTAAAAATGTTTAATTCAATACCAAGTTGTCATGCAGACTTAAACCATCCCCACTTTGGACTTTGATAGTAAGAATAATTTGTTTTACTGGACGTCAGCTTTTTAATAAAAATCATCTTCTTTAAGTTTATTGAATCTGTTATCAAAAATTCTTTTTTATAGAATCTCTTGTATTTTTTGAACATTGTAACATTTGTAAAAGAGAGATATCCCAAACAAATTCTCTTAACCACATAAGGTTATATTCACAAGTTGAAGATCCAATCAGAATCTAGGGCCTTTCGTAACTTTTTGTATATCCTATACGTCAATCATTTGGCCATTCCGGTCAAGATTATCTATTTCTCACCAACTTTAGAGTGTAATCTGTGGACGGGACGTATTAATTTTAGTCTTATTATTTGTTCTAAGGCCATGTTTATTGCCGAGTTTAGGATGAGATTTTTAGAATATGATAAATACAAGAACTCTAGGATACAGAATCTTAGATAATTTTTTTGACTTAAAAAATAAAGTAAATCAATCACGTATTGACACGTGTTATTGGAATCCGTAAATAATGTAAAACAACAACATAAGAGCACCCGCAACTACGAATCTTTAAGGGGAATCCTTAGGGAAATATTAATTTTATAATCAGTAGGTCTCATGAACAGTTAAGGATTCTATCCTTAAAATCATTATTTAAGGATTGATCCTTACACTATTCGCGGGCTCCACTGCCACGTGGCGGCATGTGAATGATCAATTTTTCTTTTTAAAGAAAAAATCTAAAATATCCTTATATAATCCGAAATGCTCCTTTTTCTTTTTCCCTAATGATTTTTCCTAAGGACTATTGTTGCGGGTGCTCTAAGAGGCCTCCTTTACAGAAGAACCACAAGAGGCAGTTTTTAATAATATGATGAGATTCGCCTTTTTTTTTTTGAGAAGCATTTGTAAGAGTTACCGTTAAAGATGCTCTTCGTATAATATAAAAATCGTCTCTTAATTTTAACTAAGAAAAATCAACAACCATTTCTTAAAACTCTTATTAAGAGCTGGTTTTTAGACAAAAATGATTAAAAAAAAATATTAAATCATAAATTAAAAACTACATCTTAAGAACATCCAATAAACATTTCCTAAGACCAAATCATCAAAAGCATGCCCAAGGTCGTATCATCTGGTGAAATAATTGAGTGAAACTACTATAATATGGATAAAGTTACTGCAAGAAATAACATTTATGTACAACGTTGGGAGATTAAACCGTCAGTTTTGTACGTGATACGGTAATTAGGGAGCATAACTAAAGATTAAATCCAACATAAGTTTACTGTAGAGAATAAAACAAAGAGCAAAGGAGTCCCTTTCTTCGAAATATTGTATATGACTTAACGCGTTAAACGTAGCTGTAATGTGTAATCTCCTGACAGTGATGATAGCTAAGTAGTATTAAAAATTAGTATTGTTTGTCAGAATCATCCCTCGTTTTCCGTACGGCTATTAATCTTTATAGCTCTGTCTTCCGTACGGATCATTCGCTCCTAATGATAATATACAATTTGCTATGATAAAAAAATAGAAGCAAAACACCTGTCATGCACAACAATGTCACATTCATATGCATGAAACCGTACCATATTACTTTTCAACCTATTTTTCGATTTGTCTATAAATAATATTTCATTCTTCGTCTCCCAGACCATCTCTATATAGTATATATAATATCATCACCTCACGTTAACACTCATTCAAAAAGCTCTATACATAAACATAACAACACAAAACTCAAGAACAATTTCTTCATCACTTGATCAATACATCGTTGTCCAACCAGTCTAAGTAACCTCCAGCAACAACATTTTACCATGGTGAAACAAGAACCAAAGATCCAAACCAGCACCAAGAAGGAAACGTCTTTGACTTCACCATCTCATTCTGCATCTTCATCTTCGTCTTTGTGTAAGAACAAGAGCAAGAAGAACAAGATTAAGAAGTACAAAGGAGTGAGGATGAGAAGTTGGGGATCATGGGTGTCTGAGATTAGAATACCAAACCAAAAGACAAGGATTTGGCTTGGATCTTACTCAACAGCTGAGGAAGCAGCTAGGGCTTACGATGTTGCACTCTTGTGTCTCAAAGGCCCTCAAGCCAATCTCAACTTCCCTGCTTCTTGTTATTCTTCTTCTCTACATCTATTAGACGAAAAGACCGTTCTGTCCCCCAAATCCATCCAAAGAATTGCCGCCCAAGCTGCCAACAACTCATTTGACCCTTTTGCCCCCTGTTCTTCATCAGCCGGCTCGTCACCGTCCGATCATGATCAGCATCACTATGATAATAATGATGATGTGATGCAATCTTTGATAGGGTCTTTCGTGGACAGTCATGTGTCTTTGACGGATCCATCATCATGGTATGATGCTGAAGATAAGGGGATGTTCTTCTTCGATGATGGAACTTCGTTTGATTACTATCTTCAACTGAATTCGACGATGAATATGGTCGATGAGTACTTCTACGAAGATGCTGATATTCCGCTTTGGAGTTTCAGTTGATCCGACGGTCCATATTTTATATATTTTTATCATTTAAAAATTCTTTTAATATGTTAGTTAGTTTATCCTTTGTGTAGTTATACATTTTCAAGCTCTTTGTTGCTTGGAGAGAATTGACGATGGATATGATAACTGACTGTGATATAATCTCTATAATATTATTTGAGAAGTCAGTTTCCTATGTGTCGCTCTTACATTCACTCTCACGATGGTTGATTACACTGATACCCTTAATGAATTAAAATAGTTAAAAACAGTATTATTAATTCTTTTATTTATTTTCCTTTTCAAAATTTCCAAAAATATATGTAAGAAAAAGGAAATTAGTTATAAAGTCATAAAAAAAAATTTAAAACGAAAAAATATATGTATATATAATATGATTTCATAAAAAAGGAAAGTTCACAAAATAGCAATAATACATTTAAAAATATTTTTAAATAACATCAAAATACACTTTTTGAGTAGTAAAAATAGTTTATAATTAGTATTATTGAAATTTTTTTATTTATTTTTCATATATTTAGTTGACTATAATTTTTTTCAATTACATAAAATTATCTATAAATTATATTTCACTTACATAATATTATTTTCAAATACAATCACAATTTTGTGTAGTGCTTATTTTTAAGAGATATTAAAACCTAAAAATAAATTTAACAATAAAAATCGTTTGATCAAATAATGAACAATTAGATTAACGAGCTAGATATATGATATCTTATTATTATTAAAATTATATGCTTTCTTAATATTAAATTTTCTTTTAAATTTTATGTTTTTATGTTTGTGAAACTAAATATAACCATAATCAAAATATTAAAGCAAATCTGAATTCCCAATTTTAAAATCATTTAAAATAAATTTTAGTTTACGTTCAATAAATCTAAAGCATAAAGTTATTTAGAATATATAAATATTTTAACTATTTTAAATATCGATATGTGTTCATGATCTTCTAAAAATGTATCGACTACTTATGCATGTAACCTTCTATTGATCATAAGATAACTCAAAATATTAACAAATGAAAATAAATATTGACCAACTTTTAAAATTTTAGTTCTTTTGTAAAATTTATATATATGCATGAGACTTTAGAATATTATCGTTATATTAACTTACGTGTTTTGGAATCAGACACTTTAGTTAATTTTTAATTCATTCTAATCACAATATATGTTAAGTTATAAATAATTTTCCTAAAATATATGTATATGTCTAAGACAACACTCACTATATGCAAATAAGTGATTAATTAAAAATTAATATATTTTTAAAAATATTACAGTTGAATTCAGGCAATCCAATTTATCAAAATGATAACTAAATCAACCGTAAAAACAACAAAATCGACTAAATATAACATATATAAAATTATAGTATAACTAAAGTAATATAATATTATTAATATAAATGATGCATACAAATTATAAATTAATTTAAAATTAAAACTAAATAGTAATCAATTATTATCATATATTTACTTTAAAATATTTATACCCGTGCATGAGCACGGGAAAATCAGCTAGTTAAGGTTATTATTTTATAGTTCTTTCATTTTACGTTTGTTAACATATGTTAAGAAAATATTTAATTTTGCATATTTTAAAAAAAAATATTATTATCTATAAATTTAACTATATTTAAATTAATAAAAAAATAAAATAACATATAAAATATTTTACATTAAAATCATAACGTGATTTAATAAAACATTCATATCGTTTCAACATGGAATCTAACTTTATAGGTTGTACAGTGTCATAGGGACATCTAAACTCCATTACTAGGATTGGACAATGAAGCCGCATGACTTGTCTCTTGCTCAATACTCATCCGTGATGTGGGCTACAGTACATGGACATTTTGTGGCCCATTACCTTTTTGTACCTACCTTTACGAATATTTGAAGACCAGAAACATTGTTTAAAAATAGAACCATGTTATTTTATAGCTTCTTTATTTTTGATTAGAAATAGTAATCTGTGAAAGCCTATTGTTAATTTTCTTTTGTTCGGACAACGCCAAAATTCACTTACCAAGCCGAGAGACTTAAATTCAGAAAGGACTGAGTGAGTATGCGTGTACGCATTTGTAAGATTACATACTCTACGGATCATTGCTTCTGTGCTTGAAACTTTCAGTGTTGTGCTCACTTGAAATTGCTATACTTAGAAATGTACTATCTTTTTGACCCCAAAAGATTACTATCTTTTGAACTTCTTAGTATTAGATAAAATATTAGAAGTAGGTCTATCAAATCTTTCCTCAATATTAGAGTAGGCTTATGAATTGCATTGAACATAAAGACACTTACGAATGGACTAATTGCATTGAGCATAAAAATACTCACATGTTAATCGGCTTTGGTTAGCTCTTTCAATAAAACCCTTTATAAATTGGATAACTATTTAATTTTACGATTGTGTACACCTGCAATGATCTGGGCCTGGCATTCGAGTTTTAGTGGACTACTATGCAATATCAGAGTTTCAGTATTCGGAACACGAAATATACAGTGTTTAAATAATTATACTACTAGCAAATAGCAGAACTTGTAATGAAATAGTTATATTCTACGAAATATACAGTGTTTCTGAAGTGTTGTCTGAAAAATATAGTTATATATATAAACAAACAAAAAAGTTTACAACAGAATAAATAATTATGGTCATGCTTAAGATAATGGAAAATATTTTTAGAAGATGGATTTTTCATCCGGTTAAAATAGGATCAGATCAATTTAATTTATCTAAATTGGACTTTTTACAATATAATATACATAATAGTAGTCACCACCATTATGCGAGCTCTACGATTCATGCATATACTGTAGTGTATTTATCAAATAATGTGTATTAACATCCAACAACATCCTTGAATTAATTTTATTTTTGGTAAGAAATCTGGTGGGTGTTCTGCTAGCAAGATGGCTGGAGTCGACCAGTTACTATATATACACGGAGTCACAGAATTGTTGGTTTTTCAAAAGAAATATTAATTGCTAAGAAAAAACGAGAGAGGGGTTGGATCAAATCAAGTTAATGTAAACAAACCATTTCTCACCAAACATGCCGTTTGGTGTTAGGATTTTAGGATATAAATGAATACACTTTGGTTGCTCCGAAAATGATTAGTGAACAATCTATTTTCTTACTTGTCGAAATCACACAACAATAGGAGAGTTGTCAACTTGTCATGATATTATCCCATTTGATCCTATAACTAGGGGTAGACAAAATATCACTAAATTTTGATTCGATTCGTTATCTGTTTCGATTCAAATTGAAAAATCCGGATATCCGTAACTCTATGAAGCAAAGCAAATACTAAAATGTGATATCCATAAGAAACGAAGCAAATAACAAATACTAATATTTTTCGAAACGAATATCCGATTCAATCTGTTATATACATATATATATATATATATACATACTATATTTAAAGAAGCATATATAGAAGTTATATAAATATTATATTTTATTTATGTTTTACAAGATTTTTATTTATTAAATTTATTATAATAGTTATTAGAATTTTTAAAATTAATTAAATTTTATTTTTGTAATAAAATATTATTATTTTATATTATTTTGGATTTTTATTTATTTAAAAAAAAAAAATTATTTTTATGGATCGAATCAGATATCCGATAAAATTCTAAAATTTTCCGGATATCCGGGATGGCGAATATCCAAAGAGTTACGGATCAAATCAAATCAGATAATTGATTATTCGAACGAAACGTATCGGATCACGAATATCTCCGAATACCCGGATATTTGTTTCGTGCCCATCCCTACCTATAACATGATGATTACTTTTTTGCTCAACGACAGCAATAGAATATCATCATCTAAACCAATGTCTATTTCAACGAGATCTAAAGTCAAAACTCTGTTTATTCACGTTCATTTAAACTTTCGGTGCCGGTAAGGACAATTCTTAGCGGTATATGGAAAGATCACATGACTGATTTTCAATATGAGTTTCGCTAGCATGTAAAGTGTGCCACATATTCTATTGTTTTTTGTTGCAGATCTACTTGTGAATCGTTGTGGTCAGAGATTGTGAACTTCTTTAGTTCATTTTTTTGTCTTGTTAAATATTTTAATGAAAAAGAGGAAAAGAGCACCGGCGTACAAAAATGTTTCATTACGTACCCATGATAAAGATGATTAGGAGAATTTAAGCAAAAAAAAAGATGATTAAAAGACAACATGAGTTCATGTATACAGTATATCATAATAGACAAAACAATACTCGTACATGCTTTAAAGCCTTTAACTATTGTGTGTCCAAGCTTAAGATAAAAGATCCCTGAATAAAGAGAAAGGATGTCATCCAATACGTACAAGACTAAAAATCAAACATTACTACATTTATAAGTCGTGTTTTTTGCTAATCTTTCTCAGTTTATTTTGGTGTGTTAGAGAGTTAAATTTGGCTAAACACTTATTAGAACCATCAGTTTCAATAGTTTTTCAACTTGAGTTTTTCAGTCTTAAAATATTTAATTAAAGAATTTTGCAAAAAAAAAACTTGAGAGATACATATCAAACTTTCTCATTAGTATGATTTTTAAAAGTTTTTGAAAGACTTAATGATTAAATATTAATGAGATTTTAGGTGGAACACAATAATCCAGGAACAAAAACCATCAAATTAACCGAACTGAAATCCCCAATGCTGACTAGTTTCCGGTTAACAAAATTAATCCAATCCCGATTCCGGTCTTATCCGACTCGACTCGTCGCTAGTCATCATCGCCCCGAAGCTTAACTTCACAAGTCGAATCGAGAAAGGTACATTTGAATGGTTCAGTCCATTTGAGTGTCTATTTGACTTGTAATTTATTTTAGTTTACTGATAAAAGCTGGGTGCTCAAGAGAATGTGAAACAACTCGAGGAGTGCACCATTTCCAAGTGAGTAATCTTTCTTTAGGCTTTCAGCAACCCGAAACGTAACGTTTTGATTGTTCGCTAATTATTAGAAACAGAGAGAGAGGAACACTGTTTGAGTTGTTTGTTTTTAGATTATGTAATGTTTCTTGTGATCTAGGAACCAGAGCTTTGATCATTGAGTCATTAGCTCTGTATGTAGCCAGTCTACTCTATCAGTTGTTCATACTGCCATGCTTAACCCACGACATTTTGTATATGAATTGTTCTTGAAGTTGTTTTAATGTTTCAGTTTTGTTTTATTTTGTTTTGTTTGGTGCAGTGCACTAGGGACATGGGTATTCTCAGTCCTAGGCGCATTGGTTGCAATCCCTGTGGGCATCAAGCGCAAGTCTCTAGGTCCACTCGTTTTCTTCGGCACCACCGGAACAATGCTCGACATCATCCTTGGCGTGACTTTGTGCGAGAGAGAACACGCTGAGCACCAAATGAAGTTACTCCAATCCTCTCAAAATGCCACAACAAGCAACGCAGAGACAGATGATTCCATTTCCTAACTCTTCTTACACCGTTTTCTTGTTAGTAAGACTTTGATGCCATCTTCAAGTCCAAACTTGTTTCAAGATCGTGATTAGTCCATGTGTAGTGACAGAACAAATAAGAAAGCTTTTGAATGTATGAAATGAACTTACTTAAAAATATGATTTATGATGATTCATCTGGAAATGGAGCGTTTTGGTATATATGAAAAAGGTTAATCATCAAGTGATGTAACCAATTTGAACTTTTCATTTGCATTTATATAAATTATTAACTTATAAAAATACTGAAACTGGAGATTGAAATTCAACATTTTCTTTTAAGATGCAACAAATAGATATGTTTAATAGAGACATAAATAACTATCCAAAACATGTTTTGAATAGACATCCAGAAAATAAAATTAAAAACATATTCATTTAAACTGACCATAAGGGTCATAAACTGGCATCCCATTCATCGAAGATGAAGATCCACCACCACCACCACCGGATCCATCCTGACCCGATCCGTTTTGGTAATACCGACCACCACCCATAACCACAGACTGATCCAACATACCATAACCATAAGGACCCGGTGGGGGTGGGCCATGAAACCCCATACCACTTCCTCCATAAACCGGTTTAAACGATGACGACTCACCTCTAAGTGAACACCCACGATCAGTCTCAAACTCACGGTACCTGTTAATGAACACGTTGAGTGGTCCAACGTAATCATCAAACCCTAGCTTGCTCATCGCCCAAAGGATATCTTCAGCAGTTATTGTCTTACGTTGCTCACGTTGGCAACGCTCGTTAGCTTCACCAGTCACGAAGCTGATGTACTCGGAGACGCATTCTTGAATCGTTTCTTTGGCGTCGTCAGAGATTTTGGCGTGTGGCGGTAAGATTCTACGCATGATCCTTATCACGTTTGCGATTGGCATGTACTGGTCTTGCTCACGAGGCATGCATGGTTGTTGCTGCGGCAAGATACTCTTGTTCTTGTCGTCGCATGGACCGATGGAGCCAGTCATTGTCGGGATTGTGTTGTTGTGCTGGTCCAAGTTCAGTCCTGTTACAAAAATTGAAGTTGTTTGAAATACTAAATGAAACTAATATTCTTAGGATGCAAATTTGATAGTTGAAAACGAGGACTATCAAGTGGAGACACGTGAGTAGTTAAGGACCAATAAGAAATAAGCTTACAGGTCACGGTTCTATTATGTAGACTGTTCAGATTCTTGATGTTACATTTATATTTATAGAACGAAAAAGTCAAAAGGATCTTTCCACTTCTCGAAATTTGATGTTTTTATAGGTACGCGCGTATTCCCAATTTTGTTTGTCAAGTTTCTAGCTTGCTTCTTAATTCAATTTTTTGTTTTATTACTTAAAAAGAATTAAATTTGGTTTTTAGTTAACCAATGAACATTTCTTTTACTAATTAACAAAACAAACTTTTTTAAAAAGAGGATTAGGTGAAACTGTTTCTTGTAGAGGAGTTTACAATAGTCTTTATATTTATTTTGGTTAAAAAGTGTATTTCCATATTTTCCCAACAAGTGTATTTATTCATTGGACAACATTTTTCAAAATCAGGGTGGACAAACAAGAATTTCGTTTAGAAACGAAAAAAACAAACCGTTACAGCGATAAACCAAAGAAATGAGTATTAATATTTCCAAATGAAAATACACACAGTTTTTAAGATTTTGACTCCGTCTGTCACTCAAGAACTCTCCAATAGTTACTCTAATTTTTTCTCTAAAACAAAATTGATTGTTGTTGCAAGGATATTCTATTCAAAAATAGAATGATGAACAAAAATAAACAAATTATTCTATATGCAGAATAAATCTAATTTTTTAAGTTGATTAAAGAGTAAAAAAATAATATTATTTGAGTATTTTTTATTCTAAATAGTGTATAGTTGGAGATAACCTAAACAACACTTACAATTCCCACCTCTATACTTTTAAAAAATCAGACAACAAATCTAAAATATAGAAAAAGAAAGTGAAACTTAAAACATTTCTTGTGCATGCACCGGAATAGTCAATGGACAAACATATGAAAGAGCTATCCATCCGCCATTAAAAAGTTGTTAATATATACCATATCACGAAATAGTTGAATCAAGGACTGGTCCCTCTGCTTGGATGTGTACACTAATATGCAAAAAAACATATATAGACATATCAAACTCATTCATGCATGCACATATATAACTATATAAGCGTCTTGCATGTAAGTAGACTCTTCTCCAAACCTTCTACAAAATCTAGTGTGCTTTAAAGACAAAAAAAAAATCTCTACTGTTAAGATGACATGAAAATCTCTAGTTCTTTGTTGAAAGACAAAAATCTCAAAACAAGTTTCTGATTCTTTCGTGAGTATAGTGTAGGCACGTATATACATAAATAGGCACTTATTATTTGATTACCAGAGTTGGATTTGGGTAGCTGATAGTGAGAGAGAGGAGCTCCACGTTCCATTGTTTCTCTGCCGTTTATTAGTTCTTTATAAAATAATTATATGAGTGATTTGTTGCATGCAAGAGAGAGGTTGATGGTTATGTGATTTTATAGAGAGATGATACAAATGGCGAAGGAGGCGGTTCTTACGAGGTCGCATATCTCTCAATCTCCCATTGGCTGGTTTCACTGGTCCAGTCAAAATAACGCCACTGCTCTTCTCTCATTGGTCCTTTATTTCACTTATCACCAAAGTTAATTAAGTGAAAGGGTGGTTAAAGAAAAAGAAAAGAAGATTTATGGAAAATACCTTTTGTTTAGAAAGAAAAAAAAAGATGCTCAGTGTTTTAAAATTGAAGTTAAGAAAATTTCCATAATCAGTAACATTGCAAATGATTCCCTCTTACATATGGAAACACATATCATGAGCATAGAAAACAACATTTTAAGACTACTATTATAACCCTAGCATCATTTGTTCTCAACCCATTTCATTTCGTAGTATCTATTAATGTGTTTGTTATATTTGATTTTTTACGTTGTAATATATAACTTAATATTTATGGGTTGAGTGTTACTATCTGAAAAATTAAAATATTTTGCTAAGATGTATTTTCTAACTATTTTCATGTCATAATTATACACACCATTTTAAATTCAACTAACTATTTTTTCTTTCTAATATATCATGCAATACTTTTTTTTTCCAGTAACGAGATGATTTTGCTATAATAGCAAACTTCGATTGCAAGACTACAAATGCACAATTAACATCTTTTTGATATGCTTCTTGTTTTGCTGCAACAAAGAAAGTCAGATGATTTTAATACAAATTGTTGCATGAGATGGGTGAATTACGAATGAAAAATAAAGCAAAAAAGTTAGTTTTGAAGGAAGTAAAAGAGGAAAATAAAATATTACTAAAAAACTTAGCTTCAATCGGTAATATTAATACTTATGAGTACATTCGTTCTGAACAAAAAAGAAGCATACAAAAAAGAAGTTAAGAACAACAAGAACAACCATCTTTGGATACAAAAATCTTGTTTAGATTTGAAGATTCTGGAGTTTCTGAAGGAGATTTACTAGATTATTAGTGTTGTAATATTTAAATTTCTATAACAATTATGTTTTCATGTACCTTTTAAAAAAATAATTTTAATTAAGTTTGTTTTGTAATATTTTCGTTGTCTAATTCTACTTTTTAAATAATATAAATTTTGTTTTAATTTTTTATTTAATTTTATGTGTAAAGTTTAATTTATAGAAATAAATTTGAAGATTTGTGAAATATATTTTTTTAAAGATAAAAACGATAAATAAGAAAATAGTTAAGAATTGTAAATAAGATATATAAATATAAGAATCAAGTTGCAAATAAAAGAAAAAACTTCAAAATTGAAGTTTCTTCTTTTTGGAGAATAAAAAACTTTATATTTGAAAAAAAAATTTAAGAGTAAAAAATTCTATATTTGAAGTTATAAAGAGTTTTTTGAAGATGTTAGTAGAGAAATAAGTAGGGCAGAACTGAGATGTATTTGTTACCATGAATATTAATTAACTTTTATCTTTTCTGAATATATCATCAAAGGATGAACTAGAAACAATACTGAGTTCTCGTTTCCAGCATTTGTTCGATGAAAGGTATTAATTCAACCAACTTTTGCTTCTCTATTTATATCAGTTTGGGCCAAATAACCGCTAAATTTGTAGTTGCATTGAGAAAAAGATGAGACGACGAGATCATTCATTATACAAGTCGAAATAAAATGCTAAGAAATAAAAAACTGCCACCAAACGTAAATGACACGTCCATCAACACAAACTCTCATCTCTCTACCTTCTCACTGGCCTTCTCCTGCTGCCCAAGGTGAATGTGTGTGTTTATCATCTTTTTATTCTTGTTTGTACAAGATCATATAATACTTGTATCATGAGAAACAATTAACTGGTATGTTACCTCTTTGGTCGGATTCCATCTTCTTGGTAGTTCATCACTCCACTTGGTTCCCCAAACATCTCATTATGCCCTCTGCCGCCGATATCCCCCTGCCCACAATGTAAGTAAGACTACATCAACCACCACCCTTGATAAAACCCATTTCAGTTAAAGCTAACCAGACTCCAACTTTATGTAAACCAAAGTCAAACTAAACCATAATCAGTCACATTATACATTTAGTAGGGAATAGTGAAGCCCTTATGCCTCCAAAGCGTATCACTGACCTTCATGGACAGAGACTTCTTCAATTCTTCGACTCCTTCTTCTGTTTCCTTGCGATGTTTTTTGTCCATCTCACTCATGTTGTCCGCCCATTTAATCTTGTCTTGAATTGAAACGAGAAGATTTTCTGATGTGTTCAACCTACACAAATACAGTGTACAAAAATTAAGCAAGGCAGAAACTGTTTAATGAGAACCAAGGGAAGAAGAAAGCTAGGTCAAAAGGAACTACCAGTTAGACAAGGTGTGTAACATATTCCCAAGTTGTCCTGGCCTCAGATCCCTACCAGCTGCAAATGGAACCTGCATAGTTCCAAGATATATAACACTCAGAAAAGTTAAAACAAAAAGCACAGGGGTTGACCAGACAGACGACACACCTCGAAGCATCTTTTCAACTGATCCAGTTTTCCTCTAACAATACCCTGGAAGATTGTATAGCAAAGTCAGTATAACACTTCTGCATTAGATAAAGAAGAGATATTTGCTTAAAGAGCACTCACCGCGTACATACAGTCATTGATAAGAAAGTCCTCGAGTTCACGAACATTGGTGACATCCAACTCAACCATCAGTGCATCATAAGGCAGCACCTAATCATTAACAATCAAAGTGAGATACATGTGGTGAAACAAAAAACATAGCAAGCTAGGTACAATACAATACCTTGTTTGACTCAGCAAGTGTAAGCACAGTGAGCTGTTTAAGCTTCAGAATTTGGTCAGGAGACAGCTGTGGGATACGGCTAGCATTACCTACGCGTTACGTTTATTAAACCAAAAAAAAAAAAAGGTAAGAAAGTTTGGCACAAATATACTGAATAAAACATTCAAAAGGTTGTAGAGGTTGTTACATTTGTAGTCACCCCAGGTGCCATATGCAAACAACCTTAGAACATCCAGGTACACAGCATTCGAGGTTCCTTCAAGCTGCAATGCAACAAAAAAATATCCGTCTAAACAATAATTATCTATAAGGCATCCGTTTAAGCGTCCGTCTAAACAATAAGGCTAAATAATAATCCGTCTAAACCATAAGGCTAAATAATAATCCGTCTAAGCGTCCGCCTAAACAATAATCCGTCAAAGCGTCCGCCTAAACAATAACTCGTCAAAGCATTCGCCTAAACAATAATCCCTCAAAGCATTCGCCTAAACAATAATCCGTCAAAGCGTTCGCCTAAACAATAATTTTCTACAAGGCGTCTAACCACTACCTAGCGAATTCTTGTGGAGTTAGTTAGATTACTAGCTAACTCAACAACAAATAGAGTAAAAACAAATATTCTTAAAGCAATCAAGCAGTAGAAACCCTAGATCGCCGATTATTAGGTCAAAGCAAGCATTCACAACCTGAGCGACATTAGGTAGAGCCAAAATCTCGGAGAAGGCGAAGAGAGAAGGATGCGATGTAGCGTCCACGATGATAGGCACGAGGGACTCGCCGTTGCAGGTAGAAGCTCGGCGAACGAGCTGATCGATGATCTCCGCTTGTTTCTGTTCGATATCCATCACTCGCAACTACGACGAATCGATTTCCTCTGTGCTCTAGGGTTTTTCAACACCGCTCTGCTTCGATAGATCGTGAATCAGACTCAGTTCGGCTCTGATTCTATATATGACGATTTTGGGGAAAAAGTAAATTTTGCTTTCGAAGTTACTGGGCCTAGGCCCAAATTAGATTCCATAAACAAGACTCGGAACGTAAGGGACGGGCCGACGCGGATAGGCTATGTGCAGTAGGTTTTGAACCCTGCGGATTATTACACGTAGCTCTCTTTTTTTTTGTGAACAATACACGTAGCTCTTCTAAGATTATAATCTTACAATCTTTAGTTTTTTTTTTTTTTTGAAACATGGCTAAGAATCTTTGTTTTTAGAATATTTATACAAGCATAAAAGTTATCAATCATGTTTTATATAATTTTAAAAATTAAAATCAGAAAAATAAAAAATGAATATAGTAACTTTCTTTTCTAAACCAAATACCAAACCGGTTCATAAAATTTTGGTTTTTAAGTAATTAATTAGTGCATTATGAATTATATTAAAGCAGAGAATAAAAAATATTCAGGAGTGTGCTTACTGCTTAGTGTCAACAGCTTGTTATTTCATCCAACAATAATTATTATCAACTATAAAAATTATTTTAGTTGACTTGGAAGAGGAGCAGACCGGATTACCTAACTTTCTATACATCTCACATCGTGTCATCAATCCAACGGTCACCATTAAAATTACACAACAAAACAAAACAAAACAAAAAAAATTTAAAAAGGAAAGTCGTGCGTCAAATGACTCAACGACCAAACTCAAACTTGGAAACAAAAAAAAAAGACAATTCCGAAAGATGAATTTGGTAAGGGAGAGATTCTATCTAACTCTGCGATGTCTTGTCTTTTGCTGCTTCGGTAAGAGATTCTCATGTCTGTTGAAACTCTCTTTGTCTCCTTGATCTCTCTCTAAATCATCACTAAGTATGTAACTAGGCTTGTATGTGTTCTTGATTTTAATTTTTTTTTGTCCCTTGCAGCGACTCTTGATTTTTTGAGCTACTTACTCATGGGTTCTGTAATGAGCTTGAGCTGTCCCAAGACGAAAGGGGAAGAGGAACTCTCAAACGAATCTTGCGAAACAAGAAAGACATGTCCATCTAACGATCAAGACTACTCCAGATTGATTCCAAATCTTCCTGATGAGTTATCTTTACAGATTCTTGCTATGCTCCCAAGAATCTGCTACTCCAATGTTCAATTAGTTTCACGGAGGTGGAGATCAGCTCTATCGACCCCTGAGCTGTTTACTCTAAGGAAAGAGCTTGGAAGAACAGAGGAATGGCTCTATCTGTTGACTAAAAGCCAAGAGGGTAACCTTTCGTTGCACGCTTTAGATCCTGTCTCTACAAGATGGCAGAGACTGCCTCCTATGCCTGTTATTGTTTACGAAGATGAACCTACTACAAGTAGTATGTGGAATCTCGTGAGGAGCTTACTCGGTAGAAAAGCGGAGGCCTCTGAGTTTGAGTCTGAGCAAATGCCTTTCTGTGGCTCTGCTATTGGTTCCATTGACGGGTGTCTCTATATTCTTGGAGGGCTCTCTAGGTCTAAAACCGTGAACTCGGTTTGGCGGTTTGATCCGGTTCTCAACTCTTGGAGTGAAGTGAGTACCATGTTGGCGAACCGTGCTTATTCCAGAACAGGGGTGTTGGATAAGAAGCTCTATGTTGTTGGAGGTGTTGAGAGTCGACGTGGAAGTTTATATCCGGTTCAGACAGCTGAGGTTTACGATCCAGAGACTGATGTTTGGTCAGAGGTTCCGAACATTCCTTTCTCAAAGGCCCAAGTGTTGCCTAACGAGTTCTTGGCTGACTTGTTGAAGCCTATTGTTACCGGGATGACTTGTTACAACGGTAGGTTATGTGTTACTCAGAGTTTATACTCTTGTCCTTTCTTTTTTGATGCTGGAGGAAAGGTTTATGATCCGGAGAGGAGTCTCTGGGGTGAGATGCCGTCTGGTATGGGTCAAGGCTGGCCTGCAAAGGGAGCTGGTACGAAGCTGAGTGTTGTGGTGGGTGGTGAGTTATATTGTTTTGATCCTTCTTCTTCTTCTTTGGTGGAGAGTGGGAAGATTAAGGTTTATGATCAAAAGGAAGATGTTTGGAGAGTTGTTATAGGTGAAGTACCTGTTTATGATATGACAGATTCAAAATCTTCTTTTTTGCTTGCTGGGTTTCATGGGAAGCTTCATTTTATTACTAGAGATTTTGATTGTAACGTTACAGTGTTAAGGGCAGATGTGAATGAGATCCAAGGCTCTTCATCATCATCATTGTCTAGCTCTAAAGCTGTTTTGGGTTCATGCTCTTTGAAGGAAAAGGGCAATGTAGATAACAAGTCAGACAGTGTTTTATGGACAGCCATTGCAAGTAAGGACTTAGGTGCTGCTGAACTTGTTAGTTGCCAAGTTATAGATATATGAAAAGCAATGATTATTTGCACATTTCTTGTGTAGCATTGATAGTCTCTGTGTACAGCGAAATACAAGTGCTTGATGCTTTATGATATGTTCTGCCTAAGATTTATAATACTTCTTCTGGCTTTGGCTGGCATGTAAGCATATGCAATAAAATGTTATGTAAGTATGTAACTATGCTCTTACGTTGCTATGTTATGAGGTAGGAGGAGGGTATGATGTTATTAAATACTCCCATCTCTTAAATTAGTTAAAGACTTAAAGTAGTTAGGCTTATATATATAGTTGGTGGCTGCCATTCATCCAAAAATTCTTGAATTACACCCCTTGTTACAAATCATAACGTACTAAAGGAACAAAATGCTACATAATTGAGATAATATGCGGGGATGGGGGCAAGGGGAATAACAAATTATTTTCTTATAAAAATTAATTGTGAAGAGTATCAGTACTCACTTAAATATAAATCAAATAATTGAAATCCACTTGTACATTTCGATACTGTACAACAACATGGCCAGAGTTTAGGCTTATTATTATTTGCATCATAGATATAACGAATATATTCTTGTCTGGTTAAACATATATATATATATATATATATCAGTACCATTAAACAAATTAGGTTAATTCACAAGCATATTAACTATACATTTTTCATTTTTTGTTACAAATTATCACTAATCAAAAAGAAAAGTCAGCTTAATTGTGAGATTAGCTAGGGGTAGACAAGTCATATGAAGGATTCAGGTAGTGGATTAGGTAGAAAAATATCTCACTTGACAAATTAAATGCTGCTCAAAGACAACTTTCAACAAAAGTGTCTCTCTTTTCTTCTTAATTTCTTAGAAGTCTCTTTTCTTGTTAGGTTTATAGTCACTGTATCATGGAACTGTATATTTCAAGTGTTTATCTCTGTTTTTGACAGACTCAGACTATACTCCAATGACTGTTAATGATGTGAAGCTCATCACTGCCGGGAAAATACTTGACAACAATAGGACACTCGCAGAGTCCAGCCTTCCCGTTGGAATGATCACCACAATACATCTTCTTCTTCCCCCTCCTACTCTACACAAAAGGAGCGGTAAGTTTTTTCAATACATCCCTTGAATCCTCTTGTAATTAAGCTTCCAAAACTTCCATGTTTCAAAGGTTTGAGATCAATAGATCATGTCATTATATGAACTTTTCTCCTTGTTTCACATAAAAAACTCAAAATGACCCTCCGATGAAGAACGGCTGCGCGTGCACCATTTTGTAGCTGCAAGTAAATTGGATCATAAATATTTTTATCCTTCATGATAACATATAGCACTGGGTGATGATCCATTTAACAACTTCATTACAGAGTTTTAGTTTTCATTTGTGTGGTTGATAATTTTCATTTTTTACTTAAATTGTTTTATCTAAAAGGGGTCGAGATCATGTACTAAGCTATCTATAACTTGTGACCACTGTTAGAACTTTGACTTAATCAACATTCTTGGGACATATGTAACATCTGTACACTAAATGTTCACCAAGAGTTGCTGATGATGAACAGTTTATAATAGCATCGCTTTCTTGGATACTCTTACGTTCTTTCTTCAGAGTCATCGTCAGCTTTTGTCTCTCTTCTTCAACTTCTGCAAACTTGAGGCTTAATAGTTCGTCTTTTCACGAGCACGAATGGCATTGAGCTTCAGCAATGTTCTTTTAAGTTCTTTCAAATGGATGGAACAAGCTCTTGAACTCTTATGTTTAAGAACTTGCTTAAGCATTAACAATAACATTGATGGGCCTATACCCAAAATTAGCTGATGTAGATTCATATTCAGATTAAGTAATCTTCTTTCATATTTTTTGATCAAGACAAGACTAAAATTTTAAGTACTTAATTTTAGGCACTTTTAGTTTTGTATACACTCCCCCCCCCCCTCCCATTAGTTTCTTTTAATTGAAAACAACAGTTTGCAAGTATAAAAATCGGTTATCTATTCTGATTTTGATCATTTTCGTTGCTTCTTGTATATTATATAGTACATATATGGGACCAAAGACGCTAAAGAAACAAATTCTTGAAATCTAGGAGGAATCAAAAGAACAAACGCATTATCGTCCTGATTTTCCTGATTTTCCTGATTTTCTGAAGTACTTTTAAGTGTAAAGTATGATGTTTAATGGCCATTGATAGATTTATATGGCTTTCTTCCAGAATATCTTTTATAAAGTTTATTATACCGACCCACTCACACTCAGATTGCAAATGGGAGTTGATATATAAGAAATTAATTAATTAAATAACTATTGTATTTTTTTTGTCACAGAATAACTATTTTATTTATTGCTTCTCTAACACAACTCTTTAAATGTTCATACTAATTATCTTCTCTTTTTTCCGTAGAAGGTATCATTTTGATTTTTTCTTGTTAAAAAAGATTACCATTTTTTAACTTCCAATGGACTTTATATTACTGTAGTTTTACTCTTAATTGCGAAATGCATTAATGTTATACTGTATGAAGTTTTACATGATTAAATAAGTGTAAATAATAGAAACATCATGCATTTTAATCATGTAATGTTACTAATGTGTTCTGTTCCTCGGTATAATATAATCACTTTATATGGATTACTAAGAGTGACCATGAGACAGACTGTGCTCATTACTTCAACAATCCTTCCAGCTTGTAATATTATATTATAACTAAAACAAAAAAAATAGTGCGCTGTTTAATATTTCGTCTTTGTGTGTGTCATTGATTTCGTAAAGTCTCTTTCAAGTTTCAACATATAAACGTCTACTTTTTGTTCTTTTTTTATACACTGATACGTCCTTCTTTTGAATTATACATAGTACAAAGTGGATGTAATCATATCAGGATCTATCGTGGATTTGCATCAAATCTTTGTTTCTCTTTTGTTAATCGTGGGATTTGCATCAAATACATCTCGTCTGACGTTTTTAAGGTTTCTTTTTCAAAGAAAGAATATCGTATATTGTTGGATGTCATCCATAATTCTATTTCGCTTGAATTAAATAAAGTCGAAGATGTGTTCTCTGCTTGATCGGGATAAAGTGATTTTATACTGGAGACAATACATGCAACCAAGCCAACAATAACATATGATAAATTCGATTCGCCATCATATTATGTATACGAACGTATGATAAGTGGGATACAGAGGATATAAAATTCCAACATAAACGGACCCACAAATTTTATCTATATATTCATCCCAACCCCTCCCTCTAATTTCTAAACAACACTCATTCTTTTACTTTGATCATCTCTTGTTTTTCTGTTTTTCCTTTTTCATATTCAAGTTATATTTTGTCAAAAAGCTCTACAAAACTTCACTGTAATTTTCTAAATCAGTTGATTATGTCGCTAGATGGATCAGGACTAGGAGGGATGGCTATGGCTTACACGGCGAGGAAGTTACACAGAGAAAACATGAAGATTTTGACGGCAACCACAGCCACAACCGTCGGTGGTGGAAACGAAGAGAACGGCGGAAGATATACCCGGTGGTTCTTCGGAAAGCTAAGCACCAAGAAAAACTCGGCTAAAGTTTGCGATCTTAGAACTATAGAATACTAAACTAATATGGTTACATCAATTTTTTTTTTTTGCTAAATCAAAAATTAAGGAATAAAAAAGGCTTTTATATACCTTTTTAATTTTAATTTCAGCTTTATGTTTAATTACATCCATCGCGTCATGATATTTATGAGTTTATTGGTTCTAACGAGAGAAAATTGAGAGTAAATTAGACCAACAATTTTGAACCTTTCGAAAACAATTCTAAACGATTCTAAAATAATTTTGGACCATTCATAAAAAAAAATTTGATCTTCACAAAAAAAATTTGGGCCTTCAAAAAACATTCTCAACTTTCAGAAAAAAATTCTAAACCCTTTAGAAATAATTCTGAACACTTCAACAAAGTTTTTGAAACCTTTAGAAAAAAATTCTGAAACTTTTAGAAAAAAATAAAAATCCTTTAGAAAAATATTCAACTCTTTAGAAACAACTTTGAATCCTTCAAAAAACAATTATATTCTTCAGAAAAAAATCTTGAATCATTTAGAAATTTTTTTAAACCCTTTAGAAACAATTCTGAATTGGTCAAAAAAATATTTTAAACCCTTCAAAAACATTTTTTAACCCTTCTGAACTAATTCCGAATCTTTTTAAAAAATTCTGGAGCCTTCAAAAAAAAATCTGGAGCCTTGCAAAAAAAAATTTGAATTTTTCTGAAAAAATTATGAACCCTTCTGAAAAATTCTAATCCTTTCTGAAAATATTTTGAATCTTTCACATTTTTTTTTGAATCTTTTAGAAAAAGTTATGAACCATTCATTAAAAAATATGAACTTTTCCGAAATAACTCTAAACCCTTCAGAAAAAATTTTGAGCTCTTCAAAAAAATTCTCAATCCTTTAGAAAAAAATTCTAAATCCATCAGAAATAATTATGAATCATTCAGAAAAAATTAGGAATGGTTGTTAATCGAGATCTAAAATTTTTTTTTTTAGTTACCTTATCATGAAAAATCATAAAGTGGATTTCTTAAATTTAAATCAACAATCTTTACTGAAACATGAAAGGATGCTGAAGATAATTCCTCCTCAAAATTTGAATAAAGTTTCAGCTGTTCAAACATTTTGATATTACCGTATAATTAGTGCTTGTCAAACATTTTTTATGAATATATTGGTATATCAGTCAACTAACTATATTTCTTTTTTTTTTTTGAACAGTTGGATTGGAAAATAAACCAAATAAACCGATGTTAAAAATTAAGAGCAGCCGTCTTCAACCTATGCTACTACAGACAAAGGAACATGCTTTTGATAGAAGGAAAAATAATTAAACCCCAAAAGAACTCAAGATCATTGAGACTTAATATTATCATGATTCAATATGAGATGAATTTTATGTTATGGCCAGCGAAACCTAAAAGATATAATATATTATGTTCAAATTTTTTTTAAATTTTGGCTTATGTTTACCAATCGAAAGATGCTTAGTTTGTGGATAATAATTGTAGTGAATAATATAAATAGATTGTGTTTTTTTTTTGTCAACCAACTACTTGCTTAATATAGGATAGATTATTATTAAGTTAAATAAATGTAATTATAAAAGAAATATGGTTCACGTGTTTAATTTAGTAATTAAGATATATATAAATGTTTTGATATTTTAATATATGGACATAGTAGACTTCTAAATAATAGATAAAAATAATACTTCTTTTTTAATAGAGAAGATATATTTTTAGTTCTTTCGCAAATAAATCCTTCTCATTCATGCTAACGACAAAAACTATTAACCCACTAAATTTTTTTTTTTAGATATCGAACAAAATTCCCTCCAGGAAGATAATAAATTACACTGAAAAATACAAAACAAGAAACAAATCCTTCATTATTGAAAAACGTCTTTTAATTTATAAGCCGGTAATACTTGTTTAAACTCTCAGCGATAGCATTTATTTGTTTTCCACACAAAAAATAACGGAGAAGCTAATTGGTAGTACTAATTAACAATAACAATCAACTAAGAACTGGCCTGATCTCACGTACCGACAAAACTATAAACCCACTAAAAAGTTTTTTCAATATCGTACAAAACCCTCAAAGAAGATAAAGTACACTGAAAAATACAAAAAAACAAGAAACAAATTCTTATTGAAAATTTTAAAGTTTAAAACCCTCTGTTATTCATACAAATTAAGCCGGTAATACTTGTTTAAACTCTCAGCCATAGTAATATCTGTTTTCCACAAAGAAACGAAGGAAGCTAGTAATTGGTAGTACTAATTACCAATAAACAATCAACTAAGAACTGGTCTGATGATCTCTCCAACTATCATACCAACAAAACAAGACTTCAAATACTTTCCTCTCGGCGATCCTCCTCCTCCGCTCTCCACCACAGTCTCACCGGCCACCGCCGCTAATATACCTTTCCTATATCCATCTTCACTACCTCCATGCACATTACCCTTATCATCATCATCACAATTATGGATAACACCATCTTTATCTTCAGGGGCAGTAATAATGACACTCTTATCTACATTATCCGCCAGCTCATCCAAATCATCCACCACCTCATTACACTGATCATGCTCATGATCATCCTCGTGATCATAATCATCATCATCATCATCATTATCATCATCAGATTGGTAATGAGAGGGCTCTTGAGGAAGTTCAAGAACGTCATCGTCTAAAGGAACAAGGTGGAGAGTGAGACGGCCATTGGATCTATGCGCACGGAAGTACTCGTGATGACGAACCTTCTCCTCTCTCAAGATAAGCCTCCCGTCGCTCGTCACAACCCTCTTGAGAACCCACGGCATGTGCGGGAGAAGATTCTCCGTCTGAGCAAGCGACGGTATCGGCGGAGGAAACTCACGCGCCGCGGCGGCTCTAGCTTCCCTCTCCTCTCTCCTCCTTCCTCCGTAACGGTACCGGCTCATAGACTCTGAGGAGGAGACTACGTCGTTTTCTTCGTCGGCTGAGAGGACGTCGAAGCAGCTCTCTGTCCCTATGTAGTCTCCCACGGCGGAGGAAGAAGATGATGACGTGCGGGAGAGCATGGATGACGTCACGAAAGATGAGGTTTGGTCGGAACTGATGGAAAAAGACTGATCAGAAGAACAAGAAGCCATGGATGATGATGACTTGGAGGAGCAAGAAGAGGCCCTCTCCATGTTCTTGATTTTAAAATAAATAAAGAAAACCCAAAAAAATGTTTATTTTTTGTGAGTTTTGTGTTTTCTTTGATTTTTATTTAATGGGATGTTGCATGTAGAGAATTTATATAGGGAGACAGCTAAGCGAAGGTGTTGACGTCATGGAAGGCATGGTCTCTAAGAGCATGATTATCGCTCTAGGTGCTTAAAAAGTGCTTAAAAGTTTTTTTTTTTTTTTTCTTTTTTTTTTGTTTTCTGATTAAAAAAAAAAAAAAAAAAATTAAAAGAGAACCAACCGCGGGCCGCCACGTGTCGTGGGGCCCGCGTAACAGTGCAAGCATCCAAGAAAAGCTGGCGCTTATTTGGGCAACTGAAGCATCGATTTTTTCTTTTTGGTGGTTCCCCCCCTCTACTTTTTGTGCTAAGCACCCCCATTTTCTTGGGGATAAAGATGCTCTAAAGAGATATTTACTGAGAATATGTGACATTTAATGTATTTTTTCCTGTGAATGAAGAAATAAGGAAATGTATGTTAGATCAGATATAGGCCCAAATAAACATTTTTGCGACAGATTTGAATATGTCATCATTATCAAATAATTAAAACCAGTCGCTATCCGATAAAAGTTTCTTTGAAATTCTGAATCTCACCCTTGCTCACACCTTTCTTTTATCCAATGAGTGGAATTCTTCTTCTAACCCAAAAATATGCATACACTACTACATTAATAGTCTATTGTATGATACTACCATTTTGTATAAAAATTATATAAAAAGATAGTGTGTTTTCTCTAATGGGTTTCAAGTATACAAATATACATTAACACAAAATAAGTCTATAAAACGTAAAAAATACTTATTAACAATGATTAGATTTCACTGCTAAATTAGACCCTCAAATTTATTTTATTTTAAAACTGAAACGACAACTTCAGAAAACAATTTATGTAACCCAAAAATTGATAATCAATCAAATTTATAGATGATACAGAAGTTAAGGTATTTTGAACCACACAAAATATACAAGTACAACTACAAAAGATTTTGAACCACACAGAATATAAAAGTATAACTGCAAAAGATAGCCTAGAAATAAGTTGGTAGATGTAAGAATCAAGCTGTGATTAAATATATACTGTTAGTCCATATATATTGGATCCTAGCCTCTTCAAGCATTCTGGTTTGACCGGTAATGCTCTCATGACGCATCCGGAGAAGGATTCGCAGTCGATCTATCCAGTTTATTTCACTGTCTTTAGTTATGTAAGCTTTAACCTTTATTGTACTGATCAAAGAGTTCTAAGAACTCAACTCTATCTTTGTACGTTTGAAGTTTAGCTAATGAAAATTAAGTTGTGAAAAAACAAAAAAAATTCTAGCCTCTTGAACCAATTAATTACCGTTTCATTCATATTGAAAGACCGATCAATGAAAAAATAATGGACAAATAAAAATCACTAACAAGGAACGTGTATGGATTAATAATTGATATAAAATAATAGGGAGACTAAAAGCAGCCAAATTCTGTTGCCAAAAGTTTTATAAAGTTTAACAAACAAAAAAGTTTGTCTTTTACTAAATACTATTTGAGCAAATCTCTCGAATAGAAATTTTTAAATTTTTATTTTGAAAATTACAAATTTCTTTTATTTTTATATCTACTTATTTTTGATAAGATATTTAACTCTATTTTGGTCATTTTTATTTATAAGATCTATATTTGTAACATTTTTTTTTAGGTTTGTCCTAAAAAATTTCTCATACTATTTTTCCTATGAATTAACCAGATTCCGTCCGTTCTTGAACACAAAAAGCAACTACAATTCACGAAATAAACAAGTTGTTGACTGCTGTCTGAAAAAACAAGTTGTTGACTTGTTATTTAATTTAATGATTAAATTCATACACGCATTGGTCAAATCGAACAAGCTACGCGTACCTTCATTATATGTGTAACAAATTAAAAAAATCGAAGCCGACTTCCACGAAGATGTTTTCACAGGATTTTATTAATTTCCAGAATTCGAGCAACGATTGAAACCCAAATTCTACGGGAAAAGAAAACTAAAATTATGAACCCTAATCAGATCTAAATCGCGTGAATCATCAATCAAACATAAAGAAGATTCAATAATCTCAAAGAATCAAATTGAAAATTAATTTACCTGTATACATGTAACTTTCTTCTTTGAAGGTAGGTAAAGGATGAACGTTACGCGAACTTTTTGTTATACATGCACAGATGTCAGATGCACTCACAACGAAAGAGAATCGACAAGATATGATATCACTTAGTTTGATATTCTAATCTTCTGGGATTAAGAGATAATGAAGAAATATTAAAAAGGACGGAGGACAATGCTTAAAATAAGACGAAGTCGGCCATTCTTCTCTCGGCCTATGTAAATCCTTAACCTTTCCTAATCTCTGGGGTAGTTGATAACGCGTTTAACTATTTTACAGCATTTCGATGGTAACAAAAATTTGGTAATTTATTATTCACGATTTCCTCATCCAAAGGATAATGATAGAATTGAAAATTTACTCGGCAAAAAAAAAAGAACTCAAAATATACAAAATGGTTGAAAGCCCTTTCGCTAAGAAAAAAATATACAAAACGGATATTAAATTATTTATGGCAAAAAATGCAATTCACTTAAGTATGGAATTCTGTATGATTGTGTGAATTATGTATTCATTTATTAAAGTAAAGTTCTTTTTAATTTACTGAAAGATCGAAATATACCCATCTATATTTTTTTAATATTCGTTCTTGTTATATAAAGAACTTCATTTTAGAATTTCAATGTCACTTTCATCTTATATTAATCGTAAACTACATTATTTTTATAAATTTTGTGTTTATCTCATATATTCTTTGTCAAATAAGTATAATTAATAAAAATATAAATGTATTCAATCATTTTATTAATTTGTATGAAAGATGTCAAAATGAAGTTTTTTTAAAAATGGAGGGAGTATAAATAACAGAGAAACTAAAAACAGTCAAATTCTGTTTAAAGTAACATTTTTAGTATTTAACTTTTTCTTAAAAATGTGTAAAAATTTTAAAATTACAATTTTTCGTATCGGAGGAAATACTAAATTTTCTCTCTATTGGTCCATCATTAATGTTGCTTGCCCTTTTCTGCCATTAAAGGCTATAAACTCTTCTTTTCGTTTACTCCTATTTCCAAGAAGTTAGAGTCTCGCATACTGAATACCACAAATATATAGTCCATGCACAGTGTGAGAATTTCAGATTTTTTTTGTTTGTAACAAGGTCAGATCTAATTATTATCAATAATAATAATCTTAACTACATGCATGTTCTTTTGTCCTACACCTCGCTCATACGTGCAAGTGCAACTGCACCACAGAATAGAGATAGTACTCTCTCTCTGTTCCTAAAAAAATCATATTCTAGTTTTTTCACACTTTTTAATAAAACACAATAAATTTACATAGTTTTTTGTATTTATCTTCTTTCCATAATTTTAAACCAATCAAAAATCAATTAGTACAATTAAGTTTTTTGAAGTTTACAATTATTTAATAAAATATACATTGAAAATGTAAAGAATGGATCTTTTAAAAACAAATTTTTTTCTAGAATATGTATCTTTAAGGAACGGAGGGAGTATTATTATTACGAACATATATTATTGTATATTATATTGAATACATCTTTAGTTTTTTTTTTCTTTTTGAAACTAATACATCTTTAGTTGGTTATATGGTTCTGAGCGATTGTCTTGAAATACTTTTTTTCCGTCAATAAACCATATTGGCTTTCCAAACATGCAATATGCCCTGCAAACAGATAAAAAAGAAGATACAAAAGATTACGATGTAAGAGCATCTTCAAAAAATATTTTATAACTTCAAATATGAAGTTTTTGATTCTCTAAAAAAGAACTCTAAAATTTCAAATTTTAAGTTTCATATTTTTATTTGCATTTGTATCCTTAAATATTTTATGGTTTATCATTTTAATTTTTAAAAATTCTTATCTCATAAATATTTCAATTTTTTTATAAATTCAAATTTTACACATATTTGTTTTTTTTTAAAACAACAACAACAAGATTCAAAATAGCTATATTTAAACTAGAAAACAACAATATTACAAGACTTAATATGGTATTTTATTTATAGTTTAATATTTAATTATATATTTTTATTAATAATTTCATATTTTAATGTAACATTTTCTCATTTAGTATTGCTGTAATATTTTTATATATGTGATAGTTATTTATAAAAGTTTTATGAATTTGAA
This sequence comes from Eruca vesicaria subsp. sativa, assembly GCA_932364175.1. Classification (NCBI taxonomy): domain Eukaryota; kingdom Viridiplantae; phylum Streptophyta; class Magnoliopsida; order Brassicales; family Brassicaceae; genus Eruca; species Eruca vesicaria. The sequence goes on from CAKOAT010171821.1 coordinate 230,701, forward strand.
CTAATTATGACAAATATAAGGACCATAGTGTAAAATACAAATATTTTTAAAGTTAAGTTTGAAGTTTTACTTTTGGATCATAACACCTACAAATTTCATATATAGAATTTTGCAAACTTTAAAATCTAGTATTTTTTGGAGATGTTCTAATACTTGGTGATTAGTTTATACTTGGTTCATCAAAAACAAATATTTGGTGATTACTTTTTATATTATATACTGATTCTTTCTATAAAAAAAATTATAAACTGACACTAAATTACATGGGTAAAATATAAAAAGAGTTTCGAATAAGTCTAGAAAAAGGAACCTTAAGTGAGGATCGATGGGTAAGCCAATACTTGCGTACATTGGATCGTATACTGCAACTTGTGTAGACCTGAAATAATACGTAACTGTATAAGTAATGTTCCTATAACTATTGTTTCCCCTTTATGACTTGAATTTGAGATTCTAACCAAAAAAACTGAACTGAACTTTACCAGACTAGACAAAAATTATTTATTTTCGGGATGCGTGCTTAAGAATATGTTCCAACTAATATTACTGATATATTTTGTGGTCAAAGACTTAATATGTTTATGGTTGGAAACTTGGTATACACAAACCTCTCTTCATGGTGATTAGCTGCATAGCCTGCACTTGAAAGCATGTTTTTATTTTGCCAAAAAGAAACCGTCGACGAATCTGCTATTGATTTTTCTTGGAAAGTTCCCATGATCCTCTGCAGTATTCATGATTTAGTTAATTCACACTCCTAAAGTTTTCGTGCCTTAAAGAAATGAATTATATATAATGTATGAGAGAGCGCATGTCTATACGCTTGTTTTAGAGGATGAGATTTCATTTTCAAGTTGATCATAACAACTGCGTTGTCTTAAAACTCCACTCTGCGCAATATTTGACACAATGATTATATTTGATATAACTAGAAATAATCTCATTCTTCAAGGTGGTTATATATATTTTTCATTGTTAGAACATCTCCAATGTACCACTCCATTTTTACTTCAAAATATAGTAAGTCTATTATAAAGTTGAGTTTACTCCAACTCTACTTGATTTTAGAATGAAAAATGGAACAATGAACACAAATAAAACCATTATTCCATAAATGGAGTAATTTCATCTTTTACTCTATAATGGAATGAAAAAAACAGAGTAGAGTTGAAGCATTCCCTACTCCAAACTTCATGTTAATCTATTTTGGAGTAAAAATAGAATAGATTTGGAGATGCTCTTAACAAGTTGGACAAAATGCATTTTATCCAACAATAAGACTGAAAATTAACCAAAGTATAAAATGTACATGCTTGGATCCCGGGTCCAAGGAGATGTACAAACATGGCTCAAAACTTTCTGGTTATCAGAAAAAAAATATGATAAGATAAAAAAAAACACCTGCTGGGTCATTATGTTTGTGTATGAATTTTGATATTGATTGTAGAGAGTTAGGTTCGAAAACGGCATTGTTGTAATAGGTTGTTTCCCCTTATCTTGTATGCCATGATGTCTAAATTAAAAAGGCATGTTTTATGCAATATTAGCAATCAAATACAGTGTGTTAAACTGGCTATAGTTATATTAAGTTGTGCTAGTAGGGAAACTTAGTACCTGGGAGAGGTGAAGAGCGTTTGATTTGTACATACCAAAGACATCGGAATCTGATTTTTCCTTGGCCTGATAAAAATTTGAAGATATTATATCTTCTTTTTAAACATTTGATCATAAAAATACTGAAGCATTCATATGTTACCTTCCACGGGGTCGACGAGAAGTGGTTTGTAATGAGCTTGAGTTTTGGAAATTAAAAGCATATGGGTCAGACTGATATGACGTATGCGCAAATGGTGAATAGCTTTCTGGCCTGTGGTTCATTCAAGAAACTCTACAAATGTAAGCTAATAGTATAATTTTTAAGCAAATATAAAAAAAGTTAAATAGTGGGAAAAAATCATTATAGCTACGTTTTTGGGATATGATTGTTTGAAATCATGGGGACACGATACTTTGGGTTCGGTGTAGTGTTTGAATACGAGGCATTAGGAATCCGGTGTTGATTGCTTAACATAGTCCCCCTAAAATATTTGGACAAATATTTATTAAGAACTTTACGTTTAATAAAAGTGCGGATAATTTAATTTTAAAAATACTAAGTTGTTTTCTTACACATATGGTGGCATAGGCATGTCGGACGGTTCAGGTCGGTGCATCTGATCATTTTCATGAATAAGCTTTAACTGTTCAAATGGTGAATAGCTTTCTGACCTGTCATTCAAGAAATTCTACAACTGTAAGAGAATCTAATTTAATCATATATACACAAACCAAGTAGTGAAAATCATTATAGTTATGTTTTGGGGGGTATGAGTGTAAGAAATCATGGGGGTATGATACTCTGGATTCGGTATAGTGTTTATAGACGAGGCATAAGGAATTAACCTGTTGTTAATTGATAAACCAACCCCTCCCCCCTTCTAAAATATTTGGATAAGATTTATCAAGCACAACTAAGACTCTAACTAGTAACAGCAGACTAGACTGAGTGGTACGAAATAAACGGTTCTAATACTACAAAATAGTTTAAGTGCGAGTTTTATGAGAAAACGCATATTGTAGAATAACTGCAATTTTTTTAATACAAACGGTTCAAAACAATATGTGAATGAAAACATATACTATGTGACAATTGCGTTTGTAATGTATTTCTATTTTACAAACTAAAATTTTAGTTATATTAGTATTTCAAACAAGTATTTTATTTATTATATGATCTCACCAATCATATTCTCATGTTTCTTCGTTCAACATCTTGTATTTTTACTAAACTATTTAAATAACAATTATCATTTAAAATTAAATAATTATAATTTCTTTTATAGTTAGTTTAAGTTTAATAAAATGTAGATAATATTTTTCGTTTTTTAGAGCAAAAAGTAGATAATCTAATTTGGAAAAACACTAAGTTGTTTTCTTACACGTATGGTGGCATAGGCATGTTCGATGGTTCAGGTCGGTGCATCTGATCATTTCTATGAATATGGTGTAGCTTTTCAAGTAGTAAGTCTTCATCATATCGCTCTTCCTGAAACCTGCATGGACTGGTAATTGTATTACTATTAATTAATTCTAAAGATTTTTATATATTTAAAGAGGCAAAGGAATGTTATAAGTTGATGAATACAAAGAAGGATGATCTTGAAACATAGGATTGAGATTTGTTGGCCCATTAGTTCTCTCAACTTGCTGTACACTACTCCCCATCTGAGTCATCTGAATATTGAACAAATTGAGTAGATGGCGAGATATTTAAATAATAAAAAAGATATACAAGCACCTTGAAAATGATAACATATCAATACTATTATTTGCGAAGTGATTTTTCGCATCGGAGCTCTCACGTTAAAAGTTAGATTGATTAATATCGTTTATACCCTTAATGAATAATTAAAAATTTCAATATATAACTAAACATAAGTAAAAAACAAATTTCAAGGATTTTAGATTTATCTTTATCTAAAACTATTTTATATTGGGTTATAAAATCTTTATTAACCTTGAAAACTAATTATATTTGTTAATATATAATTAATTATAAATTAAAAAGGAATTTCATTTATTTGATAATTATCCTTATTTAAAAAAATTATATTATTTTATAAAGTCTTTATCAACCTTGAAAAATAATTATATTTGTTAATATATAATTAATTCTAATTAAAACCGAATTTCATGAATTTGATAATTATCCTTATCTAACTTTTTTTATATTATGATAATTCCTATATATATTGTGTTGCTATCAGAAAAATATATTTTAATTAATATATAATCAACCATAAATTAGAAACAAATTTCACTGATTTGATGACTATTATTATCTAAAAATAGTTGATATTAATAAACCATAAACTAAAACTGAATTAATATATAAGTAACAATAAATTAATTATATTTAAAAAAGTGATTTTGCTGATTTATTATATTCTCCATAATTTTATGTATTTATACTTATTTATCATGTTTTTAATGATTTTGACTAATAATTAATTATTACCCTTAATTAATGACTAAATAAAATTATTATGATATAATTATGAGCTGTGTATTAATTAGATTTACTACTCTTAATGACAAAACAAAACATAAACTTAATGACTAATTGGATTTATTACTATATAATGACTAATTAGATCTATTACTATATAATAATTATAAACAAATCTTATTTGTCATGTTTCTTATGATTTGATGATTATCATTATCTAGACTAATGATTATAATAAATCTAATTATTCATTATATAGTAATAAATCTAATTAGTCATTAAGTTTATGTTTACTTTGTCATTAAGGGTAGTAAATATAATTAAAATGATATTAATTTATTACTAAATATTTTAAATTTATGAGTACTTTCACATTTAATTTGTGTAATGACAATTATTTATATGATGATGAAAAAATTTATATAGATTATTATTAAATATTTTGAGTGTGTGAACAATAATTTATTATAATTTACTTAAATTGATTATATTTGTTTATAGATATTAGAAAATTATTAAGCCCGCGAATGCGGGCAAAACACCTAGTTCATATATCAAACAGATTGAACCCTGATCTGTTTAAGCAAATTATATGCATAACGTATATATTTACACTAAAAACGACAGTTAATTTTAAAAGATAAAAAGGTATGAGATGAAAATATATACCGTGAGAGCATTAGAAGTTTCGGACGGGTCCGAGAACAAAGAGAAGTTGGTGTCCAATGAAAATTGAAGATCATCACTTGAAGTCATGTTTAAACAACACTGCAATTTTCAAAATCTGATCAAACATAAAATTACCACAAATTGCTTATGCAAAACCATTTTTGTGTGGCTATGCTTATTAAAAATAGTTTTAAAAGAAATTTTAGACTAAAATGCGGTAGTATGAAATCATATCAACAAAAAGCATTAAAATAAATCAAATAATTACTGGGGTAAGAGCTAAGTTCCATAGTAAATCATCAACTTTCAGATGGTAAATACGGTAATAACAAAACCGGCCCATAGCATAAACAAGTTACGTCCAAGCTGATTAGGTCATATAACAAAAATCTTTTCATCTATATTATTAAAACATAAACATTACAACTTATTCTATATAGATTTCAAAGTTGTACCTCCAATTATTTAAGATATCTTAATTCTTAATTTAACTTTTAATCAAATATTTTCTTAAATAATCGTTAACTAACAACTATAATCATTTTTTTCCACTTCTCATCTAGTATTTCCAATTAGAATGTAATTCCTCCGTATTCATTACATCGTTCAACCAATATATTAATCTATAAATATTTACTATACTTGATCAAAAAAAAAAAAAATATTTACTATACTTCCATTATCAAACAAACTATATTATAGATTCTCCCTCTTGTTTTGCAAACAATTTGTCAATCTACATCTATTAATATTTTTATTGATACTATCAATATACTATTTACCAATTCTATTTCAATACTATTAAATTCAATATTATATAATTGATTAACTCTACATTCTCATTGTCCATATTTACTGTACGATAAACTCTAAACTAGGGATGGATATTCAAAAGCCATATGAATTCGGTTCAAATTTATTTAGGCTTCGAGTTTTTGAGGTTAAAACTTTCATCTCCATTCAAATATTTATAAATTTAGGTTTGGATTTATTTTAGATCTTTGCTGGTTTGGATTCGGATAACCCGTTTAATTATTTTAAAATTTTAAAATTTCAAATATGTTTAAAATTTCTAAAAATCTAAAAAATAGTATATAACATACAAATTTGTGAAATATATTCTTAAATTCTTAAATTTAATATAAAAATTATTTGGTCTGAATATTTTTATTTTTTAGTTTATATATACATCGGTCCATATTATAAACCCCCACCCCCCCCCCAAGGAATTCTGGATTATCAACATGGTTTATAATTATATGTTAAAACGAAAACAAAAAAGTTTTATTAAAATCTTCCAATATATTCAGAGATAATTAAACTATATATCCCAAGATTTATTCATATCTTAATATGGATACTTATATAACCGAGTATCAAATTTGAAAACATGGAGAAAAGGTAAAAAAGATTCTCCGAAAAAATCTAAATTGTTCACTAATCAAATCTAAATAAAAAGAAAATCTAAAATGATTAATTAGATATAATAAACTTCTATTCTTTAAAAAACTAAGATATTATTTTTAATCCAAATCTTATTGGTTAATATAGATTTAATGTTTTCACCGCAAGCAAATCTATAATACACTTATAAAAAAACTATTAATACAAAATACAGTTTTAATAGAATTGTTTAATCATATAAATAAGTATAAAAAACTCAGACGTATATAAACTAAACAATATAAAATACATATATAATTTGTTTAAACAAAAATAAAATCCGCGCGAATGCACACATCGTGATCTAGTCAATTATCTACAAGGAAGGCTTTTTACAAAATATGATCTAGTGAAGATTCAATTCTGTAGGAAATGATGATAAATTTTATATGTGAGACAAATTGTATATACCTTTTCTTTTAAATAACGTGCTCTGATATGTTCAAATGGGAAGCAAGAGACTGCTAAAACAATAAAAAAAACATAAAACAGAACTTGAGAGGGGTGGATGTATAAATAGTGAGAAACATACCTTTATACATGTGTATTTATGTGTTGTCTAGTTTCTGAAAAAGCCCATGTATTTGACACAAACGATGCATTTTGAAAGTCATACTTTTGATAAGAAGAGCTAAAAATAGCTTAACTTAGATTATTGCATACTTTACATTTATTGGTGCAAAATCTAGATTTTAAGTAAAATACCATATTGTAATTTTTCTCATTTATTATTTTAATACTCTTACTAAAATTGTCTAAGAAAATTTTCATTTCACTTTACAGTTGAGATAATGTATGCATTCATAAATGAACATGTGGATTGTAAATATCCTAGTAATGACAATTCTCTAATTATAAAGAAGAGATTTATAAAAAAAAAAATTAAAAGATATTGTTAACCTTTTATAACAGTGCTCTTTTTCAATTTCTACAAAAAGAAGAAGAAACTTTTTTCCTTTCTAAATATGTACACTATTGTTTTTGGAATATCTTCTAAACAAAAAGATGAGTCCTTCTACATATCACTAACTGATTTTCTGTTAGAAATTCTCATATATTAAAAAAAAAATCAAAAAAGAAATCTCAATTAATATATAAAATTAATGAGTCATTAAATTTATCACCAATTGTATTAAAGTTGAAAATCCATTAACTTAATAATTTCTACTATGAAATGATTCATTTTAATAAATCCAAAAACATTTATTTTATATTGATATGTAAATATAGTGGAAAAGATGTTTATGTATTTCTATGCAACCAAAAAGCTTTGTACGTGTTTCATTTTATGGATAATACCCAATCTGGACCTTTATTTTCAGTTATTGATGTGTGGCTGAGAAATACCAAACTGAATTGGTAGGATAAACATTATAATAATGGTAAAATAAACAGGAAAATGACTAGTAAAAGTTACTTCTTCTTTTTTTTTTGTAAAAATTTCATCTCAGTAGCTATCTTTACCAAGAAAAGAAGAAAAAACTGTTTTGTAGTTTTCTTAGAACAACTTTAAAATTATGAAATGTTTAACTTTTTACTGATAAATTGGTATACAAATCACACGACTTTTCCTTTTTATCAACGTCTCATAAAAAAAAAGGTGGAACAAATAATAACATAAAACGGTATACGTAAATAAATAAATCATGGAATCATGTTTTGACATTATTGGCTACTAAGCTGAGGAACCCTGGTCTTATAGTCGGCGACGACTTCTTGCTCAGCTTGCTGTGCTTCCGTCGTCACCGCCGGGATCTCACTTTGTTGACCTGGCATCATCTCGTCTATACTGGGTCCCATATTCCCATGCTGGCATTGATCATAAGGTTGATTATACATTTTATTGTATTTGTGATTCATATTGCTACAATTATTTAGTGTAGTAACTGATTAAAATAAGACCTGGTTGATAGAAGCGAATAACGCCGAGGATGAGTACGCTTGAGCCCACTCAGGGAACATTTCGCTGTTATGATTTGTCACATGGCATTCGCTCATATTGTTTTGGTTAGAACTTGAGCTACTCCCTTGCAACAATGGTTCATACATTGTCGATGGTATTTCTCTGCCAATTTTTTTCACTCAAAATAATTAAATAACCACTTATTATGAATGGTTACAAAAAAAAACCCATTTATTATGAAGATCGAAACTGTACTAATGTCAATGTTTTGATTAGAAAGAAAGAAAATAAATACTTCAGTAAGCTTTTAAAAGTATGAAATACCTGAGTTGATTTGAATCAAATAAATGTGTTTGATTGGGTCCATTTTCAGGCAACCAACCTTCAACGACTCCGTTGACGAAAGGACCTACAATGTTTTGCTGCATAGTAGATGCTTCGTATGAAGGTAAATGGCTGCTTAAGAGATGCTCTCGTCGTTGGACAACGTGTGTTAACGTGTCTAGAAGTTGCTTCTCACAAACTTCATAATCCTCCATGCTAGTGAATCTTACTGGATCTGGTTCGTATCTCCTGCTCAAGTTAGGGATCAATAGTTTTTAATCAACATTGTTTATAAATCATTAACAAAGAACTTGTTTTTTTTTTCGAACTAAAACCTTAGTTCTTCTTCTGCTATTTGGAGTTGTTGTTGTAACCTACAAACTTCTTGCTCAAGTTCCTAGATATTCCGTTTAAAAGAGGGATTAATTAAGCGGCTAAGCTACTACGTAGATAAAAACATATCAATATACATGTTTTAGTTAATAGTAAAAATTAATCACCTCGACGTCGGACTTAATAGCTGCCGGGCTTTTTCAAGATATGGAAACAAAACAAGGTTAATTAATTGAAAAGTTAGATTTTTATGGAAAAATGTGTATGTTGGTGAACTATAGAAATTATAAATCGATTATAAAGACAAAGCACAAGGGATGTTTCAAACTTCGTAATTTGAAGAGCGATGTCATTTTCTGTCTTGAGTTGCTGCAAAATTCTTAGTAGATACTGTCATGCAATAACATTATTCTAAATCAATAGATAGATAACAGACTATATCACATTTTGAGAAGAAAATTAATACTAATCAGTAGGATCAGTCGAACCTCTTTGCTTTGAATATCTCTGCGAAAAAACAGTAAGAGGTTAGTTTTTATTTAATATATAAATACACAAATGATTATGCAATGCAACAAAAAAAAATGATACATACGGGCGTCTACCCTGGTCGGGAAAGGCTGAACTGAAAACAAACAAATAAATAAATCATAAGTCAAAATTTACGAAGAAATCATATACTAATAAAAATCAGGAACTAAAAAGAAACAAGAGGAAACTAGTGTTAGCTTACATCTCTCGTTCTTGGTTAGGGAGATTAATAAACCTTGTGAACACGTCTTCGATCCTGAAGATATCATTAAGAGATATGATCATATGCATGGTCTACGATATTTAGTTTATCTTTCATCTCTATTCATATCTAAGAAATCTAGCAATTTAAAATGTTAAAAAAGAAATTGTAAATGCTAATACGTACCGAGTTTTGCCGGAAAAGAGGCTAAGACGATCGGAAGGAGAGAACATGATAAGAGCAATGTCGATGTCACAGAGAATCGACAATTCATAAGCTTTTTTAATCAAACCATTTCTACGTTTTGAGAACGTAACTTGTCGGTTAGTATTGTTCTCTATTCTCTTGATCTCCAATTTCACACGACCCATATTGACTAAGCAAGAAAGAGATTTCTCTTCATCCAGATGGAGTTTGTTATAATGCTGATCAGTAATCTCCAAAGGAGAAAAAAAAAACTTGTTGGCAGAGGTTAATGGTAATATACGGAAGGTGGAAGAAGATACGTAAAGTTAGGCTATTTCGGAGGAACTAAAGATAGAATGTTTGACTAAGTTCCCCTCTCAATCTCATGCCTTGTTTGGCTGTAAATACCTAAGAGCATGTTTATTGGGGGTGCTTAGGGAGAGTGTTTAAGGGAGTGAAATGCTTAGTTTTGAAGAGAGAGAGAGTGTTGAAAGTGTTTAATTAAGCACTTTCAACACTTTCTCCCTTCAAAACTAAACACCCCACTTTTCTAAGCACCCCCTTAAGCACCCTCCCAATAAACATGCTCTTAACCATAGGGTGTACATTAGTGATTATCATGCTTTCTTAAACGCTGAAGTATGTTTTTTAAAGTATCTTATGATTCTTATCACTATGAAGTTGCAAGATACTAATTCAAGTTTATATTATTCTGTCTATATTTGAGTTAGAATGTCGTGGATATATACAATCATATACATGTAACCTCGTCAATGGTCGTTAGGACTTCGTTAGCAACCATAAATAAAAATATGAACGAACATATAATAAACAGTCACGATATCCCAACTAAATTTTAAAGTTTTGAGATATGTTTTAAAGTGAATTTTAATTTTATTGATTGAATAATTATAAAATATCATCTTTCCATTATAAAATTATAAAATGTCACAGTTAAAGCTCTGCAACAATAAGAAGACCATGAATCAGGAAGAAGGAGATTGTCCAGAAGAAAAAGAATATAGAATCAAAAATAAAATAAAAAGCTGAAGAAACTTGATTTTCATGGCTGTACTTAGAGCTCTGATCAAGTTAACCAATATCCGCACAATCGATTTCTAGTTTTACTTATAATTCGTCTATTATAAAGGAAAAATAGTACAATACATTAGAGATGATCTAAGCTTAAATACTCAACTACTTCCGGTATAATGTGTATTAACAAGTGTAATACTAAGTGATATGGTGGTTTAGAAGAAGGTGCTGTCCTCCAATGCGGTATTAATAGTTAAATACAATTTGCAAGAATTTATTCGTTAATATAGACGACATAACTAATTATTTTTGTCTTTTCTCTGGTTGATAGTGAATTTCAATTGAGTTTCCGAAGATGACACTCAATATGGGACAACCAAAAGCTTAACTTCATAATCTTATACATTATAACCTCTTAAAATCAATCTCTATAAATTAATATACACTAAAAATTTCTATAAAATAATATAATTTTGTAGTCCTAAATTAAGTTTTTGGTTAAGTTAGTATATCGATAAATTAACAATTTCTATAAATTAATAAAAAGTTATAGTTTTGGTGTAATTTCAAAATTATTAATTGATAAAGGTTTCACTATATTCTGCAAACATTTGTAAGGCTAACATATTTTTCAAAAGTGTCTAAAGTGTCTAAGAATATCTATTTTAAAAGAATAAATATTAAAATCACTCCATAGTGTAAATGGCTCCTAATAAATTAGTACTAAATTTATAAATTAATATATTTTCAATACATTTCGTCGTCATTTTCAAAAAAACATATTGAAAGCAATCTCATTATTACATTGGGACTTGGCTAAGACCAAATAAACTCATTAATATGTTTGATTTTTTTTTTAAAAAAAGACTTATCGTCCTCTTTCTTTTCGAAATTCTATGCACATTGTTACTATCAACATTCAACACAATTGAATAGTCATGAAGCTGAATCGTCAACATTATCATTATTTAAACATTACCCGTATTCGAGTGTCTGCTGCGTTTGCACTCGCAAGGCATTAATACCAAGTGGTGCTCTCAAAACTGTGGTCTCAACGACAATGGCACAACAACAATGGTACGTTTCTCTGTTTCGTTTTTTTTTTATGTTGTTGTCTGCATCCCTTACCCTAACCTAGTTAAAACCCTAAAACCGGTATATTTTGTTATTTGATTTTTGATAGTTTAAGAGTTGAAAACAAGGACAGGCTCAGTGAGTTACCTGAAGTTCTGCTTCTACACATATTGTCTTTACTTCGAACAAAAGAGCTCATAGCCACAAGTGTTTTGTCTAAACGGTGGAGATCTCTTTGGAAGATGGTACCAAAACTCGAATTTGATTCTACAACGTCCTATTTATTTTCAGAGGATGTTTACAAGTCACTGCTTTTACATAAAGCACCATTTCTTGAAAGGCTGTATTTGAACATAGAAGATCCTGCTGATATTGGAATATTGATTGGAATTGCATTTTCACGTCACGTGCGTGAATTGGTGTTGTTTCACTACCATGAGATACGAGACGACCCAGTCAAGTTCCCTAGTGTATTGTGTAGCTATAACAACACACTCCATACACTGAAGCTAATGTATCACATTCATTTGGAGTTTCCTTCTCGGGTTTGTTTGAATGCACTTAAAAAGTTGCATCTTCACGATGTGATATTCATAGATGAAGCTTCTGTTTGCAACCTTTTCTCTGGATGCCCTAGGCTTCAAGATTTGGTTGTGACACGAGTTATGAACTCACCTACACTGTTGCGGTGCCATCATTACAAAGACTAACCATAGAAGAGGATGCTTGTGGCCGTGGCTCAAATGATGGAGGCTATGTGATTAATGCACCATCCTTGAAATACTTAAACATGGTCTGCATTAACTCTGGTGAATTCTGTCTGATTGAGAAGGCGCCGGAGCTGGTCGAGGCAAAGATCTTGGACGTTCCTCGTATGGACAATGAGAACATTCTTGCATCTCTAACTTCAGCCAAGCGTCTTTCCTTAGACTTACCCTTAACGGTAAGATAAATTTACTGTTTTACTTGTATTGCTACATTGTTAATGTTTTTTTTTTTTACTTTAATATTTATCCTTTAAGTATTTTTTTTAACCGTCCACAGATCAAGTATCCTACCGGTAGGGTCTTTTATCAGCTGGTATCTTTGGAGCTACATGTAAATGAACTAAAAGTGTTGAACCTTTGGGCCATGCTCGAAGGCTCTCCTAAACTGCAAATCCTCAAGCTCACCAGCGTAAGAAAATCGCCACAAGTTATATCATATACTCTAATGTTCTAATGTCATTATAATTTGAGTTGTTGTCAGTTTTATCCTGAATATGATTCTGTGGAATGGGAATGGAATCAGCCGAAATGTGTACCAGAATGTTTGTTGTTCCATCTTGAAACATTCATGTGGGAAGACTACGAATGGGAACGAGATGAGATACAAGTGGCCACATACATCCTAGAGAACGCTAGACAGTTGAAGAAAGCAATTTTCTCCACAACATCCATTGTACTGGAAGAGCAGGAAGAGTTAGGAAAGAGAAGTGAGTTGATCAATGAGTTGGCTAGTGTGGTCAGAGCGTCACCCTCATGTCGCCTTGTGTTCGAATGATTTCTGTAACGTTCTGTTTTGGCAAATGTGTAATGTAAAATTTCTCAACTTTTAGCTTTCAGTTTATTAGCAAAGCCTGATGTTATTTGAGTTTTTTTTTTCTATTGGGTTTCTTATATTTCCCTTAACTTTCAACTATGAAATAAAATATTCTGCAAACAACAAAAAAAATTAAGTGAAAGGCCGAACGAGTCCATGTTGTACAAATACGACTCAATTTTTTTTCTTCAATCCAGCTTAGATATGTGATTTTGAGTATAAAATTTTTTTTAAAAAAGCTCAAAACTCGAGTAGAAAATACCATCAATTTAACATTTTTAATAATTCTGCGAGAGGATAAGATACATAATTTAAAAGGTAAAGAAAAAGTTTATCAGATCCCTTTATAATCAAACAATGATGGCATTGTTGCCAGACTCATCAAACCTAATGTCTAACTGTAAAACCCCGTTCAGGATTAACCAGTCTCTGATCAAGAAAGTGTGAAGTATATATTAAAAAAAAAAAAAACTCAGTTGAATTTACCAATCTCCATTTTCTTCTTAATTGCTCGTTGTCCATGGTATATAAATGAATCAACTATTCCTGATACCGTGAAAATACCTGTAAAACCAAAGTCTTAATTTTATTAATGCAATGAACCAAGTAAAACCAGTTTTGGAGAAGATATATATATGTGAATATTGGATCACCTCCTACTATAGCACAAACATTTGTTAGGAAGTGCAGGAACTCCACATGCTGCTCCTCAAATATCACCTTGAAACAAACAAACCAATCAAAGTTAGAATGTCTTTGATTAACACAACAAACCAAATCCAAAAACAGACCTTAATTGGTGAAAGATCATAGTAGAAGAAAACACCAGGCGGTGATTGCATGCGACCTGCTTCCGTTTTCTGGAAATGTTCTGTCACAGAGAACTTTTCCCAAAAAAAAAAATTGTTACATTTTACAAAAAAAATGAAATGTCAAAGATGCTTAAACAGAGATTTGGAGATGGAGCTTCACCTGGTTTGACTGAATAGTATTCCCATGAACATCAGTGTATATGCTTGGTACCACCTACAATACCACACCAACAGTACCATTTCTTTATCACTATACTCAATATTCTCTATAGTATGCAGAAGCTAAACTCGATGGAAAGCAGATACTTATCTATCAGTAAACTAAGCTAAAAAACGAGCCACTTAGGAATCTCACAGAGGTCTCTTCAAGAATGTTATCTAAACATACCATCTCTAGTAACAATATTGTACCATATGAGAATCTCATCAATGGAAAAAAAGTTGAGATGTGGCGAACCTTAATGAAATATTGATACACGCCATTCTGTTTCTCCTGATTCCACTGCACACTGAGAACACCAAGAGAACATTTCAGAGGATAAGACAATAAAAGAAGTGTGTAATAGGTTGGGAGAGAGAGAGAGAGAGAAGTTTTTACCCGTCTAGAGGGTTTACTACACCGGGGAAAAAGTCTCCAAAGGCCAACTTGTTAACCTTGTGGCTAATCTGTGTAGAGATACAAACGGGAGTAAGACCCTTTTGAAACATGAGCTATATAAAGAGAGTCTGAAACAAGAACGGAACTACTTCTCTTACATTGTAGTTGCCTTGCTGGAAGAATATCAAATCACCAAACTGAAAAGTGGATTGATGAAAACTTTGTCCTGGAATGAAATGAAAATTCCCAGCGACTTTATTAACTTCCAGGAAACCGTGAAGATTACAACCTTCACCTTCTTCGTCTTTCACCTTTTGCACATACCCTTCTCTTTTACACTGAGATGGAATAAGTATGAATATCATGTAACGAGATGTGAAGACCACAAATTAAGTAACAAAATCAACCCAATTTTTGTTGTTATTAAAAGGTATGTCAGCATACCTGGTCGATAGATTCAGGGTCAGAGAGGGCCCAACCTTTCTTTCGATAAGCTTCACGAACTTCCTCACATGAATTACAACAAGTATCATCCGTCTAAAAAGTGTAAGAAAATGACAACCACAACAATGTAAGAAGATCAAAAGTTCAAAACAAATCACCACCACAAAATAATTTTAAAATTAATGAATCAAATACTAAATAACTCTGTTGAAGATTTTCTTGCATAAAATGTGAGCTTGTTATTATTCTAGTGAATTAGAGAGGTTTATTACCGCTTCGGCTCCAAAGCAGGAACCACAATACGTTTCATTGTGCTCCAACCTTCCACCATGTTTCTGCAAAGGTTTCTCAATCTGGAGATAGACAATAACAATAAAGAATCAAAAACCTTTTTAACACACTTCTCGCAAATGAAATCAAAGATAGCACCTGAAAATGAAAAAAAGGTCATAGTCTTTGGAAAACCAACCTTAGTATGACCAATTCCATCTTGTTTAGCCTCAATAACATTACCATGAGAGTCTAATCGTCTCTTAATAATATCATGCCACTGAAATAAATAAATAAATAAATAAAAAATCAGACAAAGCTTAAATACATCAACATTCAAAAACGAAAACATAAATGGTAAAGAAGAATCTAAAAACTACATACCACATCAAGGTGCCTCTCTCCACTTATATCCATCGTATCAATACTAATAATCGAGCATTGAAGCGCAGGGAATGTAACATCAAACTGCATATATTCGTAAATAATTAAAATTCATTAAAAAAACAAAAAAAAAAAACTAGTAACTTCGCAAAGGAACAAACTTTACATTGATACGTAGCTTCTCTCCTCTTGATGTATCAACACGGAGCTGAGTCTCCGTAACCGGGTGCATGTAAAGCCCTAAAAAAGCCCACAAAGTAAAATCAAAAACCCACAAATAAAAAACAAAACTTTGGAGCTTCAACACTACAAGCATCGAGCTTTAAAGCTTCCTCGATCCAAATTGAATGAATGCACTTACGGAGCTCGGAGAAGAAGAGAATTAGCATGAAGAGGGAAGAGACGAGGGTGATGAGACCACCGGAAAGAGTACGCTTGTAGAAATCTTCATTGATTTTAGGGTAAGCGTCCAGATTCCTTAATCTGTTCATCACCTTCCTCTTTCTCTGCTGCTGCTGCTACGGTTTTGATTTTTTTTTTAGTTGACGGAATCAACGGGAATGGGAGAAGGAGAAGGAGGATTGATTCGATTTGATTTGATTCAACTCGCCTCCTTCTTTGACCTCTCTAGTAAGATGCGTCAACGAGGATCTCTCGGATTTTTTCTTCTTTCTTCTTTCTTCTTCCCAAATTAAACAAGAGAATCTCTAGACGCTACGTTCTTTACTACGGTGTCGTATTTGCTTTGGGCTTCACTAAGGCCCATTAAATGAATGTCAATACGCATATGGATCATGTTTTCACTCATTTAAATTTTTTCGTTGTGTCCCGCGTTCGCGTTCGGGTATCTGTCAGATTTCATTCGGGTTTTATAGAATTTTGGTTTGGGATCGAATCAAATTCGAAGTAAGCCTGAACAATCTAAAACTAAATATTGAAACAAAAGTTATATAACGATTAGATTTGGTTTCAGTGTGGCAAACCGATGTGAATTTAGAAAGAGTTTCACAACTAATAAAATAAGAGAACAAACAAAACATCTAAAATGTGAAACTGAAAACAACTATGGTTGAACACAATCAATAAATTTAATCTTTTTTATCAGTTATTAAATAATAGATGAAATATTATTTTTTTATAATTTAATATCAAACCAAAACATAGTAACTCTAAAATTCTAAAATTTCCAGTTAATTTAGGACCCTTATAATATACAATATTTAATTCATAAAGTAATTGTCATTTTGTGTTAGTATCTTTAGCATATCTAATTTAAATTGGATGTAAGATATATGTATATATATATATATATATTATTTTCTCTAAATTTTTATTTCATCTATTTTCATGTTATTTCTTTAACATACCTAAAAAATATTTCTTTAACATATCTATTTTCATGTACTTTATATTTTTAAGGATGACTTTATAATGTTAGACAAGCTCCTACAAAACCTAGATAAATGCCAAATGTTCTGGTACATATCATTGATCTTTCATCAAAATTTCAATATCACTGGCTATTCTGCAGAATTTCGTTAAATTAGTGAAAATATGTGTATATATATGTAAAGTGGAATGTCTTGATTTTTTTCCACTGAAGCTTACCATCAAAACAGGGAGGAAAATCATCCTTATCAAGAAACTTTCAAGAGTAACACAACTGGAAACTTCATTTTTACAGGATAATGCTATATATATCCAAGGAAATGAGAGGTTTTCATTTTCACTTGAACATGTATCCGAATGTTTATGTTTAACTGATTTTATAAATAAATAATAATAAAAAAAGAAAATTTTAATAGTCATTTTAAATTTTGTCACAAATGAAACAATTTCATTTAATTATATCAAATTATCATGGTTAATATGTAAATGAGTATTATCAAAATATTTTTGTAAAAATAATTAATGAAATAGTTAAAAATACTGAGAAAATTAATGTAAAATTAATAATAAAACACTTCAAATATGAAATTATGTTTTGTAATTCTGTAATAAATGACATCAAATTATTTAGAAAATATAATAAATATAAAGATTACAATCCATTAAAAATAGAAAGAAAATCTGTAAAACATCACTTAAAATAGATAAATATTGTTTTGTAATTTGTACATCAAATTTAATTAATAAAATAGATTATCTTAAGATATTAATTTATTTAATATTCTAGCAATACTCCAAGATTCTCTACTTATTTGGATTCGGTATTCTGTATTAATGAAATCATCCCATGCGCATGCCACTGTCTATAAATTAGGATTACGATTGTAGTCTGATCAAAAGAGATACGTTTGTTACGGTTTGTGTGAAAGATTTTTCCACCACCGCCGATTACTCTCTCAGTTTGAAGATATTATGGAAGTTGCCGGAAAGATTGAGACTTTGGTCGATTCATTGAGGGATTTGTCGCCGACACGTGTCAGATCCTCCTCCTTTGATGAACCTGTATCCGAGAATGATGTCCAGAGATGCTCCTGGATGGTACGTTACTTACATGACCCCGTGTAGCCTAGCTTGCTTATGTGGTCATTTACAATATTTCAATAATTGTTAAAGCGATCGATTAGCAAAAGTAACTGTTATCAACTTATGACTAATATTCAGAATTGCAAAAGAGTATTTGGTTATAATGTGTGTTAACATAGCGTTGTTATCCGTTTCTAAGAGGATTAGATTCTGAAGATATTGACAAATGAACTAATTAATCTATTTTGTTATTTTTTATAGAGTAATAATTTTTTTGCTTAATCGGTTGTCCATAACCAACGCAAAAGTTAATTTAAAAAATATATATATATATATATATAGTGTTTCGAGAAAAAATAATTGTATCTTTATCCTCAAAGATCACCATCACAAATAATAGTTTATGTTTTTTTAGTTATTCATTTACGTTTAACCTTTCAACTGTGATATTGTTGTTTAATCATGGGTTTTTGCCAAAACTAACCTACAACTTGGTTTTAACCCCAATACTAGACCCAAACTTCAATCAAATGCAAATCTAACCTAAAAGTGGTATGAAATTACAGTATAGTCCTTTGTGACCAAACAAAAAAACAGAAGATATTTTTACGAATTTAGCCCTGTAAGTTGTCTGAGTCAGATTGAGCTAGTTTTCAGTCGTCT